>CM076569.1:236899425-237271351 GCA_034641835.2 Pinus albicaulis | reverse complement strand
CATGTAAATTTCTGCTCATGTTCTATGCCATTTCTGATTAGGGCACAACACAGAAGAAGATAGAACATACTTAATAGATCGATAGAAGACAAGCCAAAACAGAGATAGGAAATGGTAACGTGATGGCGATCAGCAGGATGCTTCTACCAGCAAAGTCTCCAATAGGTCATTCAGCCAAGCGTGTCACACATAACCCCAGAACAACCCAAACAAAGAATACTCCAAGTATATATATCATAGCTCCAACGTTGTCCAGAGAGAGAGTTCCTCCACATCGATGTGTGTCAAATGAACTCCAAGTCTCTCCAATATATAGAAATATTTGGGGGTGTGTGACACGTCCTTTAAGACATTTAATTCAATATTTTATTCCAGGCCGACCCAGCACATAAGTGGAATAAATTCAAAGTACATGTTCTGCTCATCCGATCGAGATGTTCTTTAGATCAATATTACACCTCTCCGAAAGAGGAATCCAATAAAAATATTTGGATCGTCATCTGAGCAGCACAACCCAGAGTTTGGACCTAGTTGTCCAATTTTAACACTCCCTCTCAACTAGGGAGAACTCCGTCCACTAGTGCAATCCAAACATCGTGCGTCATCCCGCCGTAACTTGCTTTGCTGGCCTCTTTATTTCAGAACAGAAGTGGGTCAGTCACAAGGACATCATACCCAACTGACAGATTCAGCCCAGAGGTCCGAAACCTCTATCAAACTCACAAAGAGTCTCCAACCAACTCGAAGTTGGTTCTTCTGACCCGAAGTCAGGCAGAGGTCCCAGACCTCACTATCAGACT
Source organism: Pinus albicaulis (assembly GCA_034641835.2). Lineage (NCBI taxonomy): Eukaryota > Viridiplantae > Streptophyta > Pinopsida > Pinales > Pinaceae > Pinus > Pinus albicaulis. The sequence goes on along the minus strand of CM076569.1, from coordinate 237,270,551 downwards.
CACAAAGAGTCTCCAACCAACCCGAAGTTGGTTCATCTGACCCGAAGTCAGGAAGAGGTCCCAGACCTCACTATCAGACTCACAAAGAGTCTTCAAGCAACCCGAAGTTGGTTCATCTGACCCGAAGTCAGGCAGAGGTCCCAGACCTCACTATCAGACTCACAAAGAGTCTCCAACCAACCTGAAGTTGGTTCATCTAACCCGAAGTTGGGCAGAGGTCCTAGACCTCACTATACTTGATCCCAGATCAATTGGTTGGACCGTGCCATCCTAGATATAGAGTACGGAAAATTCTGATGCGTCCATCAATCTTTGCTACTAGTCTCTAGCCTTCCCCATCTCATTGGCCAAATGAGAGGTACGTCCCATGAACCCTTAGCTCAATGGGTAGGATGCATACGGGGCACAGATAAATGAGAGGTGAAATAACTCAATAATCACAACGGTGGGGCAGAAGCACCATAAGTGCTTATAGCTCCGAGAAGCTATCTCCAAAACCCCCTTTGAGCTCCTAGAGCTCATCGTCCAACAGGACCCTCAGACTAGGGTCGTTCCATGATTCCAAGATTCTCACAGAAGGTTAGGAACGTGACCTTCCCCAAGGGCATTGTGAGAATATCCGCGACCTGCTCATCAGTTCCTATATGATCGAGCCTTACGACGCCTCGCTGTACCATATCCCAGATAAAGTGGTACCAGCCATCAATATGCTTGGATCAATCGTGGAACACAGGATTCCCAGTCATACGAATCCCATTCTGGTTATCACAGAGTATCACAGTGGTATCTAGCACATGTCGAAATAGCTCACAAAAGGGCTTTCGCAACCAAACTACTTCACAACAGGCCATACTTGCTGCAATTTATTCGGCCTCAGCGGTGCTCAAAGCCACCGACTTCTGCTACCTGCTCATCCATGAGATCGAAGCAGAACCAAGATTTAAGCATCATCCCGATGTGCTCTTACGATCCACCACACTGCCAGCCCAATCAGCATCAATATATCCACGGAGTGTCATACTCCCGGCAGTGTATCTCAGCCCATGGTCTATTGTGCCTTAGAGATATCTCAAGAGTTTCTTGGCACCAACCCAGTGAATGTTATGATCAACCATGTGTTGACTCAAAGTGTTCACTGCACAACATATGTCCGAACAAGTGTTCATTAAGAATATCATGATCCTTATGAGTTGACAATACTCAGTAGGACGGGCCCAGTAACACTGCTACTCAACTTCTTAAAGTTGAGTTCCATGGACTTACAGTCCATCATACCAGAAACTTCATAATGTATTTTCCTTGAGAAAGGAAAATATCGCTAGGTCTCTGCTAGACCTTCAGGCCTAGACATCAGTCCTAGGTCCTTCATCTTGAACTCAGCAGCGAGCTCCCTCTTGCACTGATGAAAGAGAGGGTTAGCACCTGTCAGGAAGAGGTCATCCACATACAACACCAGAATGAGAGGCTTCTTTCTATCAACCTTGAAGTAAAGGTTCGGATCAACATTACTACAAGTGAAGCCCAACTTCATCAGGTAGCTATCTATCCTCTCTGGGTACTTGCTTCAACCCATAGAGGGCTTTCTTCAACCTGCAAACATGGGTGTCCCGATCCTGGACTTTGAATCCCAAAGGTTTCTCCTCCTACACCTCTTCCTTTATCGCACCATGCCACAAAAAAATGGTCTTGCACCATGCAACACATTTTTCCCTCAGATCCCTGCTTGATCTTATATCGAGATGACACCAACTTTGATCGGTGGTCTAGGAACCATATCCTAGACATCACCCTCGCATCCTTGTAGACCTTGATGATTTACAATTTTTGCAAATGATCCAGGCTCATATTGTATACATGGCACCTAAATATCCCAAGTATTTATATGGCTTCTTGGTTTTCTTCCTGAATTTCCCCCTCTGAAGCCATATGTCCCTGAGCCAAAAAGTATCCACTCAGGAGCGTATACATATATATCTCCCTCTTAATGTCAGCTTCTCTCTTGAGAGAAGATATTTATTTTAAATGAGGGCATCACAGACACTAACTAGGAAAGGGACTTGATCTCCCATAGTCAAAACCATCCAACAGACTTTGCTGATCATGATTCAAGATTCCAACCATGTGACCAAAAACTGCAGAAATTTCTCAGTTTACCATAACGCTCCAATGTAAGGCTGATACAGTCACATGCTTGCTACTACATAGGTGTCCATCTATGTCACTGTCATACAGGGGGAACACATCAACAAGCTTCAGCTTGTTTTAGAATTCCTTTCAGCCACAACCTCTTATTCAGTGAGTAGCTTCTTCAAACAGCCTTCTAAGACTGCAGCTTACAAAACTAGGTATCCAATCTACCTTGGTTTATCCTGCACCTGAGGCATTGCACCTTGATTTGTTTCTAGATCTGCCCATTTCTGGTTATTTCAGCAGACTGCTCCTAGGGCTGTCAAAATTTTCCTGGCTCAATGACTTGCATCTATGCCCATTTCGTCAATAATTTGACCACTACATAGAAATTCCCCAAGGACTTCAGCAGTCAACCCTTAAATTTCCAGCTTCATACATGGGTGTCTGTCTATGTAACTGTCATGATGACAGTGAAATAGAATCATAGATTTGGAACTATCACATTCATCACGGGTTGCTGAATATGAATTTCACTTACATCTCTTGGACTCTTGTCCTTGATGTACCAGGAAGGGTTCTCTTTCTCCTATACCTGCAAAGAGTGCTGTTGCTCACAAGGCCCTTCAACTTTCGGACAGTCCCCTTCCGGCTTTAAGATGAATAGCTTGCTTACTCTACTTGCCATACAAGGATATCTCCAGCTTATGGTTTACAAGAAACTACCATTGTTTTACTTTTGTATCATATTCATCACTGTCATACAATAGGTATATACGACACCAGTGTGAGGAAAAAAATTTCTAGGTGGTCCTTGAATCACCCCTCTTCCACAGTCCTACTATCCCAATATGCACAGGAGTATACAGGACTTTAAGATCATATGTCAATGTATGACATCTGAGTAAAACAACTATGCAGCATACTGTTAACAAGAATATGACCAACCATCATAAACTTTGTCACTGAGCAAACTCGAACCCGATTGTGTTACTGCATAGGTCAATCGGTGGGCAGCTCCAATACATAACTTTGTTTCTAATCCAATGATCTATCAACACTCTTTACCAGAATTCACGATGCACAGGCCACACATAGCATCAATATCTACCGTGTTTTGACTTGCAACTATTACAGGTGCATACGTCTGCTCTAAATCACACAAAGCACTGTGATATTATGTGCACGTCTGCCCAATATATCGTTTCTCGGCCTTTTTTCATCACACGTAGATTGGCACTGCTCAAAACCCACACAGCAACTAAGAGTGGCATTTGACACGGCTTTTAAAGAATTTTGCAGCTCATCCGCTAAAAATTTATTCCTGCAGGCTCAGAGTCGTTCCCCATGGCCAATTTGTATAGCAATCCTACAGTATTGCAGTCTCGGATTTAAAAAAAAAAAAAAATGGGACGATTGCTCTCAACACAAGTTGAACTTGTCTTCATCTCTGCCTCTGATACCATGTTAATTTATGCTCATGTTCTATGCCATTTCTGATTAGGGCACAACACAGAAGAAGATAGAACATACTTAATAGATCGACAGAAGACAAGCCAAAACAGAGATAGGAAATGGTAACGTTACGGCGATCAACAAGATGCTTCTACTAGCAAAGTCTCCAATAGGTCATTCAGCCAAGCGTGTCACACATAACCCCAGAACAACCCAAACAAAGAATACTCCAAGTATATATATCACAACTCCAACGCTGTCCAGAGAGAGAGTTCCTCCACATTGATGTGTGTCAAATGAACTCCAATTCTCTCCAATATATAGGAATCTTTGGGGGTGTGTGACACGTCCTTTAAGACATTTAAGTCAATATTTTATTCCAGGACGACCCAGCACATAAGTGGAATAAATTTCAAGTATCAATGCCTGCTCATCAGAATCGAGGACAGTCTTTAGATCAAATACCACCTCTCTAGAAAGAGGAATCCAATAAAAATCATTGCGATCGTCATACGACGGCCACTTCGGAGTTTGGACCTAGTTGTCCAATTTGTACTCCTCTCAACTAGGAGAACTCGTCCACTGGTACAATCCAAACATGGTGCATCATCCCGCCGTAACTTGCTTTGCTGGCCTCTTTGTTTCGAACGGTAAGGTCGGTCACAAAGACATCATACACGGGCGACGAGATTCGACTGCAATTAAAACACTCTGTATAGGACTCACAAAGAGTCTCTAACCAACCCAAGTTGGTTCATCGACACAGTCGGTGGGAGGTCCGAAACTACTTTGGGACTCAAGAGAGTCATATACTAACCCAAAGTTAGTTTCCCGCGACTTTGAAAGTCGGTTGGAGGGGTCCGAAACCTCACTAAACTTGATCCCGAGATCAAGTGGATTTGGACGCCATCCTAGATAGAGAAGTACGACAAGTTCGGTACGTATGGGTCTTTGCTACTAGTCTGTATTTTCCACATCTCATTGGCCAAATGAGAGGTACTTCCAAAACCCCCGAACTCAATGGGTAGGATGCATACGGGGCCTGAATAATGAGAGGTGAACCAACTCCAATAGTCACAACGGTGGGCGAAGCACTACCAAGGTTCGGCGAGCACGGCCGTGGTGTATGGCCTCCAGAAGCTATCCCAAAGCCCCCCGAGCTCCCAGAGCTCATCGTCAGCGGACCCACTCATAGGGTCGTTTCACGATACCAGAATTCTCTGGAAGGTTAGGAACATGACCTTCCCCAAGACACATTGTGAGAATATCCAGAGCACCCCAACTCATCCGATTCCCTACATGATCGGGCTTTACGGCGCCTCGGCCCATGCCATATCCCGGATAAAGTGGTACCGGCCATCAACATGCTTGGATCAATCGTGGAACTTTGAGATTCTATGACAAATGAATCCCCCTGCGGGTTATCACAAAAGGATAACGGTGGCATCTAGCACATGCTCGGAACAACCACAAAGAGCTTTCGCAGCAAGTGACTTCACAACGGAGGCCATACATGTTGCAATGTATTTGGCCTCGGCGGTGCTCGAGGCTACGAGCTTTAGTTCTTTACTTGGAAAACGGAATCTACATGTGTGATAGCATCCCGGATGTCTTTGTGCGATCACCACTGCTTACCGGCCAAATCGGTATCGGTATATCCATGAGTGTCATACTCACGGCCGGTATCTCGGCTGGTCTATCGTGCCTCGAGAAGATATCTCAAGAGTTTCTTGGCACCAACCCGGTAGATGTTATGATCAACCATGTGTTGACTCAGTGTTCCTTTGCACAACATATGTCCCGAACGGGTGTTCATTAAGAACATCGGGGTCCCTATGAGTTAACGATACTCGATGGGGACCGGACGGCCATGTTGCTACTCAACTTCTTAAAGTTGAGTTCCATGAACTTTCTAGGTCCATCATACCGAAACTTCATAATGTATTTTCCTTGAGAAAGGAAAATCTCGCCCAGAGCCTACGCGCTGAACCTTTAGGCCTAGACATTGCGTCCTAGGTCCTTCATCTCAAACTCGACAACGAGCTCCCTCTTGCAGCGATGAAAGAGAGGGTCGACACTGTGAGAAAGAGGTCATCACATACGACTCCAAGTGAAAGCTTCTTTCTATTAACCTTGCGGTGGGGGTTCGGATCAGCAATACTTCGAGAGTGAAGCCCGACTTCATCAAGTAACTATCCATCCTCTCGTACCAAGCCACGGGTGCTTGCTTTCGCCACGAGAGGCTTTCTTCTTTTACGCCACATGAGTGTCTCGATCCCCGAACTTCAAATCCCGAGAGGTTGTTCTACATACACACCTCTTCTTTTATTGCATCATACGAGAAAAAGTGGTCTTCACATCATCGATGAAGACTCCATCCTTGCATAGCAACAAGGGCTATAATAGATCGAATGGTGGTAGATCGGGCCACGAGTGCAAATATGTCATCATTGTCTATACCTTCCTCACGAACGTGATCTTGCCTTGAACTTTCTGCACTTCTATAAGACCCATGGCAGTCTTGTAGAGCCATTTCAAGGTGACAAGCTGCTTTGTCTATGGTCTTGGAACCACATCCTGAACATCATTCTTCATAATGGACTCATACTCTTTGAGCATATCCTTGAGACTTGATGCTTTACTACTTCCTCCAAAGGATCCAAGGTCGGTTATTACAATAGTACTCTTAGGTATGAATGCCACAGTATTTATATGGCTTCTTGGTTTTCCTCAAAATTTCCTAAAAGCCATATGTCACGAGCCATGAGGATTTTCTTTCATTCAACAAAGGTATGCTACATTCGGGGGAGCATATAGAGTTGAATTCTCCCACTCTTAATACCGACTTCTCTTTTGAGGGAGAACATTTATGTCAAATGAGGGCATCCGAACACCAACTTGGAAAGGGAGACTTAATCTTCCACGGTCGACGCACGCGAGGCTGGCGATGATCATGGTTCAAGATTCGATAATGTGTACGAAAGGCGCCGAAACACATTTTACCATTATGCTCCAATGAGGCTGCTAATGTCTCATGCGGCTATGCTACATAGGTGTCTATCTATGTCAGCATCCCAACGGGGGAGAATATATCAACATGCCTCGGCTGTTCGTCCTAATATTACGAGGAGGGTACGACGCAGCTTCCTCAACCATCACGGTCCTCCGTCAAGCCCATTATGCTTCCTTTTATTGCGGCTTGTTTTTCATTCCAGCCCTCGAACAAACTGCCCTTATCAAAACAAGTCTTCATTCTACACGAGCGGATAACAACGGTCATAGTCCTGCGATTAGCAAGTCAATGCTTGCGGTTTGCACGAGATAGGTAGCCATGGAATGCGGCTTACCTAGAAGAGGGTCCCATGCCATAGTCTCCCGTGAAAACATTCATGATGCGGCGCTCGACTTCGGATGCACGGAAGAGAAATAAACCCAAAATTCCTCCTAAAATACTCGGCCTCTTGTCCAAAGTTTAGCTCCAGCAGACTGTGATCTTTTTCTTGATTCTACTTTGACAAACTTTGTGAGGTTTTAGAGATCTGCTGGTAAAAAAAAATGTTATAATGAAGGTAGGCACATTTCGAATACAAACATTTTCCACTTATTTGTCATGTTTTACGTCCACGGATACGATTTTCACCTAACGGCTCCATCAAAAGCAGGCTTTTCTTTATCTCAAATCATCAGGTGATACTTAGCCTTGTTGCTCATGAGTTTGCATATTTCGATTTTAAATAGGGTATCATAGTGATCCCAATCCCGACTCAAGATACGGTGATTCTTGTTCCAGTAACAACCCTTTTCTGACCTTAATCACTTCAAAGTAACCCAAAAACCGCCTCAAGTTAGCAGCTGTAACTTCTTGTTAGCTACGACAACTGACAACCTTCAAAGAATATCTGGCCCTTACTGAAAGTAAGGGAAAGTTGGAGATTGGAGCCAAGGTGATCTGTCGGCCTCACCGCATCTAATACGCTGGCAAAGGTCCAAGAGTTACATAATCACCGCGTGCGAAATGCCCTTATTCAATGAAGATTTAGGTGAAATGCTTGTTATAGCACTGGGCTTAATCACCCAGCAGCAACATCCTGGCAACCACTAGCCAATGTTCGATGGATGTGATACTATTGTACCATGGAAAGAACGCCTTGTCAAGCACCTTAATGTCATCGACTTTTCTCTTGTATTCTGAATTGTTGTCCAGCTAATCGAGTGTGACCCTTTGGAATAGAATTTGAACACTCGTGACTTCCATTACAATACCAATTAAACCTTCGTCAGTGCAATACATTTGTTGTGTCTTCTTTGTAAAGGTGTGCATGAGATCGCATTCTTAGACTCTCAATTACGACGAAATTTTCTTCCAAGCAGTTTCAAGATGTCGATCTGGCTTTCTGAATGTAATAAGTCTATGAAAGTCGAAAAACGACATTAGTGATTGTGCTTTTTTTTTTTTTTTTGTTTTTTGTTTTCTCTTTGTTTTTAAATTTCGTTGATGATAAATACCGTGTGGCCAGCTACATGTCAATCGATTGCATTCGCTCACTACTGTCCAAATTCTTTGCGTTCATCACCATCTTTCAAGATTTTTTTTTTTTTAATCTTCTTGTGTGCTTTCACCTCATAGTGAGTTACACCTCTACAGAACTTCATCCCCGCTCCTTACGTGATTCTTGACGAGTCAAAGGTATTCGCCTCGGATGCTTCGATGGCTAACGATTACGTCTGGTTCTTTGTCCCACCGACTCAACATTCTTGCCCGACGCGAGGTGTGCAGTGCTGTTGCAATGCAGTTCTGTTGATTGCACCAACGTCGTCTTCAATGAAATCAATACGTTTCTAAATTTCTGAATGTGTGGAAGTGTGTAATACGGAAATGGCCCTTGTTTGTTTTCGCTGCTCGAGAGATTAGTTTTGTTTTCGGCACATATTGCACGAGATTCTTTTGTTTAAGGTATCAATTATTTCGTGGGCATAAATCGCACCACGAAAAATTCGCAAGACAAAAATTCCGTTCACAGCCGGGGACGAGCTTTAATTATCTTGTTTTCAGCTTAGATACTCGGTCCACGAATTAGCGCCTACTTGAATTCTTTCGCACGTCCTCTGTCTCGGCCCAAGCGGGAAGATTTCGTCGGAAAAGACGTGATGGGTTAACCGTGCCCGTAATCTTCTCCAATATACCCCGAGTCCTTTTGAAATAACTTGGGTTTGCACGTTCACGCAAAGACGACAATCTTTGTGAGCAGCATCCACGGCGACTTCCATTTCGACAGTAGTGCTCTACAGATTGCCTTCCCCTTCATTGTAATTGCTCTGCACAGCACTTCGTACGGAGTGCAACGATCTTGGCTCACCGATCTTTGCGGTCTCCCGGTTCTGTCCATGAACACGCTGTGCTTCGATTTCTTAGTATGCAAGTCGGTCTTCTGCGGGGCTTCACTAGGGGCGGTACACACCTAAGTCGTTCCCATGGATTCAGTCCACGCGTGCATAACATTGAAGATGGATCTCCATCGATTAAAAAATCCATCGATAACGATGATGCAAATCGCTGCGCCAATTCGATTTCGGCGGGAAAATGTGAAAAAAAAAAAAAACTTCGAGACATTGTAATTAAAGAGCCGCGCGCAATTTACTGACCGTCTGCGTAGGGCGGTTGTGAAAGCCTAATGAATTAGAGATCTAAGAATAACCCACATCTCGACGCCTAGATAAGCGAGGGCGTTGTCTTCCAGCCTGGCTACGATGCCATGTTCAATTTGTCACCAGATGTTCTATGCCATTTCGGTTAGGGCACAATCTTTTGAAGAAGATAGGTATGTAATAGATCAATAGAAGACAAGCCAAAACCGGGAGATGATAGAAGGTGGCGTTACGGCGATCAACGGATGCTTCTGCAGCAAAGTCTTCAATGAGTCATTCGACCAAGCGTGTCACACATAACCCCGGAACAATCCAAACAAGAATACGCGGCTCCATGTGAGAGAGAGAATTTCCTCCACACCAATGTGTGTCAAATGAACTCAAGTCTCTCCAATATATAGGAATCTTTGGGGGTGTGTGACACGTCCTTTAAGACATTTAAATCGATATTTTATTCCGGAGCCGACCTAGCACATAAGTGGAATAAATTCAAAGTACATGTTCTGCTCATCAGGTCGAGATGATCTTTAGATCAATCTTACACCTCTCAAGAAAAAGAGAATCCAATAAAAATATTGCGATCATCATACGACGACACAACCGGAGTTTGGACCTAGTTGTCCAATTGCCACTAACACTCATATAAATTTAGAGTAAATGCTTGAGAACACGCGGTAATTACATTTATTGATAAAGGCCTATTGAATTTCATTTTCTCCTTCCTAAACATCACACGAAATGAAATATGAACAAACCTAAACCTACGTTGCATTTTTTTCACAGATTTAACGGAGACCTAAGCCTATACCTAAACGAAAACAGAAAATATGAATAGACCTAAACCTAAACCATTTTGCATTTGTCTATATTACCAAATATGTCGAATGCAAGTATTCATATTTGATTATTGTTAAGTTTTAACCTGTCTGCCGGCCCGCGTGTGTATCCATACTTCAACTCATTACTCCGAGTCTCTAAGAAGTGAGCCAATGAGAATGACTCCAAGTCGGATCTGTAAATTGTAATGCTGGGCATCCTCGACTCCTAGCAACAAGTGGTCTCCTCCAACGGTGATTTCCTCCAACTCCAAGTCTCATATCCGCGCCAACGATGGGTCGTGCTCCTTGTCTCCAACAAAAAAAGGCATGAATTGAATGGAAATAGTGTTACATAGGTTAAGAGGGGTGTGCCCTCAACGTTGACCTTTCTAGTCTTCTCTGAGTGAAAAAATGCGACTCTTGTTCTCGACATTTTACCTTTTGCGGGTGGATCCATTTTTGGAAATCCGGAAATAGATCCAAAAAAAGTTTACTACCTCCAAAAATGTTTCTAAAACTAGATCTTGAGTTTCCAAAACTGCGATACGGTTAAAAAAAAGTTTTGAAGACATTTCACGACGTTTCATATGCGGATCGTGCCCATTTTCATTTTCGGAAATAGAATGTCGTTTCGAGGCAATTTCTACGAACGTTTAGGTAACTTACTTTTAATGTTTAGGGTGTTATTGATGATAAGGATCCCAATATAGGTAATGACTTTGATGATATGTAGTACTAGTTATTTGTTGTAGCATGCTTATTTATTTGTTTATTTATTTTCTTTTGGACTCTATAGGCCATTTAGGGCAACACATTGATGTATTTTTGGTTCGGAGGTGGAATGCACTAAGTCTTATGTCCATTATATGCATTAGTTGGATGATTGAACTTGTATCATCATCATGTAAATACTTTATATATTTCATATTTTGTGTAATTTACTAATTTGTTGTGTGTGTATATATATATATATATATATAATGTGTCTCTGTGTCATGTTCTTGTAGAAAATCTACCAACGGGATTCAATCTAATTTTATAATGTACTAAAACAAGATCTTTGGATCCTTCTACAAATTTGCCGAGAAACAAAACACGATCGCACAATCACATAACAAGTAAGAGAAAGAGATAATCAATCGCCACAACGCAAGATGTATCTTGGGGAAAGCTTAGCTGCTCCAAACCCCTCTATCTCTATATTGTGAAAAGACAAGATCATGAAACAATACAATACTATTTGTCTTGATGAGGCAATTCGCACTCTGTGTTGTCTCACTGCAGTCTTGGCTTTTGATGCAGATTTATGCTAAGCAAAATTGGTCAATTATTTAACCTTTTGCTTGCCTCTGCACTGGCTTTGCCCTTACGCATTCTTGGGCTAATTGAGACCTATCAATTAGGAAAATACCAATTAATGATTACGCAATCCTTCAAGGCCTTCCGATGACCTCATGCTTGACGCAATACCCAATTTTCTAAAAGTACAAGCTGATAGATCTCTTCCTTTAACCTCGGTCTCCTTTGGGTCTTCCTTATAATTGACACGAAACAACCATTTCTAGTGATTATCGATTAGCGATTGATCTACTGTGAATTAAATCGATTTAATTCACATGACTTCTCACTAGCTCATCCCTTAGATTTAAGAACTAGTTAAATTGATTTTAACTCAATATCTTGAGTTAACTAATTGCAACTCACAAATAATGACAATAGACCCCTAAAAATAGGAAAATCACTCTACATGCCTCCTCTTTGACCTCTAACTCGAATTTCCTAGAAAGCTAAGCTAAGTCTTTGCTAGGTTAACTAATACAGTGGTCATGAGATGAAATTTCAATTTTTTCTTCCAATTTAATTAAGGGAAAGTTAAATCAAAGCCTCCTTATGGTACACCATTTATGGTGCCATTTTACGGATTCCATTTTTAGTTGCCATTTTCAATGTTTCTTGTTGCAAATTTCAACACTCCCTCTCAACAAGAAAGGAATTCAATCTATCACGATCGAGGACCTTTGGAAGGTGTTGCGAAGGCAACACTTCTCTAGTTTTGTTTACTCACCATACCGAAGGCGAATGGCCTCCAAAAGCGGAATCGTGCAATTTACATATGTCATCGGAGAATCTCCCAAGCTCACCTTCTTCTCTCTTTCTTGTCTCTTGAAACTACTGCTTGTTTTGTTTGTACCATTTGCATTGTGCCCTGCGGAGTACACTACCAACTGCGATTTGCTCTCCAATATCGACATCTGTCACTGCGATTCTGCATCTTCCTAACATACGGCCATCAATCCTCTTGATCCTTCTTGCTACTATGTCTTTTGTGGGCTCCTCGTAGCCAAGTTTGATCCATGAGACAAGCCATCTCAATGGATCTGTAAATTTCTTCTCTTGGGATTATGTTTGCACATTGCCCTACCTCTCACTTGGAGGTATGCGTGCTGCATGTACTCCTTTTACCATACGCTCGAAATTTCCCCCCTCTGAAGGTCTCTACTTGGTGGACGCGTCCACTCGGTCTCCTCTCTACCTTCTCCAGTTGTGCATTGCTCCACAATTGCGAGATGCATGTTGAGAGGTGGTTGCGCTCCCTCTCAACCACCAGGTCACCCCAACATTTTGCTTTGCTCCTCAAAGCTTTGCGGTATCTTCGACCTCGAGAGCATGTAGGTTCTTGACACTTACATAGTTGTTTCGCCAGCATCCGAAGTGACGATGTCTCTAAGGAACACCTTTCCTTTTCTAAATATGACACCATAACACGGTCTTCCAATATGGCGACGAAGACAAGATTCTTCTTTAGTCTTGGAACATACAAAACATATGTCGATCGAGAGGAGCTAGACTCCCTCGGCTTCTCTACCTATCTTGATGCGCTATACCTCACAGCTAAATATGAGCTCTATATTCGCTGAAGAGTCCTTCTCCTCCAAGTCTTGAAGAGATCTCTATTCCCCATCATATGGAACGAGGCACCTTTATCCCACCAGACACCACATGCATCCCATTACGGTCTTGGCCATGCATGCGGTAAGGAGTAAAGTCAAGCTCGAGCGCTGAAGCTGGTCTTCACCGTTATAGCCAGAGAACAACCTGCCTTGCCTTCTTAAGGGACTGGTCGAGGCATAGTGCCGTGCTGTGACGGTGAAAACACTTGATCTTGGACATGTCTCTCTTGCCCTCTTAGCCTTGGGATTTCTTTCCCTTGGCTTTCTTGCCACAGGCCAAGGCAAAATCTTCTTCTTTGTCTTTGCGGGAGGTCTTGTCTGCAGTGCTCCATACTTATCTCTTCTATTACCAAGTGGGACCACAAACACTCACGATGCAGTAGCTTCTCCCTCCATTCCATGATCCTGGTAACTATGTACGGCTCTTGGAAGGCCTAGAAAAACTAGGCTCACCATATCATCACAGGCTACTTTCACCAACACTTCGAAGCTCATCTCGACATTGAGTAGAACTGTCAAATATGTTAGTATCGTCTCGTCCTCCTCCATCTTGATATTTTTGAGCTTGTCTTTCGACACAACTTCTTGTGAATTGCTATGTTAAAACGGATCTACTAAAATTTACATAGCATATGGGTGCCTTCCATGAAGACTCGATATAATATGATCTCGAACTCCCTGCAACAAGACCCTTCTCGCCTTTACCATTATTCTTCCATGCATCAAGAAGTTGAGCATCTGCTTTAACTGCCAGTGAGGAATATCAACATCTGCAATTCCTTCGGTCCATTGTACTGTTGCCTCCATCTTGTCCTTCCATGCTATGTAATTCGAATTGCTCTCAAGGGAATATTAGGGTCTCAAATAGCATCGAAAGACATCTTGATTTGCGGCTGAATGCAGGTGAATAATCACATGAGTTGAACCTGTCCAAAATAAACTCATTTTCTTTCTTCTGTGCCAACGATTCTTCAGCACTCTGATGCCATGTAGAAAATCTCCAACAAGATTCAAATCCGATCTTATAATGTGCTAAAACAAGATACGAATCCTTCTACAGTTGCGAAAACAAAACACGATCGCACAATCACATAACAAAGAGAGAAAAGAACAATCAATCGCACAACTTCAAAGATATTATGCGGGGGAAACAGCCTTAAAGCTTACCTCTATCTCTATTTTACATAAAGTCAAGATCATGAAACAATACAATGTATTCCTCATGAGAAACCTGCACTTTCTTGTTGTCTCACTTTGATCTCACAGCTTTGGTTTGGCTTGCTCACTAAGCAAAATCGGTCAAGTATTTAACCTTTTGTTTGCATGTTGCTTGAGCGTGCCTTGCTCGCATTCTTGGGCTAGTCTGGCTCCTATAATTAGGAAAATACCAATTAATAATTGTGATCAACCAGAACTTCCCGATGACCTCATACATGACTGAATTTTTTTCTAATAGTACAACTAATAGGCTCTTCCCATTAATATAAATTATCCTTTCAGGTCTTCATGAAGGCTTGACATGCAACAACTATTTATAGCGAATTATAGATCAGTGATTGATCTCTACTTGTGAATTAAATCAGTTTAATTCACTTGACCTCTCTTCAACTCATCTCTCGATTGAACAGTTAAGCTGATTTTAACTCCAATTTCTTGAGTTAACTAATTACAACTCACAAATAACGTAGCTGGACCCCCCTAAAAAATAAGAAAAGTCCACGACATGCCTCTTCCCCAGTCTCTAACTCAAATTTCCTAAACTAACTAAGTCTTTACATTACGATTAACTAATACAAGTTGTCATGAAGTTAAATACAATTTTTTTTTTTTTCCAATTTAATTAAGGAAAATTAATTAGAAACTATGTGTTCCGTTCATTTTCTGGATTCCATTTAAAGGTGCCATTTTTGATGTTTCTTGTTGCAGATTTCCAACGATGCAGGGGCTCAGCATGTGCTATTCGCATGCTTATGTGTTCAGCCTTCATGTCTCGTGTCCTTGTGTCATATGACTTAAAGACTGACATGCATCTAGTACACTACCCTGCAAAGAAGGTTTAGCTTACTACACTTATTACAAAGGCTTTCTTTTCTGTAGGATCTTTTTTATTCCAAGTTAAGAAGCTTGAGCCTTGAGAAGGCATGCAGTTGATAAGTGTTTAACTTTCAACTCTGATTTTTGTATTAGCTATACCCAACCTGAAAGGTTATCATTGGGTGTATGAGGGCATTTGGAATTTGACCTGTATAATTTAATTATTTTTGTTTTCTAGAAAGGCAATGCTTGTACCTACTTCATCTGACATGTTTTAATGCTTGTATTACAGTGTTATATTAGAACACCACAGCTTTTACTGTTTTGAAGTTTCCTTCATCTAAGCCATCTGTTAACATTCTTTCAGACCTTCCATGCCATGCAGCTATTTTTCTACTTTTGCAAGTTTATCATAGAAGCCCATATCCAGTCAGAATGGATATATATATATCAAGTCATTATGTATTATTCAGTTTGTGATGTTCGAGGATCTGAAAGGTCTTATACCTTTATCTGACAGTTTCTTAATGCTTGTCTTTCTGTTGTATTGCGTTGCAGTTTTGATATTTCTTCCTTCTAAAGTATCATTGCTTAGTGTGGAGACACTGGACCTTGCATGTCCCTACAAATAGTTTCTTTGCTAAGCCAAGTTTTTCATACTTCACTCTATGTCATGCAGTAATGGATATCATGCCCATGTGCAACAGTGAGCGGTATACTTATTAGTTTGTGATGTTCAGGATGAATGGTTTTAGAACTCAATGTTTTTAAAAAATTTGTTGTGTTTCTGTCATGACCTTATGTGAGGGCAGAAATTGATGCTATACAACAGGTGTGTTATGGCCCAAAGGAGCCTATATTGGTTAAATACATAATATATAAATATATATATGTAGTAGATAATAATATTATATATAAATAGATATTTAATAGATAAATGTATATATATATTAGGGTCCATCTAGTGATGAAAGGGCCACATGGGCAATGTGGCCACATGGGCAATGTGTGAATAGGTATATAAAGATCATATAGTCATTGTGAGAGGACATGGATTTGGTTGTCTGAATGTATTTGGGTATTTGGAGGAGGTTCTCCAATTCTTCAAGGAAGTTATTGTGTAACTTGTCTCCCTGTTATATATATTGGAGTTGTGTTTGTGTCATTGTTGTATGGTGTTTACTTTTCATTTTGTGTATGGATCCTTAACAAAAATGAGGTAATTACTCTTAATTATTCAGTTTGTGATATTCCGATACAAAAGGTCGTAAAATTAAAACTTTTAAAAAATTTGCTATGTTTCTAATATATTTGCTACTAGGTTGTCAATTGGGTACAGCTCAGTTGGTTGAGAGGAGTGTTATCCTCCCCACTGAGGGTCAATTCATGTACAAGTATATTGTTGTGGTAGCCTTGAGCTCTGAAGAATCTGGTTTATCCTGGATACCATCCTTGGAATGAGGGAAAGTGCCTGGTGGGTTTGCCTGGAGATATGTATTTCACTTATTGGGAAAAAATGTTGCTATGATATACTTTCTTGGGTGTTGTTGTATGCTTATGCATTTTCCTTGCTCTTTCATGTATAATGGAAGCCATTTAATGTGTCTGCTTTGTAACCCTAGGTGTTTTTTCTGGCTAACTTATGTTACCGTGGTTCTGATTTAACATTTAACTTTTTACAGTTTCTGGAGACAAGGTAGCGCAATGGCTTTGCTCGATGAACCACTGTATCCTGTAGCTGTTCTGATAGATAGACTGAAAAATGAGGATATTCATTTGCGACAAACTCTGTTCGAAAGCTTTCCAGCAGTGCACGTGCCCTTGGGGAAGAGAGAACCCGGAAGGAATTAATCCCATTCTTGAGTGACAACAATGATGATGATGAGGTTTTGCTTCTTGGTAAGCAGAAGAGATTGGGGGTTTTATTCCTTATGTTGGCGGAGTTGATTATGCACATGTTTTGCTGCCTCCTTTGGAAACTCTTTGTACTGTAGAAGAAACATCTGTGAGAGATAAAGCTGTGGATTCACTATGCAAAATTGGATCCCAAATGAAGAAGGTGACCTATTGGACTGGTTTTACTCCACTTGTGAAAGGTAAAGTATCTAGTTTAGTTTCACAATTGGCATTATCAATATATTTGCGTGGTTATGGATTGGATTTTCTTGTGCATATTAGTTTGATTTCGTTGAGGTGTATTTTTCTTGGTCCTATTATTTGTTGTGGTTACTTTTATGTCGTTTGATTTGTGAAACATTATGTGATTTTATGTTTTAATTTTTGTCCTTTATGTTTCAAATGTAATACCGGAATATATAGTGTTTCTCTGCCATAGTGTGAAGGTATCTTCCTGATTATTCATGCACAAACTGTGAATTTCAAATTATGCTGTCATATCATCTGTTTATGGTATGTATTGATAGTATTGCGTGGATTTGCTTTATTGTATTTGCAGTGGTAATGACTTCACATTATTCCTGTCTTTTGTGGCTTTGTTTATTCCCTGCATCACCAACTGGTATTCTTGTTACAATAGTAGCCTTGCTTCATAGTTGATATTCACTCATTGATGTTGACTTTGTTTATTTCCCTACATCACAAGCTGATAGATTCTGTTTCTTGGTTTCTTTTACTAGTATAAACTTAGTGCTTTTAATTTTTCATTTTCATATTTGTAATATCTATCGTTGAAGGAAAGGCACACTTTGCAGGTTGTTAGTCTTTTATTTACATTAAAATTGATAGTATTGGAAGTAGTTTTGGAACCTCCAGACACTATTTCGAATAATTCAATCCTAGCCCTAAATCCAGCAACTGATAATAGCAAAGGGATCTGTACATGCATGTAAGAAATAACTGGCAAATGCTTGGAGCAGTGATTCAATCAAATTCAGAAGTATGTTTTGTCTTGGTGTACGGAAGAGGCGAGTTCATTGTTGAAAATAAGGGTACCAAGGAGGTGCTTCCTAAACATTTTTCCCTTTGGTCTGGGGAGACACATTAATAATTACCTTTTGTGTAATATACAAATTAGCAGTCAGCTAATTGGGATATTAGTCTGATTAATTTCGACAAATCCTAATGTTGAGGGGAAATAAAGGGTGAGGGGACTAACGATAAAACATTAGAATAAAAGCACTCTTAAAGTCACTGGGCAGATTAATTAAAAGATGAAGTGGGGCCCATGAGGCCAATCGCCAGCGCAGGAGAAGACGCCCAGGACAGGCGCAGGTGGCAGCATAAGGGTCGGTTAACATAGTGGCAGCGTGGGAGAGGCGGTAGCCGGTGTGAGGACAGCGTAGCAGCAGAGGACAACACAACATAGGTGGGCTCAAGGGGGTTTAGGGGCTCACAAGCATAAAATGAGAGAAGGCAGTCTTTCTCATTCATTCTTGCATCTTATGATTTTCTGTCTGTCAAGACTAGAGCATGCTCAAGGGTGTCTCGGCGGTCAACCTCGTCCTCGGGGGACAGTGCACCTTGGGAGAGGAGCCATCCCATTAGTTTTTGGAGAGCGGTGTCATCATTTCAGCCACGGGGGATTACGCGGTCATTTCCCGGGGCAACACGGTGTTCCGGGGAATTACGCGGTCATGGGGAGATCGGCTCCGGGGGAGGAGAACTTCATGGGATTTCAATGCGGAGATTCTAAGGGATCAACCCTTCCATAGCTGAGTTTTCGGCTTCGAGAGGATTGGAGGCCTTCTTTCGGTGTTTTCATCATAGAGACCATCATACCTAAACGGGAGAGCATAGCCATCCCTAGAGGGTGAATTTAGAGGTTAGCCTTTAAGAGGTATTTATTTGGTTTTTAAGGTTTATTAAGGAGAAGCCAAGATTATTTTGGCATAATTTTCGTGATTGGAGGTGTCAAACATAGTTTCTAACTCAGCCAACAACTAGAGGAGCTAGAGGAAATTGGGCCGAAATTCCGGGGTCAACATTTAGCGAATTCCTTCGTGGGTTTTTGTGGGTTTCTTAAGTAGAGTACGGGGTTAAAGTATTAGAATTTTAAAAATGAGTGTGGCGGGCCCTAGCGACATTCTTCGGGGAGCAACAACAACATTTCTAACGATTGCGACACAAAGCTATAACCATACAACATACCATCGGTGGGGATTTTAGCATTGATTCGGAAGGGTTCTCTAGCTTGCCTTGAGCGAGCCAGTGCCTTCATTCCAACTGCCTCCATTGTGTACTCATTTTCTAGCAAATTAATAAAATGAGCTGTTGACTTTACGAATTGTTTGCAGGTGATTTTTATGGTGCATCTCTATTTGTTGTAGTTTTTTTGTTTGTATTGCTTGGTATTGCTATCATTCCCTTTTTGGAATACTATGGTGGTATCGAGCTTTGTTCTTGGCTCGGTCGTGGGGATATTTTTCTATGAACAAGGAGGGTAGGCAAGCCTTACCCACCAAACGGTAGAGGTGGAAAATGCGAGGGAGTCAAGGAGCAAAGAAGGCACTGCTGCTTCAGTAGCATCTTTGGGTCCTAAATGATTTAGCCAAAGGACAAAAGGGAATGTTGGAAAGACTCAAGCAACATAATAAGAATGAGAGCATCCATCATGAACGCCACAGATTGAGGAGACAAGAGGTCTCACAATAGTGTGACCACCCTTTATCGATCCCTTACTGCTAGCCTTCATTAGGCTAACCAAAACCACATTGCCTACATTTTTACCTTCGGTCCGGGGTGGCCGCGTAGGCGGCATGATCATATAACCATGGAGATTATTTTCGGAAATGGCATTTTGTCCGCCAGGGGAAAACTTCGGACGACTTTGTCCTTCGGTGCGCCGGCCTAGGCGAGGATGAAAAAAGGCGAGAACGATGGGGGGGTCTAGGGCCCCGCGAGAGCTTAGAGTTGCAACATACCATTGGGGGAGGATACCTTTCCCCAAGTATGATGGATCCTTTGAGTGCACGACTCGAGATGGGGTGGGAAGATTGGGTACTTTTTTCTATTGTAGAAACGGGGGGGGAAGCCATCGAATGGCTACCTCGAACTTGGAGGATGAGGGCACACGGATCATGGGGAGCAAGTGGATACCCGGTATGGTGCGGTCACCATATTGGAGACTCCCCTTGACTACGATTGGTTGACATCTTAGTGGAAGAGTAGAGTCTACCTAGTAGTGCCATCCGTTGAGAGGTGATGACCAAGAGTATCGAGATTTTGGGGTGATAGCGACACGCACGTAGCGGTGGGTGAGGTGCCGAGAGATGTATCCACTCTTGATGAGACGCTAGAATACGGTGGTATTGGGCGGTGGTCGCACTATAGTGCCATCAACTACGGTAGGCCTTCTAGCTTTGAAGGAGAAGGCCACATCACTACGATGAGCTGATAGCTGCCGAACGAGGTTGGAGGGCATGAGAGTGGTTTGTGCGAGACAACGACAAAGTGGCCCACATTCAGGGAATGGTTGGATTCCCTAATGGTACGGCCAAGGGCACATTGGGTGGCAAGGCAACCCCCTTTAGGCATACATAGACGGGGGCTAGCAACACTGTTGGGTCACCTATTCCCATTGGAGAGGAGAAGACGAAACCACCTAGTTAGATCTCATATCTTGGGCACAAGATGAGCACGGATGAGACAACCGAGTTGCACGGGGTGTAGCATTTGCATGTTGGGGTTGGATGGCGAGGGGAACACGAGTTGGTGCACAGTGGAAGTGGGTTATGGAGATGGTGGTGGACACAGTGTAGTTCGGTAGGAGTTACCGGGCGCTGGGAATACGAGGAACCCTGGGCGGCATTGGGATGCGGGTGGTACTACCTATTGTTTCCCGAGTGAGCGATTGACTATGTTTTGGAGGGTACGTTTGGCCTACCGGTTGAACTTGCACATTCACTATGAGGTCTCGGTCGGCTCCGGTGGCCAACCCGGTTTATGGACGGACACCTTGGGTTGTCTTGGTACAACATTTGTATTCGGGGGTCACAAGGTGATCAACATGCTCTGCTGACTTGTCGGAGGAGGTGGCATTGGCAGGCCACTGAAAATGATGCCTTGTATGGAGCCATGGATTGTTACCTTTGTGTGGGGCACGGAGAGTTTGCGAGCAACGGAGGCGGTGGTGGCATCACTATTGACACATAGAGAGTTCATATAGGATCCCCCGAGGAGGAGTTTGGGTGACGATCTATTCATCGTAGTATGGTGATGCGACAGTGGAGGGTGATGGTGCAGGTTGAGTATGAGTCGACGCATGAATACAACCTTGAGGGCCATCCCGCATGCACGGGACATGCGGGCATCCCATCTTGTTGGGCAGACAGGTACGTAGATGGGCATGGAGATGCATGGGGTGTGTTGTAGTATGGGGTTGCGTTGTGGAGTAAGAGTCCTTCCCATTGCATTGAATACATGCGAGAGAGTCGCGGTGCGACGACGCGGGGGGATGGACACGTGACGGTATAGGGCAGTATAGCTATTGCAAGGGTATCCATTGGTGTACGGGGGTAGGTTGCGAGATACGTTAGCGGTCGGTGCGGCGATGCTGGTGGTGTGCGGTGACACATGATGCGGAGGCGGTGGGCTCTTGGAGCGTTGCCTCCAAAGCATATGGACAAGGGTAGTAGGTGTGCCATGGGATGCGGCTCACCTAGGATCAATTAATCTTGTTGAGCATCTAGAGACGCCACGTTTAGCGAACGGGGCTACGAGGTGTTATTAGCAGGTAGGGGGCGAGGAGAAAGTGTCATGCAGAGGATTACCCTTGAGAATTCATGTAGACTCTTGGTCACATCCTTTGGGACATGCCCCATCATCCTCGGTGTTGCTTATGGTTCTGAGTGTTTGGTTGGTGCCCCTTGACACTCTCCATTCGGCCGGCCCGAAGGGCATGGGGAGGCTCACCCTTGACGATTGGATGAGATGCGCATGTCATGAGCTAGGGAGAGACTCTCTAGTTGAGACGCTGGTAGGTGCACGGATTGACGGGTCCGGGCTTAGGGATGGCATGGTTGATTGCCAAGGTAACATATGTTCCACCTAGGCTCACATTTGAGGGACGGTGGGTGGTAGATTTGGTACATGGGAGAGTACACAGACTCCGTGTAGTATCCATGTGTATACGCAAGAGTTGGGATAACGGGTATCACGATGTGGTGCGGCGGGGAGCGGGGGTAGGTACACATGTGTGGGACGGAGTCACGATGTAGAGTCCCACCGAAGGAGATGCATACGGAGTCAAAGATGAGGGCATATGGGTTCTAGCGGTGGCGGCGTTATGTAGCGACATCCTGCGGGGAGTGGGAGTTGTGAGCTCCCTGTGTGGTTGGGGGATCCGGGGGGTACACGGTAGGCAAGTGGATCACTCCACCTTGTGATGAGCGAGGGACAAAGCGGTGATGATCTCGTCCACCTTGGGTTGACACGTGGGGGACCATTGAGACCTCCATTGCATGACGGCGGACATCATGTTGTTGCTCGGGGTCATGATCGGTGGAGGGGGTAGATATCGACATCATGGAGATGCTGAGGCGAGGATGAGCTTTGGCTTTGCCTTCACATGTTTCGCCACAAGGCCCTGGGAGGGAGGGATACGATGCGGCACGATGGCGGGTATCTCTCTGAGTGAGTGGCACAATGACAACATGGTGGCACCCTACGAATTAGCGGGAGACTCGAGCATTACAACTCTGGCTCGATAACCTCTGGGGTGAGTTGTATACGCATGGGGAGATCATGTAGATCTTCATTGGGATTTAGTGAATCATGGAGTAAGGTGAGGGGACTTCATTAGCATGGCAAGATGGTGGTGGAGTAGGTGGAGCTTCATGTTGGACGAGGATGGCCAGGATCCCAGCATTGAGAGATCCCTTCGTATTAGGGTGATGTGAGACAAGAGAAGATTCGGTGGCACATACGGACGCGGAGACACATTTTGAAGTGACGGTGGGGGAGCATCAACTAGAGAGAGGCTTGTTCGAGCATTGTGAGGACAAACAATTTTTGGTGGGGAGGTAGCAATATCCCCAAATTAGCGGTCAACTAATTGGGATATTAATTTTTGATTAATTACGTAAATCCTAATGTTCGGCCCGAAAATAAAGGGGTGAGGGGGACCCATGAATAAAACATTAGAATAAAAGCACTTTCTAAAGTCATGAGCGAGATTAATTAAAAGATGATCCATGAGGCCAAGTGACGGGGAGAGGAGGGCGCAGGACAACGGCGTGGCGGCATGGGACAGGCGGCGGTGGCGGCGTGGAGCGGCTGGCAGCGCGGGGACAACGTGGCATAGAGGGACAACGTGGCATAGGTGGGCCCAAGGGAGTTTGAGGGTTCACGAAGCATAAAGGAGAGAAGAGAAGCCTTCCTCATTCATTCTTGCACATCTTATGATTTTTCTGTCAAGACTAGAGCACGCTCAAGCTATTTAATTTGGTCTGTGATCTTTGACCAGGCACAAGGATGTCTCGACGAGAGAATCTCCAACCTCGTCCTCGAGGACTTCGAGTGCCCGCTCAAGGGGGAGCCATCCCATGCGGGTTTTGAAGAAGCATCATCATTACGACCACGAAGGGATTACATAGTCATTTCCCGAGGGCGACCGAAGCCTTCCGGGGGAGATTACGCGGTCATAGAATTAGCTGGGGGAGGAGAACTTCATGGATTTAGGTACGGGAGATTTGAGGGGATCAACCCTTCCATGGTTGAGTTTTCGAGAGAGTTGGGGGCTTTCTTTTAGTGTTTTCCATCATAGGGGCCATCATACCCAACGGGTGAGCGTAGCCATCCCTAGAGAACGATTTAAATTACGTGCCCTGGGGAATCGCTGGGTTTTTGCGGGTTTATTGAGGAGAAGCCTAGAATGATTTGGAAAAATTTTGGGCGGTTAGGTGTCAAATGGAGGTTCCTAACTCAACTAGTAGCTAGAAATTAGGGGAAATTGGGCCGAAATTTCGGTGTCAACATTTAGCAAGTCCTTCATGGGTTTTTGTGGGTTTCTTGAGTAGTGTCCGGGGTTAAAGTTTCGGAATTTTCTGAGCGATGTAACGGAGCCCTAGCGGCATTCTTCGGGAGCAGCAGCAACATTTCTTGGTTTCTAGCAAATTGCAGCTCAAAGCTATAGCCATACAACATACCATCGGTGGGGGATTCCCAGCATTGATTCAAAGGGTTTTCTAGCTTGCCTTGAGCAAGCCCGGGTGCCTTCATTTCAGCACCTCCATTGTACTCATTTCTAGCAAATTAATAAAATGAGCTCAGCTTTTCTGAATTGTTTGCAGTGATTTTTATGGTGCATCTCTGTTTGTTGTAGTTTTTGTTTATGTTGCTTGGTATTGCTGTCCATTCCCTTTTGGAATATTACATTTTTGTCCAAGTGAAATTATGATTTATTAATATCCAAGGGGGGCTAAACTACTTTTTTATGTTGAGATGTACTAGGTACTTTAGATTGTTAAAGTCACATGTATTCTAAAAAACGACTGTGTAAAGTAAGTATACTTTATATTATTAAGTGAGCTTTTATATTCTAAAAATTAACCCCATGAAAAGTCACCATGGTACTAAAACATTAAAAAGTACTAGGGAGGCTCATTGTGAAAAGGGGACCACAATGAGGGAGGGGGGTTCAAGTAGGGACTTGATGCTATTACATTTATTTCATTAAGCTGAGATTGATTTCAAAGGTTAAGGTTCTCCACACTTGTGACAAAAAGGGAGAAAAGGAGAAAATGATGCTCAGTATTTTCATGAGAGCATTGAGAAGAGGAGCAAGGAGAAAGAAGGAAGAAAAAAATTGAGAAATTATACCACCAGCAGAAGAACAAAGACTAAAGCCACAGTGGTTCAATTCCCTAGAGGTTGATTTTAAAGCTTTGGGAGGGCTCGAATCTCAGGTAAACGACTGTGTATTTGTTTTCTAAAGTTTCTGGAACGTAATTTCAAGTCAGAAATAAGTTAGAACAGCATTCAAGTAGCTGGAAACCTTCCTTCTGTCAGCCTCAACCAATCGAGTTTCTAGGGCCTGTTGTGCGAGTTTTTCGGGCCTGCTATCTGAGTGTAGTCAGTGTGTTTCATGGCCCAGGTTTCTCTGTGGTTCAGTGCTTGATCTAAGGGAGAAGGAGCTGCTTCAGGAGTGCGTTTTTCTGCTGAAGCAGGCAGTTCAGAGAAGGATAAGCCAGCACCCTGTGACAGTCACAGTGGTACGAATTCTCTGAGTTTAAAGACTGTCAGAGGTCCAATAATTTCGCTGAGGAGAGGAGACTGTGTATAAAGAATATCAGTCCAAGATCACAGTGAAAATATCTCAGAGAAACTCTTATGGGATGAGATAAGTCAAATTTAGTATTGTTGTATTTTTGTAGTAAGAAATTTCTCAGAAGCAAAAATAAATTCCCTTTCCTTCAGCTGTGATTTTCCCATTGTGGGTTTTTCCAGGGTCAAGTTGACCAAAAATAAGTGTGTAAAATTCATGTATGTGCTTGCTTATTTTTCTTTGAATTAGCTGAAAAGTGAATTAGATAGAGTAAAATATTTTGTTTTCATGTAAATGAAAATCTGATATAATTATCAGTCATATGTTTTATGATGTGTTTGAGCATTAAACCATGCAAAACATTAAAAATGGGTTGGGCTACAGCACTCTATAATTTTCTACCATTTATTTTTTTGATACAACCTTCAGTTGGCCATTTTTTTGTTTGAGAGGGACAATTCGTAGAATGTAAAAAACAACCACTCTGTGATGAAGCTGATGTGCTCAGGTAACCAACCTACCAAACAATGCCAAAGAAGGGTGAACATCCCGTGTTTGCAAGTAGGCCTCAGTATCCTTTGGAAATAAAAGTGTATAATCTGCATGCTTCTGCAGATTGTTTTCTGTAAGCTGGTTTTCAATACATACTAAATTCATATATACTAGTGGAGCATACCACAATATCAACAGAAAAGTGCAGTTTTGTGCCTCACACTTAAAGATCAAATGAAGACAGGCACTGGTCTGAACTCTTCCACGAAAACTTAAACCAGAATCACTAGACCCTTTAGCAATGAGGTCCTTGTGGCAAGAAACCAGTTGATGTGGGCATAAACTTAGGAAATATTTGAACTGACTCATTTACTAGGAAACTAGCATTATCTATGGCAAGTATCTAGCAGTATCTCAATTTATAAATCATAATAATTATAATGCAATCCTGGGTTTTAAACTATTCAAGCTAAAGTGAATTAGAACATGTAAAAAAACTGTTATATAGAATATTTCAACAAAAAGTACTCAACAATGTAGTGTCCAACTAATCAACATCCAACCTTGTATGATGAGTATTGACCATGTACACTCAGCAGTCTACATCAAAATATACAATGAATATTTAGTCAATATTATCATTGTAATCCCAAATTTTTGCTTTTATAATGTAAAAGTAATTCTAGTATGAATATTAAGCCATGTAACAACACCTAGAAGTAAGCCTATGATTCTTCTCAAGGGTTTCACTCTAGGAGTTTTAACTACTAGTTGTCTGCGTTTGTAAACACAGATATTGGCAGAGTTTTTCATCCCAAATATGCCCTAAAGTTAGGATGGAGCTCCTTGACAGGGTCTTAGGCGAGTCCTAGTGTTAATCAGTCTGTAATCCCACATCATATTAGATCATGTATGTGAGTCTAGAATTTGGACCTGATTTCAAGTTTCTTATATATATTATTCCTACCTTCATGAGTTGAATTTATGCTCTCTTGATGTAAAGTGTTATCTGGGAATAGTTTTTGGTGAGTGGTTCCTCATAATTAAACACTGCCCCAAGATGTTTTCGAATACACTTGGGGTGGAAAAATATTTAATCTCTTTGAGTTTATTAATTTTTAATTTACGGCAAAAAATAAAATTAAATTATTGAAATTGTCAAAAATTAAAATGAAGGAAAAATTGATTACATTCCAGAGTGGAAAATTCATCAAAATATTATTTGAAGCTATTTTTCGAAGGAAAATATTCCGAGTCAAAAAATAAAAGCTTTATTTCCAAGGCGGGGAAGGACCCAATCCCGAGGAAATTCGCTGAGCCGGAGAAGACTATTGTCGGCAAAATCGAAAATTTTTATTACCGAAAGTGAATTATTTTGCACAAGTAACGATAATTCTACCTTTTGCAGAAGGTCCTTGAGGCGGTCTAGAAGTCAAAGTTTGAAGCCCTCCAACACAATTAACAAGGAAGATAGGTTTTGGAGATTTGTGCCCATTAATCCAAGGGATGCGAATTATTTTTACAGGGATGAAGCCATGGATACGGTAGCCACCTACTAATATTTGATTATAGCAAAGGGTGGCTAAGACTTTTAGACCTCCAAGGAACAAATTTTATTATAAAAAGTGTTGGCTCTTGAAGACTCTTGAGAGCCTCATGCCTCTGTCCAAAATCTTCATTCTTGTTCCCCATTTTATACTCGAAGTCTGTGATTTCATGAGGAAATGCTTCTTGAAAAACATCATTTTCCCCCTTCTCCCACTCAAATCTAACTTATTGTGTGCTCCCCTTTTTCTCCATAAAAACTCCTTTGTTTTCATGATTCCTCTTCTTCCCCTCATGAAAATCACTTTTATAAAGTTAATTCACTCTTTAACCTTACCGAAACCTCCAAAATCAGAAGCCCCAAAAACTTTGAAAATTTCATAAAAAACAAAGTTTTATTATTATGGACTTAAGCCCCGCCGGGCTAAGTCCTAACCACTTCCCCATGGTATGCCCATGGTGTTAAAGATAAAGCGCTTGAACCTTTTTGGCGCTAATTGCATCACAAAAATTTCAAAGTGCATAAGTCTTTCCCATGTTCGAAGTTTCCGATGTGATTGGCTTTGTATTGGAAAACTGCGATGCGATTGGCTTTATAAATATCTTGTGGGCCGCCTTCACGCTTAAACCTTATGAAAATCCATTCCGTCCGATTTTCCTTTGTAAATATTAAACCCACTTTCCCAAAGTTTAAACTAAAAAACCAAAATCACGTGCTAAATATAAATGGGTTGATTGAAAAGAACTGATCGACGCGACTACGCATCGGAGAAGTCCAATGGGTTGATCGAAAGGACACACGTAAAAGTTAGATGCGATTGGGTCTTATATATGTTTTTCCGCCCCACCCCTTCTTCATATGACTTATGCCGGGACCGAGTGTTGAAGTCCCAAGCGGCGAAATCACATCGCAAGTTTCGGAATGGTTAGATCAAAAAGGCAGAGCCTCATGATTCTTGATAGGCCCTTTTTATATAAAGCCGGGCCCATCACGATTCATACATCATGGGGCCAACGATCGGGCGCCGGACCCCTTTTATATATTTTCTTCCTTGGAGTCCATAAAAAACCTTTGTTTTTGTTTAAACTTTGGGTTTTATTTATTATAAAGTTTTAAACGGTGTGTGTTTTTTTAAACACGATCTCCCGCGGTCGATCGATGAGCGATCTAACGACCAACGCTCAATCGCATCCCCGGCCTCAATGTCTTCATGAAGTTAAATCGCATACATTTGTTTTGCTCCCCGATTGGCCATGCACGATTCGTTCTCCTTTGTTGATCTACTCCTTAGATCGACGGTCTGCTGTGAGCTTCCGCATTGCATGTTTCGATCGGTGCACTTGCTCTCTACCCCGATTCGATCCTTCGATTGCAATCTCACGTTAGTCCCAGGACCGTCCACGTGTCCGGGATCGGACGGTCCAAATTTACTCCGCCTTATTCTTCTCCCGCTCTCCTTTTGTTTCTTCTACGAATCTCACGAATTGGATGCTTTCATCCAATAGCCGCTGCTTTCTTTCCGCCTTGAAGCCGGTTAAACCTAAAAAATGCGAGTTTTTATAATTTCGTTTGTATTTTGCGAGGGTTTGAATAGTTTCATTATAAATGAAGAAAAGTCGGTGCGAGAATGACAATTCTCATGACCTCGATTTATTGAAGCCATCCATGGGTCGGATTCAATTTTATCAATGCTTCATGGGCATTGATGCCTTTAAAAGACACACGCGGCCCTACACATCGACAAGATATTTATTTTTATTAAACACAATTAAAAGTATCGATTTTAGAAGACATATGCAATGAAATGAAGATTGAAGACAAATTTTGGAATTACGGCTAGATACTTATCAAAAGCCTAATTCCCAATTAAAAACACAATTAAAAGAAATCATAAGTGTTTAAACGAGCGAGCAACCCTCATAGCCACATTTGGCGGGTGGTTCTCTGACTACCATAAGAGCCACTGTTGCCTCAAAGCATTCAACGAGAGGCGAACTTATTCAGGAATCGGATATTTTGCTTCGGTAGCAATGGGGAGTTACTGCCCGAGGAAATAAATGCACGGAAATATGCAACAGGAGTTACTCCAAACATTAAGCACGAGGAGCCTCAAAGTCAAATAAAGCTCCCAGAGCTTTGATATTAAATATAAATGATTAATAGAACCCCATAATAAACTTCATAGACCCTCAGGCAGAAGTCTTGAATCGCCAGTAGTGCCTTAAGAGATCTTTTTTATCGAGATCTCACCTCCTCATCCTTTTATAAATACTTCTATAGAAGATGGCTTGTTAGTTGTTATTTGATCACAAGTTGTGTCTGAAACTCTTTGAAATAAATATAGTGTTGAAGTTGAAGAAGAAATTGAAGTCTTGGAGGTCTTGATGATGTTGTTGCATGTTTGTTCTGAGAAGGTTATCATTGGATCCATGAGCTTGGCTATTAGTGAAGTATTTTGAAGCTGTTTTATGTTTTCCCTGTTTTCATTATGTTTCATAATTTCTTACTACGGAGTAGGTTGAAAGTTTTGGGCTAAGAAATGACTCTTGGAAGCACCTTGAACATTTCATCCTTCAACATTTTATGTTTTTCTTCTATTTGAAGCTTTAGAGGCTTTAATCTTTCTCTTTAGTCTTCATGCTTGTTTATTTCCTTAATAGTTCGAACGATTGGTTTCGACATAGTTTATGGTTTTCCCTGCTTATACTGCGCACTTAAAAGCTGTTATTGAAGTCTCCCTTTGAAGTTCTTTGCTTACGGTGAATCGAAAGGGTCGGTTTTGATCTTGCCCTTTGTCCTCACTTAAACAATTGGCTTAAAGGTCGTTTATAATTATGATCATAGTGTTTTTAGGTGTTCCCTCTTCTATGACTTTAATTATCGGTGAATCTTTTATGTTTTCTAAGTCATTTGAAATAAAATCTTTGAGGAAATAGGGGTGTTCACTGAATCTTAGATTTCATTTTAAAAAGTTGTTTTAAAATCATTATTTGCTTAAAGGTGTGATTTGTAGAATTTATGGTTAGCCTACTGTCTATCAAAGAGCTCTTTATTGTTCAAATTATGCTTTCGAATTCCTTTGTTGAGAATTAAAACTCTCTTTCCAAATCATTAATGTTCATCTCATTCCAAAGACAAAAAGGATCTACTTTGTGGTCAAGTTAGATTTGCCCTTTGATATCCCACTTATCCATTGATGAGTTTGTTATGACCAACAACACGCTCCATTGCCCAATGAATGAGATGTTTCTCCATTACGTATCTTTCCTAGACCTTTCATGTTAAGCTGTATCAATTCATCCGACCAACCAAACAAACAAACACACACGCCCAATAACTAGTCTAAAAACCAATACTCAAAGCACCTGAAGATAAACCTTTGCAAACAAACTTTTGAGAGATCCTCTCAGCAGGAGGACTGGATCTTTTAACTCTAAAGATTGGATTACGATGTTGCCTTGTCTTTTGATTTACCCGAACTATCAAAACACGGGACACCAACGGATCGATTCAACTAGCTATTTTTTCCACTTTGAGGTTGATCCCTCTCATTTTTCTATATAAGGAAAGCTTTCAAGCTCTTCTTTGTAACTTGGTCTAGAACTAGATTGGAAATCTTTTGTCTTGGGATTAAGCTTTGCTAAACAGAATATTTTTAATAAAAGTCTTTGGGGTTTCAATTCAAGGTGTCTCTTGCTTGATGATTCATGGTATGTCTTTGAATGGGTTTAATGCTCTAATTTATGCTTTAATTGAAGATTATTGTTTCATAGCTAGTGGTTGGACTATCTATTAGCATAGGTATCTTGCTTTAGGTTTGAGCTAGGTAAACAAATTGAAGTTGGTAGATCTAGCGGGTATTGCTAGATCTCTAGTCTATTTGTGTGAATCAAACCCCTATGAAGGAAAGCTAATGATCTATCTTTTGAGTGTGTAGAGATTTTGGGTGATCCAACCCTTGGGGAAAACCCAAGTTCATGGACTTTGAGATGATCACAACTTGTTTTGGATTATGAGCTTATCTAATGATTTATTGTGCAAAAGTTTGGGTTGGTACATCAAAGTACAAATTATTTCTTTCACTTATTTCCAAAATTTACTTATGCTATAACTATTTATTTGCTAAATAGAGCTTGATTTCAATTAAATGAGTGTAAAATCATTTATGGGGTATCTTGTAAATTATTTCTTATACGTATTATTTATTGTATTTTGTATATAACATTGTGGGGTTTTGGTTTTTTATTTCATTTTTTCTAGAAGGTGGGATTGGCTCTATTTATTTGGCTTCCAAGTGTGAAGGCTCAAGGATTTCAAGGATAAATTTGATTTAGAAGAGCCTTAGTCCTCTCTAGTCTAGATAGCTAGGGTTTGGGGGCATAGGAGCCTAAGGAGGAGCTGTCAAGGAGAAGATCATGGTTGTTCGAGGGTTTAAGGCTTGATCCCCAGGGCTGAGGCCTAGATCTAGCATACCCACCTCTCCAAGCTTCAATGCCTATCTTAGAAGACGAGGCCACTTGCGATAGGAGGGCATTGTCATTGAAAATTTATGGTTTTCATGTCATTGCTAACATACGAAACTTATTGCGGGTGTCTCATGTGGGTTTCCATCTGATTTGAGCTTTAAAGATCATTTGTGCTTATTAGAGGCAATAGTAGGGTTCGGAGAAGCGATGTTGCGAACATCTCAATAACATCCGTTGAAATTACGATTTTTTTGGCCTAGTCGATGTTTGCCAATTTTTAAAGATATTTTTATGGTATCTTAATTTTGCCGATGTTTGTCGATTTTACGATTTTTGGTTTTCCGGACCTTGTCGATTTTATCTCGATCTTGATGTTCGCAACATTGGTTCGGAGGGTTAATTTTCCCTAATTGCGGGGATTTCTAGCCAGCAAGGGCTTAGCCATGTTTAATAGCGAAGTGTACACCAGGGGCCACAACGCTCGGGGCAAGGGTTGTCACACTAATGCTTGCCCTCGTTCTAGCTATCTCCTAGGCAAGCTAAGGGAGTAGTCCCTAGAGGTGAAAGATGGATGATGAAGGAAAAACTTGTTGGGAACCAACAAGTTCTAGAAGATACCTTTGAGTTATTTTATTAACTTGACTTAAATTAAATCATAAATGCAAGCGAATTAATTGAGCAATGTTTCAAGATATTCAATTAGATTAGACAAATAAGATTTAAAAGTTATGATACCAAGGCCTACAATGCTCAAAAGAATAAACTTGTAGGATAGATGGTTTTATCAAGTCACAAGATAACAAATGTTTTGCTTAATGGATGATCAACTTCTTACTGCTATGAGATGCAAATCTTACAACTAGGTGAAATGCCAAACTCTTGGTTGATTTTATTTGAATGCCTATTCTAAATATGACCCTTGATCCTTTGTATTGGGCCAAAACTTCGTAGTGAGTGGTAGAGAAGTCAAGGTGAAGCACACGAGGTGTGATTAATGATCCCTCTCCTAAAAATCTAACATACCCGATACCTCCGGCCAACTGCAGAACCTTTGTGGCTTTGGCTTGTTACTGAGTCCTTTGTTTTAAATACTAATGAAACTGTGGCGAAGATGAATGGGTATACTGTCTCTCTGACAAGCTTATTCTTGGAGGTCGATTTATTAAATGCGAGACTAACCCAGAATGCAAATGCAAGGTGAAAATTAACGAATGGTTAATGAGCGAGATTGTTAAAGCAGAAGCACTTAAATTACGATTTATTAGGTTATACGCTAAGTACTTAAGCAAATATTCAATGGATAATCCCAATCACAAAGATAAATGCCAATCTTGGAAAGTGCCAACAAAGTAAAATGACTGGGAAATGTACAATTTGCCACAAATAGAAATCTCAATATAAAATGCTAATGACAATTTGTAGAAATTCCAAAACTAGTTATCCAAGAGATGTTCAAATAGCCCAACTATTCAATTAGATCCAAATAAAAAATACAACTTAGAGTAAATTTTCAATGCTACTTAGCTCAAAAGAGAATTAGCCTTCAACTTGCCCCCAACTACCATTCACTAATCAAGGAAAGCAGAGATTGCTTAAGAAGAAGATATTATCAATTTCTCCAAATTTATACTTTAGACCAAATATATGAGATTTAAATGTTCTTTAGGCAGTGAGCATACGTGTGTGAAATTTAGATCTGGAATTCAAAAGACAGCAAACAGTAAATTTAATTTCCAATGTCAGCATTTTAAATCCTTGCTGATCTGAACAATGTAAATTGTCACCTAAAGGACTTATCTTTTCCAAACAAAGATGCACTGAGAGGTGAGCATATGTGTGTGAAATTGAGATCTGGAATTCAAAAGATAGCAAACGTAGAATTTAATTTCCAATGTCAACAATTACACCCCAAATCCTTGCTGATCTGAACAATGCAAATTGTCACCTAAAAGCACTTATCTTTTCTAAACAAAGATGCAAATTTTCTGTTATGATCAGACCCTGGGGCAGATCTGGCAGTCACTGAAAAGTCATGACAAAATTAATCAAACAAATGCCAAGTGTTCCTTAATAATTTTTCGGTGTTTTAGGTGTGTACAATATGTTGTTTTAATGTCACTGTTTGATTATTAGCTTAATGGATAGGCAGTGAAGAATAATGGTTTAGAAAACCAAATCTGAGGCCCTAGGCATTGAAGCAATTTTCCAAAAATTCTTTAGTGATGAGTAGATCTGAAACACCAATCTTTGCCCAAATTTTTCATCAATTTCGAAAAATGATTCAACCCATAAAATTTATCTTTTCTCCACAGTTCAGATCTGAATGCCCAACCTTGCCTTAACTTCTTTTTTTTTTAAAAACTTTATATCACAGTGAGGATTTTTTTGTGACAGCGTTAGGGTGAAGAAAAATGTATGGTTTCAGAGCCTAAAGGCCATGTCGAAGGAGAAAATAATGCCGAGGACAAGGACAACAATAAGGTAGGAAGGTCAGCAGAGGGTTAGAGAGCAGTGTTAAGGCTGCTACAGGCAGGGCTGCAGAGGAAGAAGGCACTGCGGGAAAGGAGAACGGAAGGAGGGTTAGGAGAAGGGAGCTGAGTGGAGAGGCAAGGACGCGGAGAAGGAAGGAGGAAGCAACTAGAAGGCCTGCATGGAGGGATAAGGGAAAGCGGACGGATAAGGGTTGTGACTGTGGTAAACAGAGGGGTTTGGTCAGCGGGGAAAAGATGAGGGGGGGGTGAGGGTTGGGGGAGGGAGCCGTGGGAGGAAGAAGGGCGCAAAGGAAGCCGCAGGAGGAGCAGAGAAACGAGGGCTGAGGTGGGGTTTAGAGTATGTGTGGATTAGGGAGAGGCAGAGGCAAGGGAGAAATGCTAAGGGGATTAAAGGTATGCCGCCGGGGTGTCGAGGAGGGCTTTAGCCCTTGCCTCTTCTGAAAATAAACACACTGGTCAAATTTGCTAGTATTTTGCTGATAATCAGAATTTTTCTTACTTCAGATTTCATTTTAACAGATGATATTTATTTAAATTCTGTGATGCCACTGATGCCTGGCAACTATGACCTCTAGGGTTCTTCATGACACCTTTTAGTCCAGGTCCAGTGCCTGCAAGTTCTCTGTTGCCCTGAGGCCTCTTGCCTTTTCTGTATGAGCCTGGGCAGGACCTTATTCTTTGTGCCTTGCTTCTTCTGGACTCCAATGCAGTAACTGAGCCCAGCTCTCTAAGCCAAACAGGATCTTTCTCACTGTTCCCTCTATTTCTTCACTGTTCATTACTCCTTTCTTGCTGAATTGATGGAGCCTGCACCTTATCTTGAGCAAGCGGGGTTCTGGGCCCAAACAGAGATATAATAGTGTGCTGCACTTTCGGACTGTCACCCAACACCAAATGTTCTTTCACTTTGCAGTGGGTGGACACAGTGGTCAAGTAGGGCATAATCCTCTTCAAACCAGGACATTGTCTCTAACTACAAAGCAGCCTCAGTGGGTAACACAGGCAAAGCTTACAAAGAGATTTATACTGTAAACTGGCCTAAAGAGCATATGTTGGTCACAAGTTTCTACTGTCATATTTCTACTGCAAAATATGTATATACTTGACTCAGTGTGTTTTTGACAAGGACGGCAACTCTAGACATCTAAAAGAAGTCTTTGACCTATAATAAAAATTTCTTTCACATGAAACTCCCGGAAACGAGAATTACAAAATACATTTTATTATCTTTGTCTTCATTATATAAATTCATAATTACCGAAGTCATTATGAAGACCAAGCCTAGTTACACTTTTCAACACTCCCTCTTAACTAGGAGGTATTCATAATGGTACATGGTCCTCTCCAATACGAAGAATCTCATAAGAAGAATTGGATTGGTAATCCCATTTGTATGGTATATATCAACCAACATTGTCATAGTACCTTGACTAGCAACACCATCTCTCCACGAGATCTTTGAGCTCCATTGTGGCGAGACCAATGATGATAAAACACTTACATCATTGTCTCTCTTGGATCATACCCAACTTTGAGATTACTCGGGGTATGTCGATGATTTTATCGCATGGAAGTGTTCCAAGTCTCATTTTTGGTGGAAGGCTTGGACAACGATTATCCAGAGAACCCATAAATCGTTTGTGGAAATTCCACTCGGATACAGCTTTATTAAAAATAAATAAATTATTTTAATACGAGACCCTAAGTCTAAACTTAGGGAAATTAAATAATTAAAAGGTATTAATAAAGCGAGTGTAAATCTTCTAGAAAACGAAGATCGAGTCATCTTTTAATTTGAGCCATTGATTAACGATATAATCTTGGCCATTGATTTATCGACGCGAGAAGACTAAGGGGCTTGAGGGTCATTTGGAAAATCAAGTCGGGACATTCTAAGTACCGAAGGAAATCGGTGCGAAGCAAGAGGAATTCGATTTTTAGTGGGTGAGTTTGTAGAGGCGAGGGTTTGCGAAGCGAAGGGGGAGGGAGGATTCGGTTAACGGAGAAGCGAAGTTTGGAGGATGAAGGGAAGGGTGAGGTGATCGATAGCAAGAACCCTCACACGAGTTACACCGGTCCGGAGAGGCACGCTAAGCTCTCACTTATTTGGATGACACGGAGTGTGGAGGTCACCTCGGTACGGTGTACCGAAGGTTCTAGAAAATTCGGCCCGGTGTATGCTAATTTTACTTTGCTCATCAGGACTCTTGTAATTGTACTTTCCATTACTAAAGATAAATAAAAAACCCTCATTTGTTGCAGGATTTTCCCACATTGGGTTTTAAAATTACGGTTGTCCAAAAATAATTGTGTTCATATGGTTGTTTCTTTTATGCTAGTTGTGTAATTTTTGCTCTTATGCTTTTGATTAAGTGAAGATGCAGCACCATGTTGTTCAAAATTTGCTGAGCATTTGTAATAACTTATCTCATAAGTAGGAGAAATAAACCAATCATTGCGATAATAATTTTCGGTCTTGAAAATTTCACAATGTCACTAGGACTATTCTTATCTTGGATTCCGATCCTTAAAGAATATCGGTCCTCTGTGACTATTCTTATCTTGGATGCCTTAATACATCCTCAAGATTATCGGATGCCAGATGATTACTATCCTCCATTGTCTTCCCAGGTGAAAACCGAATGAGCGTGTCTATCTCTCCTCTCAACTAAGGAGGACATATTCCACAAGGGAATGTACTCATTCCTATACAAGGAATGTACCTAAGCTCCTCCTTGGCTTGGAATTTTCAAGTTTCTTCCGGAGTAAGAAACTTATTACTAGGCTCCCTCTTAATCGAGGACTTGTAGCGACGATGATGAAAACATTTGCTCATGAAGAACTCCTTCCTTCAATGTCATGAATTTCTTTATTGTTGAAGAGTCTTCATGTTCCGGATCTCCTCATAGGGCACATATCATCCATCACTTTCATGCGAAGGTCGTGTCTTCTATCATAAAGTGATCCATTAGACTTCTCATCGATCTAGCTTCATATGTTGCTTTCTTTCGAACCATACTTCTTCCAAGGATCTTTCATCCTTGCCATATGGTTATTAACTTGTGGAAGATATATGCTTCCTTTTGGCGATGACATAAGCTCATCGGATATTATTTAATTATAAATATGAACTTTTAAATCAAAAGTTACCTTAGTGATGATTTGTCACCACATGACATCTCTTCTGTTGTGACATCATCATCGTTACGGATTGACACATCTCCTAAAAACATGTATTGTCAAGGTCTCATGCACTACAGTTCTATAGAGTCTACATATCTTCTAAAGTTTTCTGGTCAAGTCTTCTTGGCTTCCTTTGATGTTGTTGCCTTTTATCATGGTTGCACTTCTCACGATCTCTTCCTTTCTTTCAACACAAATTTTGTTCATTCCCAAGACTTCCAATAACAAGTTCCTTGATTGTACAACCACCTAATATTCCTATGAGGACATATTATGTTGATTTCATACGAAATTGTGGATCATGCCTTGTGCATCGGAGAAAATTCTATTTTCCTTTTGTTCATATTTCTAAAGATAGAAGTATGTGCAATCATATGACATGACTTCATAGCATCCGATTGTAAGCATAAATATACATGTACCTCATCTCTTTTCCTCTTGAGTCATCATGCAACGATTTTTCCTTAGAATGAGAAGTTTCATTCTCTTGACCTATTTTTCATGTGTCATCATATCCTAATCCCAAAATTCTAGAATTCTTGTTGAAACCTTTTTCTTTCTTTCTAACCGGAGGTGGATCCAAAGAAGATTCTATTAGAAAATGTCGACCCTTGTTTCCATATTGATTATTGAATGATGGCCCTTGATCTAGATGACTTCCTTCCATAAATGATGTTTTTGAGTGAGGTTCCCAGGATCCACTTATCTCATAGCATAGTTGTCACATAGCGTGTTACATACATCCTCCTATGACTAGTGCTCCTCCTTGATGATTCCATCATGATGCCAATTCTAAAGTGATGTTATCTATCTAATATACAATGCTTCCTAACATTCTATTACAACCACAGAACGGATACCTCTTAAAGAGGAAGATGATCTCGATCATAATAGAGGTATTTCACTTATTCTTTCTTAGGTTTCTTTGATTTTGGTTCATCCATTTCTTCGACGACATGGCCTCTTGGCACGCTTGACCCCCTTGCGGCTTGTGCCCATGAGTGATTTCATATTGGTCACTACACATTGTTTCTTTCTACGGGTGCAAGTACTTCTTAATAACCATTGATGACGGTTTTCTAGGCAGCACTTGGGTATGTTTCTTAAAACTCAAGAGTGAAGTTTTTAACATGTTCTTGGCCTTTAAGGCTTTTGTTGAGAAACAATGCGGACATCAAATTCTTAAGTTAAGATCAGACAATGGCGGAGAATATGTTAACAACAAATTTATCAACTTCTACACTAAGCATGGCATTCAATTTGCATAACATCTTTATTCCATATACTCCACAACAAAATGGTGTATTTGAAAGGAAGAATCACCTTAAAAGAAATGGCTAATTGTATGCTTCAATCTAAAGGACTTGGTCTCAATTTTGGGCGGAAGCCATTAAGCATGCAAAATTACATAGTAAATCACACTCCTACTAAGGTTTTTAAAGAATATAACTCCGGAAAAGCTTGGAGACTCAATCAAACCGAGATGTAAGTCACTTTCGTGTTTGGAAGTGATGCTTGGAGCCCATATTCAGGATGCAAAACATGGCTTAACCAGAACCCTGAGTGAA
The DNA here is from genome assembly GCA_034641835.2 of Pinus albicaulis. Classification (NCBI taxonomy): domain Eukaryota; kingdom Viridiplantae; phylum Streptophyta; class Pinopsida; order Pinales; family Pinaceae; genus Pinus; species Pinus albicaulis. The sequence continues at coordinate 237,231,551 of CM076569.1, read as the reverse complement.
AAATGTATTTTTGTTGGATAATGCCGAAGATGTCAAAGGATATAGACTAGCTAACCCAAATCAAGTATAATCATTTAGAAGAGATGTAAAGTTTGATGAAAATATGTCGACTTGCCAAGCCTAGTTTGGCGGGGTGTGTGCACGCACAGCATCACGGCCTAATTCGGCATATGTGCCACCTCTCTCTCTCTCTTCTATTTTTAATGGCATTCCATTACAAGATTCGAGATGATGACAACGGGGATGACAATCCTCCTCCCGACTCGTGAAATTGTTCCTTATACTCCATCGCTTCCAAGATGGGTTCGCTCTCTCGGGATGCAAGTTCTCTTGCGGGGGACCTGTGGGTCTCGACGGCTGTGGATTCTCGGTTCGAAAAGGCCTCTTCCTTATTGGCTCAAGTTCCGGAAAAACTTGATCCCGAAACCTTCAGAAGAAGCCTCGATTTTGTCAGTTGGGATGAAGCTATGGTCAGTCACTCGTTCCTTGTTAATGAAGCAATACATGGGATCATTCCTCTTCCAAAAGGAAGAAAAGCATCCCGGATACGAAGATGGGTTTACAAAACAAAGTTTGGACCCAGGATGGAAAAGTGGATAGACATAAAGCTCATCCTTATCGCTAAAGGTTTTTCACAAGTTGAAGGCATTGACTATCTTGAAACCTTCTCCCATGTTGCCAAAATTTATTCTGTCACTTCCTTGTTCTTTCCCTTATATGCCTCCTTTAAATAGGAAGTCCATCGGAGTGGATGTTAAATCTGCCTTCTTACATGGAGATTTGCATGAAGAAATCTACATGGAACAACCCACAGCTTTTGTCAAAAGACTTTAGCCTTGTTGTCGCCTTAGGAAGTCTCTTTATGGTCTCAAACAAGCTCCTCGGGCTTAATATGCCAAAGTGGATAGTTTTCTCTTAGATAATGGCTTTTCTAAGGTGTCATTCTAACAACATTGTCTACACCAAGAAGGTGGGTAATTCCTTCACCATCCTTGTTCTTTATGTTGATGATCTTATCCTTGCGGTAGTGATCCAAACCATATAAACCATGTGATGGCTAAAAAAAGTTTAAAATGAGACTTAGGACACTTGCATTATTTCTTGGTCTTCAAGTCTTACAATCCAGGAAGGCATTACCCTCTCCCGGTCAAGTATGCTGTGATCTTTTACTTTCACATGGAAAATTTGTAAGCACCCCTTCTCCCTTTAAATTAAGGTCAAACTTTCGGTCATTTGTACTACCCCAGAAGTTGATGCTACCTTATCTCGTCAACTTGTTGGTAAACTTTTGTATCTAACCCATACTCGTCACGACCTTTCCTTTGCGGGTTGGTCTTGTCGCTCGGTTTGTCACCAACCTCATGAAAGTCTTTGGAAAACGGTAAAAGAATTCTTCGATATATTCAGAGTCTGAGTTTGAATTCGATTCATGCAATGCGGGAGCATCTCCCTTGTTGATTGGTTTCATTGATTACGTTGGGTTGGTGACCACGATGATTGAAGTCCCCTTTTGCAAGATATGTATTCATGTTGTTGGTTAAGGACCTGTGCTTGGTCTTGTAAAACAAGTCCTTGTCTCCTTTCTTCGGCGGAAAGCGGTATCGTGGTGCGATTTAGGCTTGACAAGGAAGTCATGTGGCTTCGTCGGTCCTATCACCGAATTTGGCCTTCATGACGCATCCCAACTACACTTTGGTGTGATAATCGAGTGCCATTCGGCTATGTAAAGATCCCGATTCAGCATCGGCGTATGAAACACAGACCGATTCCCATTTACTTTGTTAGAAAGCTCATTCATGATTGTGTTCTCGGTCAGAGAGCGTGTTGTCAGACGATGATCAAGTAGCGGGTATCTTAACGAAGGCTCTCACGAAGCGAAGTTTACCAAACTTCGATCCATGTGGATTTCGGAAAGTTGTCATTAAGGGATAGGCTCTAATGCCTCCTTCCTTCTCCTATTATGTCACTTTTGTAAATCTTCAATCCTATCCCGAGTTTGTTCTTAAGGGGGGGATGTTAGGATATTTCGACACATAGGAAACTTTGGCTCTTTTGTGTCACCTTTGTGGAAATCCTTCAATCTTTATCCCAAGTTGTTCTTAAGGGGGGGATGTTAGGATATTCGACACATAGGAAATAGTTAAGAATAACTTAGTCTGATATTAGAGTTAGGTAAGTGTGTTTCTTTTACCACCCATTTGTAACTTATAATTCGACGGTCACGATTTGTAGTGATACGACGGTTATCTCTCACCCGGTATTAACGACACTTGATCGGGCAGCCCAACTTTTAAAATTGGTCCATGATCTCTGTTTAAAGAGCACGAAGGGTCATTTTGTTCGGTAATCGTTTATAGAGAGAAACATATGTAACTTTTTCTTTTATATTATTAAATTCCCTGGTCGTTGCGTTGGCTCGGGGCATGGGAGGCTGTTCCTCCTTGAGGGTTTTAACCACGTGATTATCACAAATTGTATTGATTTGTGATGCGACTGTGAGCGGTGACCTTTGATTCTTGATCTACGGAACTTACCACAACGTAAATTCCTACAAGATTTAGATGTGTCCTTTTCTTCTGTCTGAAAAGTTTAGGCTTCAACCAATTTGTTGCTTTCTTTGCAAAAAGACATTTTGACATATTCAAATGAAGTCATAAAGATACTTACTTGAGTAGATGCTTTCTTTCTTTACTTGTTGATGATGTAGATAGTAGTAGAAACTCCCTCTTGAATGAACTTCTTCAAGAGTGGTGTAAAGAGGTAGATCACCTTGGATCCTTGATGATGATGATCGAGGATGGATTGATGATGACTTTGGCAAAATGCGATTCTCCAATAGTATTTGATTTGATTTCAACACCAAATAGCTTTAGATTGTTGAGGATCGGGGATCACCTTCTTGATCTTGCGTTCCTTCTTGAAAGGACCTTGAATGAATGAATGAAGGTCTTTGGTCGTCTTGATATCGTTTGAAGGTTTTTCCTAACTTCATATGTTGCTCCTTCTTGAATGAATGAAGATCCTCTTATATATCTAGAGATTGAATTTACCAATGAATCCTTCTTTTAGCCTTGATGTCTTTCTTGAAATTGATCATTGATGACTTCTTGAATAATGAAAATTGATCCTTGATGTCTTCTTGAAGCTTGAACCTTGTGCCTTGTTGCTAAACTACCCTTTCTTGTCTTCAACACCTTAGGTTTGATTCCATGTTGAGAAATTAGGGCTTTTTTTAAAAGTCCTCTTTTTGTGATAATTACTTGTGATTTCGTTATGCTTCTTTCTTAGATCTTATCTTCTTTACGTTATCATGTTCTTCATGTAGTCAATTATCAAATGCCTGAGGAACTGCAAAATTTAGGCTATTAAGCCGAGGCAAAACCTCTCACTCTTGGAGAGGAAAAGCCGATAGTAATTCTTCTTATAGATCTTCAATTGACGAGTACCATAACCATGACACGAGTCTTGACACTAGTATGCCTCAAGACCCTTTCTTTAAACTGACTCCTTATGATGAACTACTTTCTGCATTGGCTTTGCACCAACCTAGCGAAGCTCGGTCCCTAGCCTACAACGGGTCCTTCTTGATGTGCTGCTTGTTCTCTTGACCTCCTGAGATTCTTCTTCGACCTTCTTCGCCAAGTCCAAGATCTTGATACTCTTTTAGGGATTCTTCTATTTCCTATGAGAACACCTCCTTACGCAACAGCATCACCGAAGTCTAGATCGAGACCTTAATCTCTTTGTGTACTAGTAGTATGCAATTCGGATATATGATATAGCCCTAGATTGAGCTCTCTTAAACCCAAACAAGGATCCTTCTATCTCGCAAAGCGCCTCCTTTTCTTCCACCTTTGATTGGTCTCCTTTCTTGATCAATTATAGTCTTACTTCGCACCTTATCTTCAGAACTTGGTTGAAGTGAACAAAGTTCCTTCTCGAGTTAAATACTCCAAAAAGACTTGGAATATGAGAATATCCGTGAGGATACAAATATTATATTAAATAGTATGAATGAGAATGATTGAATGATTACAAATGAGGCACAACATATGCTCTCGCGGTGCCTCTTCATGAAAGGTCATGTCCCATTCGAGACATGCCTCTTCAACCTAATTACCAAAGAAGCAAAAATCGCGATTGGGATAAAATCGGCGGGGGGAAAAAATCGGAAAAAATCGTAAAAATCGGGAAAAAATCGGCACATACAAAAATATTCATTTTTTTTTTCAATTTTTAATATCTAAAGCATCTACGGCATAAAATAAATGCATTGACACATAAATATGAAAAAAAAAACTAATATATAAGATGTGTAATATCATGTCTGGTGCTACATCACACATAAAAGCGAGACAACAATACGAATACTAAGTCTTGAGTCTCAAGGAGTCAACTCGGCCTCAAAATATCAACAAAAAATATAATAATGTATCTCATATCATGAGTCATAATGTCATTTACGAGGAATGTCAATACACCATATAACCTATGGTCGATACTATTGATTTCTCTTGCCCCTCTTGCGAGAAAATACCATGATTTGCCTTTCTCTCTAGATGAAAAAGTAGGCGGGACGCGGTGGGCCTCACGTAAGTGCTCTAGAAATAAAAATAGAAGCACGAGCAGACACCGAACCACTAGGAGCTAAAGGAGGCGGACCCGTCCTCTCGGTGGTAGTGGTAGGTGGTGTCACCTCCTGTCTCCTCCTCTTTCTTTCTTCCGCTCCTCCTCTGCGTCCTCCTCAAGGAGTCCTCCCCCTCACTACCTCCTGCTCTATCCAATCGGTGACTCCCGCAAGCGAGCCTCTCGCCTCAACTCTCCATTCGGCGGTGGTGTCAATCGCATCTAAAGAGATGGCCTCCATATCGGGGGGTCCTCTCAAGTTGTCTCACCCACAATCTAAGATTGTAGTAGACGTAAACCATGTCATTGAGCAGCGACCCTCCAACTTTTGTACAAGGGTCATAGATTAATAAATTAAATATTTAAAAAAAAAATATTTAATGGTTAAAAATCGATTGGAAATTGGAATATGTTAAGTTTTTTACTTGTTGTGCTTTTGGTGTGTATTTTTCAAATACACTTCGATTCTTGTCGCATCTGGCTTCATGTTTGGCTGGTATTCTAATGGCAAGTTTTGAGTTTTGGTAATCTTTGCCACCGTGGCTCTACTCTGTTGCTCTACAAATTCACAAGTTACAACAAATAAGATAAACTTATAAAGTTGCAAACATAAGAAAATTTTTAAAATAATGAAAATCTTACACGGCATTTTAGTAGTCCTATCCTGGACAACCATGTCGAAGCTCAGGTACACCTTACATTACGTATACCTCCATCTCTTTGGATATCTCTTGCGTTCTGATGGATTTGGCACCATCTTTGAACACAAGTGAAAAAGCCATCATGACCTCGGCATCAAATAGAAAACCACATGAATAAGCAAATGCGGGAGTTCGGGAAAACCTGTAGCATGAATGTGACGATGGAGTGTGTTGTTCCATCGATCATCAATCACTTCCCATAAAAGTTGTCTACGAAACCCCTCATCACTCTTATCATCACCATGTTGCGAACGACTTCTTTGGCCCTATCCATGGCCTCATACAAGTAGCCATTGCGGGCTTTTCTCCATCCACCAATACTAAGAACCTTTACCACCAGGTTCACTAATCTTACACCTCTTCCACTCCCGGCCAGAAATCTTTACGATATGACACCAACTGCCCGGATGGCCTTTGTCCACGAAGCGAACAAGTTCCTTCTCAAACTAAATATTCCGGAAAGACTTGAAATATCCAAATATCCATGAGGATACAATATTATATTAGAAAGTATGATGAATATGAATTGATTGAATGTTACAAATGAGGCCTGCTTATATACCCACGCAGGTGCCTCTTCACGAAAGGTCATGTCTTATCAGACATGGCCTTTCAACCTAATTACTAATTAACTAATTAATCACTATTTACATTATTTTATTCATTACATTGCCTCCCTCCTCAAAAAGCTTTGTCCTCAAAGCTTGTTGATGAAAGGCCTCGATTCCTTTTCCTGTTACAAACATCTTCTCGTCTCGGGCAGTCATCCTTGTCGACACAAGTTGATATGATCCTCTAAGTGACAAACAAAATTTTCGCACTGAGAATGGATCAGACCATCCTAAATCAATTTTCTGTGGAATCTCGCGGCGACTTGAAACTTGTGCTGAATTATCACTTGAGCGGATTGCACTGATATTAGTATTCTTCGGAATATCAACTTGTTTCTGTTCTGAATACATAGCTTGATCGAGTTGTCTGCTCCCGTGATTTGGATGTCGATAGGGAACTTTTTTGGTTTGACTTTCCATTCTTAGTTGTGTGGTGATGTTTTGATTCTCTTTTGGCGATGATGTTATTGAGATGGTTACATAACTTCCGCTTAAAATGTTCATCGTCAGAACTACAACATCTAAGTTTGCATCTTTTGCAACTAGCTTGTCTTCTTCTTGAGTTATGACATTTACTGCATTAGTACCAGTTCCCTTCTCTTCAACTTGGATTTCTACATTCGATGCTTTATTTTCGACAAGTTGTTGCACCTTGTTTTCTAACGACTTCTTGTCTTTCTTCAACTTCTTAATTTGCGTTAGTAATTTGTCGTTGTGGTCCTTGAGGCGAGCAACTTCTTCATTCTTATTAGTGGTGATTTTGTCGATTTCCTTTTGCATATTTTGTATCACCTTTTTACCTTCTTGAGAAATTACCTGCGAAATTTCTTGTACGTCTTCAGGCGTCATGGAATTTGGCTTCAAGTTAACGTCTTGTAGCGTTATCTTCTTCTTTTTGTAGGTGAATGTCAAAAATTTCTTTTTTGTATTTAGGATAACTGAACCTAAGGTTTCCATCCATGGTGAACTCAACACAATATCACTATTATCCGAAAGTAAGGTTTTCATGGTAAATTGAGAGATAAAAGTATAATCCCCAATGTTTAGTTGTAGATTTTTTATGTCGTATTTTTTCTTGTCAAAAACGTCTAATTTTTCGATTATATTTGACTCAGGAATCACCAACTGGTTGGCAATTTTAGGGTTTATATAATTTTTTTCTTCAACGGGTGATATAGCAATAGTGACATCTTTTCCTGCGATACTTCCTTTAATTTTAAGTAGCGCTTTAGGGACGATAGGTAGCGTTTCTAATTCTAAAAATCGTCCTGACTCCATTTTTGTATTAGATGTCATTTTGCTTGTTGAGATAAATATTCTTCAAATTCACTCTTTTTAACTTATAAACTTCCTTGATTATAAATCTTTAATAACTTCAAAATACCTTTTTTTTTCTTCTACTTTTACTTTAATAGTTTTTTTTTCTAAAGCTTCCTTTCCTTTTAAAAGCTTTTTATTTATTATTTATTATTAATCTTCCTTTTTATAAATTGGTACTTCTTTATGATCCCCTTTTTTTTTTATATATAAAATAATCTTTCAAGTCCTTTCGCTAGATTTAGATCCTTTCCTTTTATTTTTTTAGCTTTATAACCTTCCTTTTCCTATATATATAATAATTTTTTTTTTTTAATTTTTAATTTTTTTATTTATTTATTTTTAATATATATAAGTCCCTTGCTTCACTTAATACTTTCTAATCCTGGAATACTCTTTTGAAAATTCGTTGATGTTTCAAAATAAATAAATCACTTTAATTTTTCCTTAAACTTCTAACTCGTCACTTTTTACCCTTTTAAGTACACTGCATAACCCTTTTATAATGCTAGATCTTCATTGAACTTGAACTCACATATATATATATATATATATATATATATATATATATATACAGTTTTGGTTGGTTAAATAATATTTTAATGCCTTTCCCTATATGTTATTTAGAGACTATAAGATTTGGCCTTAACGTATTTCTGAAGAGACGTGACTATCTGGTTTGACCGTACAGCTTCGGATGAATGCAGCGTTTCTGAAGAACTCTTGAAATGATCTACCAAAGATTAAATTCCAGCAAATGCCAAAAATTCGAACTCAGAGAAAAATTCCAGCAAATGCCAAAAATTCGAACTCAGAGAATCGATATGGGTTTGCTCCAAAACTTCTGAATTCCGCCCAATGGTTGAAGTCAGAGATTGTAGCGAATAGGCAGCCAGGTAGCCCAAATAGAGATGAACCCTTTAAGAAACTCGGCCTCTTGTTTGATTAAATTTGGTATTCCGATTCCAAAGGGAAAACTCAGCCTGTGGAATGCCAACTGCTGAACACTACCAAGTGTGTGCCGTCCTGAAGTGCTGATGCAACTTCGAGTATATCTGATGACTGATTCAAAAAAAAAGAAAAGGGATCTTATTGCAGACGTATCTCTGAATGCAAGATACTGATAACCCTCAGACTCGGCCCTTTAATTATCAGTGATTTCAGCTCAAAATAATAGCACACTTCTGAAGAACTTGGCCCTATCTTTGGTGAATATGCGATCTGGTGTAACTCTGCGTGTGGCTGGGCGGATACACTACTGTAATTCTAGTAGTTTTTTGTTTTTATTAAATAATTTGTTTTCCCTTTTTTTTTTCTTTTTTAATCTTTTTAATTTACTTTCCCTTGTTACTTATATTTTTTTACAACCTTTTTAATTTTTTTTGGTAATTTCTTTTTCTTTCTTTTTTTTTAATTTTTAATTTTTTAATATTATTGTTTTAAAACTTGTCTTTGTATGTTCATATGTGTACTTTTTTTTTTCCTTTATTTTCGTTCAATTTTTTTTAGTTCTGGCCAAAGGCCTCTGAAAAAATCAACAAATGGAGAAACTCCAAAGGTGTAGCGAAACGCTACAACAGCAACAATGTTGGCGAATTTTCAATGGCCAAAGGCCTGGATTGTAGAGTGTGGCTCTGTGCAGCGTGAGCGGCCAGAAAATCAACTCCTCTGATACCAAATGAAGCGAACAAAGTTCCTTCTCAAACTAAATATTCCAGAAGACTTGAAATATCCAAATATCCATGAGGATACAATATTATATTAGAAAGTATGATGAATATGAATTGATTGAATGTTACAAATGAGGCCTGCTTATATACCCACGCAGGTGCCTCTTCACGAAAGGTCATGTCTTATCAGACATGGCCTTTCAACCTAATTACTAATTAACTAATTAATCACTATTTACATTATTTTATTCATTACAGTCCCTCTGATTTGCGGCTGATAGTCAAAGCACGCCACTCATCTGAAAGAAACATTCTTTTCAAATCCCACTTAGAATTCAAGAGGGATTGAAGAGAGATGAAAGTAGTGGCAAATCGTGTAATAGTAGGCCGCACCAACTCCTTCTTGTTGGTGAATGTCCTCATCAAATGAAGCACAGATCCATGGTTATATATAAATTTTGTGATTCTCTTTGATGATTCTACAAATATCTTTGACAAAATCAAGCTTTCTGATGTCCTCCAACATCAAATCAAGGCAATGTGCAACATAAGGTGTCCAAAATATGCTCAGATACCTCTCCATAAGCATTTTGCCAGCAGAAACATAGTTTGCAGCGTTGTCCGTTATGATTTGGACAACATTTTGGGGCCCAACCTCCATAATGAACACATCTACTAAATCACATAATAATCTTGCATCTTTGACATGTGCAGATGCATCAACAGATTTCATAAACATTGTCCCCTTGGGACAACTGACCAAGAAGTTAATAAGGGTCCTACCCCTTTGATCAGTCCAACCATCTGACATCACAGTGCATCTTGTGATTTCCCATGATGCCCTTAACTCTTCCAATCTCTTGGTGCAGTCAGCTTTCTCATTTTGCCGAATGCGCCCTTTAAGGTCATTATATGAAGGGGCTTTTTATCCTGGGCCAACAACAGCGATAGCATCAATCGTAGCCTGATAAAATGGATTGTTCCTGGCAACATTGAAAGGAATATCACTCCAAAGAAACAGTTTTCCCAACAACTTATCAGCTTCTTCCTTCTCCTTTCTTTTAAGAAAGGAGGAGATAGATGGTTGTGCCCCGGGAGTGGTTCTAGGAACAAAAAATGAGGAGGCAGCTACGGGGCTGCCTGTAGAAGAGGCTGATGCTGAAGAGCCACTAGCACTCTCACGCTCAACTCCAAACCCTGATATTTGACTTTTCAGAGCTGCTTTGCTGAGTTTAGTGGTTTCTATTTCTCCCAATGAGTTCATGGCTCTTTTGATTATTTCTGAATTGGTGTTTCTGCAAGGGCCTACTTCATGCCCAGGAATTTGTGCCAAGTGGTATTTCAACCTGTATATCCCCCCCGTCATGTGTTGACCACATAATTTGCAAGTCAAGTTTGATCGGTCAAACCCTCCATCAGGTTCACCAAATTCTCATAAAGGATCTAATTTCCTTGGCATGTTGGAAACTTTGAACTTTGAATGTTGAAATTTGAACCTAGGGCACAAGAAAAATTGCCAATTAAAAAAGAAAATAAAAAAATTATAATTTTACATACAACATTTTGATTTTTTTCACAAAAAAAAACCCTCAACTCAATGCAAAAATAATGGGAAAAAATACATGTTGAAACACAAGCAAAAATAATGGGAAGAAACTAAGAGCACAAGAAGAAATATAAAAAACAAAATTTAACAAACAATTTTTTGCATTTTTGACCAAAATAAACCCTCTCCTCTCAAAAAAAAAAAAAAAAAAAAAAAAACACAACCAAATGCAATCTCAAATGATGAAAAATACATGGGTAATAGAAACCCATGGAAGAACAAGAAAAAAACAAAAAAAAAAGGGTCAAATTTGATGCCCATAACTGGAAAAACGTTTTGCCGGAGACACTTGGTCCAAATTCGATTTTTGTTCGCTTGGCTTGCAAGAAATTCTTCACTTTTGTCCAATCTTGGGCTTGTAAATCTCCTCCTTCCCTCCTTGGCTCTCATAAGCAAGTCTGTCCAACTAAAAATGAAAAACAAAAAACCAAAAATCGCATTATAAACTTTAACATTGGAGGGTACGCACGATTTTTCAAGTCGACTTGCGATTTTTATTAAAGTAGCGATTTTTGCGATAAAAATCGTTGAAAAAATCGCCAGGTAAAATCGGCGGCTTCAGAAAAAAATCGCGATAAAATCGCGATGTTTGGCTTCTTTGCTAATTACTAATTAACTAATCATTATTTATTATTCACATTATTTATATTATTTTATTGGTCGGGGCGCGAGAGGAAGGCGATGTTGAGTGTGCGGAGTGTGGACGGGTGACACAACGATTGGAGACGTATTCGAGGAGTTGACGGAGTCAAGCGGATGTCGATGCGGGGATGGCAATGTGGAGGAGCTGAGCGTGAAGGGAGTCAATGCGGCGGGGGAAGGCACGACGGTAGACGGGGAACTGCATAGCTAAAGTGGTTGCCTCCAAGAAAATTTGGTTTAACAAAATAGGAGAAAGACGTCACTATTGCAATCTCAATTCTTTGAGGATAAAAATTATATAACACCCTAAAATTGCAAACCCGATTGGTGATTCTAGGGTTAATATAATTGAAAAATTAGACTTTTCGGTGAAAAACGATGTGAAATAATGGTGACTTACGGTTAAACATTGGTGATTATACATTTATATCAAAATTCTCTGTTCAATCCTTATTTTTTAATGATAGTGACATTGTTCTAGGTTCATTGTGGATAGAAACTCTAGGATCCTTTATCCTAAATACGAAAAAGAAGTTTTTGACATTCTCCCAAAAAAAAGAAAAAAAATAACGCTACGGGACGTTAACTTGAAGCCTAATTTAGTGACACCGAAGACATACAGAAAATTTCAAAAGTAATATTTGAAGAAGGTAAAAGGGTGATACAAAATATGCAAAGAGAAGTTGAAAAAATCACCGTTGAAAAAAATGAAGAAGTTTCGCGACTAAAAGACCATAGCAAAAAAATTATTAACACAAATAAAGAAGCTTAAGAAGGATAAGAAGTTGTTGGAAAACAGCGCAACAACTTGTCGAAAGGCGTTGAAATATTCAAATGTAGAAGTTCAAGTTGAAGAAAAAAACGAACATTGATCCGGTAAATGTCACAACTAGAAAGACAAAACAAGTTGCGGAAAATACAAACTTAGATGTTTTGCGAGTTCGAGACGAGGAACATTCTAAGTAAAGGTTCTGTAACCAACTCAATAACATCCTCGCCGAAAATAAAAAAATTACCACACACACACACAGAAGGAAGAAGTCAATCTAAATGTTCCCTATCTACATCCAAATCACGGGAGTGAACAACCTAGAATAGCTCACAGTGACCAGGCTTGAAACAACAAGTGATGTTTCGAATAATACTAATGTTAGTGCAATCCTCATGTGATAACAATTCATCACAAGTCTCTAGTCACCGCAAGATTCCACAAAAGATTGATTTAGGATGGTCTGATCACTTCACGGTCGACAATTTTGTTTGTCACTTTGAGGATCATATCAGCATTATCGACTAGGATGACTACCACGAGACATCGAAGACATTCGTAGCGAGAAAATTGAATCGAGCCATTCATCAACAAGCTTTGAGGACAAAGCTTTTGAAGAAGGAAGGCAATGTTATGAATAAAATAATATAAATAATGTGAATAATAAATAATGATTAGTTAATTAGTAATTAGGTTGAAGGCATGTCTTTGAATGGGACATGACCTTTCGTGAAAAGCTTTGCACAGGTATATAAGCGAGAGCCTCATTTTTAATCATTCAATCATTCTCTCATTCATACTGACACAATATATACAATAAATGGATATTCTGATATTCCATGTCATGCAGGTATTTAACCGAAGAACTTTGTTCACTTCATTGACCGAGATTCTTAAAGCCCAAATAGAGATATAATATTCTTCCTTTATTTATTTGAATTTGTCACCTTCCTTGCACCAAATCACGGTCCTTTAGCCTGGACTTTTTCTGGAAATGAATCCGAACTAATGGTCTCCAAATGGTGCAACCCCTCCTTTATATAGGGAATCAATATAGCTAATAGGCCAACATGAAGATAGGTGTGTAGATCGACTTCTTCAAGGGGATTTCATCATACTTAAGCCAACGTCAAGGAGCATGTTAGCGAGGTCTTGGAGTATATACTTTACATCAATATTTTGTCTTTACAAGTGTAGCATCACTTCATATACATGACTCTTAATTATATTTGTAACCAAGATGACAAACTCCTAAAGACATCAAGAAGAAGTCTTTGACCTATAATAATTTCTTTCACACCAAACCCATGAGGCAAGCATTACAAAATACATTTTATTATCTTAGTTTTCTTCATTACATAAATTCATAATTATAAGTCATTATGAAGACACGCCTAGTTACACTTTTCAACATATTCCACAAAAGCTATCAACTAAGAACTTATAAAAAATAATATTTAGAAGAACATTAAAAACAATATTACCATAAGATTCGAGGAGAGGAACACCACCATCAATATAAACCCCCAAGCCTTTGCGTTATTATTATTCTAGAAAAAGATTACAAAGAAACTTCAAACAAATACACGACTCAAAGATCGGATTCCTTTGTGTGACAAATGATCTCTAATTTATAGATAAATTCCCCAAACAACTAGTTGGCTTGATCCCAAGTCAAAGTATTTATTTTTTGAGGATTTATTTTAAAATTTTTCTTTTAATTCCTTTTTAATTAGCTCAAAATTAATTATTTTGAGTTAATTTCCTCAAAAAATTAACCACAACACTTTAAATTTAAGTTCAAAATTTCTTGAAATTTTCAATATTCCCTTGGTGGGGACTATCAAAAATTAATTTCTCTAGAACCCACAAATTTTATAATTTGGAGAATGTATTTTTCCCCAAGACTTAATTTTACTCTAATTAATTAAATTTATGGTTTAGGATTTTTAATTTATTTTTTGCCAGAAAATTTAATTAATTGACACATGAGGGGATTAATAATTTTTTCCAACCCTCTAATATTTTAGCACCATGGCTAAATATTATTTACATGGAATAACTACATTTAACCCATGAAGGGGGAACACCCATTAGTTATGAACCCTCAATTATTTACCCAGTTATATGACTCATAAAACATGATCTAGTAGACTAGTGATTTGTAATAAAATAATTTAGCCAACTAGCTAAAATTATTCTCAAATCACTTTTACAAATATTTGATAAAAAACACTAGAACTCACCTAAGATATTGACGACAAAATCTACCCTAGCTTTGGGGTGAAGCTAGAGGGAAAAACTCTGTGATCATTTGTGTTTAAATACAAAGTTAGATCGGTAAACAACCTCCTAGGATGAAAGTTTGTCATCAAAATAATAGGCCTACTGGGTTCTTATCGTATAGTCTTACTAAGATCATTTTACATTATAAACATGCATAATGAGTTTACAACTTTAACAAAATGAAGATTGATGATGAATCTTGGATGATGTGAATATTAGAACATGATGAAATCCCTTTTGCGAAAAAAAGGGGTGTCTTTATGATAGGGTTGTTGACACGAGTGGTCAACATACGCTCTACTTGGGGACACGTTTCTTCAGGTGTTGAGATTTTGTATAGTTGGTGTAGCATCGGGTGTGCTCTAGCCACGAAATTTTTGTGGAGGGCTAGGACACACTTGAACTCCAAAACCCCGAAAGTGTTTTGTGGAAATTTGTTGGTGTTCAAAGTTATTCAAATAATTCAATTCTTTAATGGATTTCTAAGTCTAAACTTAGGAAAATTAAATAATTAAAGTGAATTAATTAACAAATGTGAAATGTTGTAAAAGACACGGATCAAGCGATCTTTTAATCACTAGGTCGTTGATGAATGATTTAATCTCGGTCTTTGATGAGATCATTGAAAAAAGTGAAAGTTTGAGGTCGGTTGGAGAGACATGCACTTAGTTGCGAGCTCATAAATAGATGCGGAATTCTAGGGCGGGTTTACTAAGAATTTTCGGAGGAATTTTGCGGCGGTAGTATTGGCTAAGGGGATGATGCGGTCCGGAGCTAAGAAGAGTCGATAAGAGGCGGAGGAGCAACAACAAGAACAATGCGAGGAGATGCGAGCGGCGGCTACGCGGGGACAGCGCGAAGCTCGGAGGGCTTCAAAAATTACGCGAGAGGGTCTCTAGGGCCGGCGTAAGGCTCGTCACCCTCTCGGGGTTATGCACGCAGACCTTACGCTGTCCCTCTCTCGCATTCTAAGGCTAGCAAGGATAATTTGTTGCACAAAGAGACTTAATCTTGACTCTAATTAGTGGTGATTTTAGTTGGGGACACCAAATCTAGTAATGATGTGATTTTCAATGAAATCATAATAATCTTTTTAGTGGCATTCTTAACGGGGACGCTTCAATACATTTAGTCAAATAATCAATAGCGGTTAAAATCCATGAGTAGCTATTGCTAAATTTTCATGAAATTTCCCAGTGAAATCCGGTCCCAATGTTTGAAAGGTGCAACAACCGATCCTTGTGGATTTGAGGTGGCGGGCAACTAACCATTTCCTAGTGAATAGTTGGCGGGCTTGACGACTCCCTAACAAACCTTTTGACAAAAAAAAATTGAAGACGATAATAGCCGACTCTAAGGATTTTGTGGGCGGTGGTTCTTGCAACATAATGACCACCACAAAATCTGAATGAAACTCAAAGATCAGCTTCTTGGACAATTTCATCTGACACACTAAGTACAATACCCTTGGGATTCCTCCCATACGGGAGCCATCCTTCATGAGGCAATACTTAGTTGCTTTCAATCTCGAGCCCTTGTCTTATGAACAACTAAATGGTTAGGACATGCAAGATTTAACAAATAATAAATGATATCCTTGTACCACTTATGCTCTCTAATCTTTGCAATCCAATTGAAGATAACTCATTAAGACAAACCAAACCAATAACTTTTTCATTATTTTAGGTCAACATTTCGGCCAAACCTTGACCTTTGACCAACTTGATGGGTCTAATTTCCAAGTCATATTCTTGGATACTTAGTAACCCACCAAGCACGAGGTCACATGCAAAATCGATACGAGTTAATATATCTTTAATAGCAAAATGTAGAATAAAAATCAATGATCTTGGAAGACCCTTCACATAAGTCCTAAAATGCTTAAGAGACTTGACTGAGGCACATATGCTTGCTTTTCCATGGTAGTATAATTCAATTCGGAATTTTTGAAGAGCTCTCCTCATGAAAGCAATAGGCTCCTCGTGACCTTCCTTATTCTTTTGTATTAAGACACGGAAACAATTGTATCTTCGAAGCAAAGAAAAAACCATGAAATCTTTAGAATAATTAGGGCTAGCTAGAACAAGAGATTTTGCAATAGCACCCTTGATTTTACTGAAAAGCTTTTCTACCGTCTTCTTTCCATGAAAATTTAGCATCTTTCTTGAGAATACTTTCAATAGGCTTAGCTATTACGCATAATTTGGAATAAATCTCCTAGGAAAGTTGGTTTTCCAGGAAAGATTGAAGGTTAAGATTGTAGAGGAAGAGGAATCTTTTGGATTGCCTCAACCCTTTCGAGGTCTATCTTGATCCCATCTTTGGAAATAATGTGATCAAGTAACTTCCCTTCGGTTACTCCAAATACAAATTTAGAAGGATTCAAGGAGATTCCAAACTCCCTACATTTGTCAAAAAACTTGTCGAGATGACTATGTAGTGATACCATCCTTAGAAACAGCAGAGGCGAGAACATCTTGATATGTTTCAATGATTTTACCGATTAAACCCTTAAAAGCACCAATCATAGCCCTTTGAAAGGTGGCTCCAACGTTGAACAAATCAAAGGCATTTCTCATGGTGTGGTGGCAGTAGTCTTGTGTCAATCCTAGCAACCCATATTTGATTATACCCGGAAGAAACCATCTAGCAATGACATCATTCCTGAATGTGTTACTCTTTACAACATAGTCTCCATGTTTGGCAAAGGGGTAATTATGCTTTTAAATGCTAGTTAGGTTTCTAAAATTGACCTAGTACGATTGTCCCATTCTTTTCCCTAACAATCACCAAGTTAAAACACCATGTTGAATGCCTAGTTTGAGCGGGATTTAACCAAGCTACTTAAACAAAAACTATTAATTTAAAGATTGGGTGTTTTGAGTTGTAGCATTGTTTTTGGACTTTAGAGGCCATTTAGAGCCTTATTACTTATGTATTTTGTTGATGATATGTAGTGCACTCGGTGCCATTTTGATGTATGCACCCTTACATGGTATATAAATTAGCAAAATTTGCATGTTTGTCTCTAATGGGTTTGGAATCTGTGGTTTTTTGTAATCTTATTTTTTTTTTCATTAAAAAATAATTATTCTCTCATTTTTTTTCAATTCCGGTTTATTAGGAATCTAATTCTATCCACTTTTATTTAGTATTGGTTCGAATCACGGTGGATAGGTGGTGGTTTGAAACTGGTTAGGTTTTAAAACTATGATTGGGATGATGAGAGATCTAAATCACGACATAAAAATCTTTGATTTTCTTTCATCCATGATTTGATATTTATTCATGTAAAATACATAGAAGCATTCACACTTTATGTACTATACAAAGTATAAGTTTGTTGTGTCTATAATGTTGGAGCATATTTATGCCCTTTGCGTCTCCTCGAAGACTTTTTATTGGCATCAACACGACTTTTTGAAAAACCTTGTTTTTTGGTGTCGATTCCCAACCTTGGGTTTCATATGCCAGCTCACCTTATGTTACCCTTGACCGGTTCACGGTTGATTGTCTCCTCTTTACTTTTTACATTTGGACATGTTAGGGAGCTATTTAGAGCATGAGCACATCAAATTTGTTGATTACGAAGTGATTATTTTTATTGCAAAGGGTTTCAAGTTAGGTTCATAAGCATGGTGTTGGTCCTCATGCATTCCTATTGCGGAGATATCTTTAATGATATGTGTCGTTCAAGTTTCACCTTCACCAGAGCCAACATATTGTTTATTGTATTTACAAGTGAGGAAATTGCTTTGATCCAAATAATTACATGACTATTATAGTAGTATTTGTATGACACTTGTTTACACTCGACATGCTTTTATTTTAGTTGGGAAGATGTAGCTTTAGAGGCAGAGGACATGCCGACTTTAGAATGATTCCCAAACTAGTGATCACATCTTTACTCTCAAGCTATCATCGAGGGCTAGACGATTGTCTTTTAATGACCTTTGTTGTTTTGTGGACTTTAGAAAGCATTTGATTTTGCACCCATACAATTTTTGTTTGAGGGCTCCATTTTTACGAGCTCGGCAGTTTCTTAAGGAAAAATATAACAAAAGTTGTTAGAACCAAAACCACGTTGAAGAACTAGTTGGACTTTAAAAACCCAGGTTGAAGAACTAGTTGACTAAAGAGTACATAAAATATGCAAAACTAAGTTTTAAAAAAAATATATTCATGTACATCTATGTAAATCAAAACCATTTGACCTTAAATATGCAAGTTTGTTTGATTTAGGGTTTGAAAGAGATGGACACCAATTCTTTTGCCCTTGGGAGTGCATAGGTGGGCTTAAAATCTATGAGGGCTATTCCAAATTAGAATGATTGAATCAGCCTATGGGATGGGGTTGACCTCTAGTCCAATTCAAGTGTTAGTTCAGGTAACTTTCCTTGTAAATCGATCCAAACTAAGCATTCCGCGAACTATGTTTTGGGATGTAGATGTTGGTGATGGGTATATCTTGTATCATGTATTGGTCTCATATATTTTCTTTGTTGATGGTGTAGATTTGCTCTAACCTCTTTTTCAATGGTTTTTAAAGAAAGCTAGATGTTCTAGCATTCTTTTGTGACCTTGGCTCCATCATGGTTAACCAGAAGAGGGTCATTGTCTTCAACACATGGAAGGATGCTTTATCAAAATTTCAGTTTTTTTCTTCAAGGAAGAGTTAGTTGAGATTACCACACGACTTACCACTTATTGAGATCTGTGTCCCTGTCATGTCTTTATAAGGAATATGCATCCTCGTCTATTCTTGAGCACTAGTCCTTAGAAGTTATAGATCCACATTCAATGACCACCATTTGAAAATGAATCTTATTGATATTATTATTAGCTCTGTTGTTCTCCCGTTAGAAGGAATGGGGGCGCAAACTGAAGCCTGTTGATTTGGAGCACATGGATAGAGCTTAAACAATTATACTTGAGCATATGATTTATTGCAAACAAATTGTTCCTGAAATTAGTGTCTGATCCATGTTTGTACACTACCCACTTTGTCTTGAAAGCATTTTTTGAAGCTTATTTCATATTTCCATAGATTTCAATATTTTGGTTTTTCAGCATTAGGATGATGGAGATATCCTTATTTAGCTCTTTGTTCTTTAAGGATATTTTTGATATTTTGAGGCCCCTCTACTTTTGTAGTCATTGTGTTTCTCCATTGACCCAAATGACCTGCTTTAGATACTCTTTGGGAGTGTCTAGAAGTGACCTTATCTTCCTAAAAGGTGAATTTAATATTTAGGAAGATATCAGTGAATGATTTATCTAGGCTATACTTGGGTTGCTCCTTCTTAACCTGTTTAGCTTCAAACTAGCCTTATTCACAGAAAATTTCTTTCAAATTACTGATGGCCAGATTTTTCCTTTGGACTGTCTACAATAACCTGGTCACATGGTTGGGGTGCTTTGGCTGAAGTTGAGGGTGTGTTCTCACTAGTTGTTAGTTGAGATAGCTAATCATATCAATTGGGAAGAAGGGACATGCAAGCTATGTTTGCTACAAGTGGTAAAGGATAAAAGAGCACTTCATTTCATATCCCATTTATTAGTTATTATGAGGTTTGAGGATCCCATTACAAAGACCCAGGGGATCCTTTAACATCCCTCCATTATCCTTATAGATATACTTGGTGTTCTTTCTCTGAGAAGTGATTTCCTTTATGGCATTGTTGCTTCTCCTGATCTTTTAGATATTTCACATCCTTTTTAGATACATCTTGGCTAGTGGAAGTACCAAGCGTCATGCTGATATTTGTGAGTAGGGATAATAACTGGTCGTCAGACAATGTCCCTTAGTTACTCAAGTGTTCTATGGACATGATTGCATCACTGGAATTCCCGCCTTTGTCTAGTAGTTTGTGTGTGCCAGATGTTTCAAGAACTGCTGTGAAAAGTTCCCAACTGCCTCCCTTAGCCTGACTGACTCGTCTTCGTCCTGTTACTTTGCAGATGGCATTATCAGGCTCGGTATTTATTATTTCATACTGATTGTTAGAAATACAGTCTCTGCCCCTGGAACAGACACTAACGAAGGATCTCTTTTTCTTCAGCTATTTGCTTGTGGTTGGTTGACTTTCTATGTCCATTGCGACAGCACTTAGCTCTACAGGTCCTTCTCTAGGGCTGTACTATCTACATTGTTGAAAGTTTACCCATTCTTTGTTAACTCCACTTTTACTTGATCACTATGTTACTTCCTCTTTTTCTTATGTGGAGGAGATACCCTAGTCACTCTTTCCTTTTACTATTGTTACTGTATTTAAAGGTCCCATTGACCTACTTTGGACATTGGTGGATATTAATATAATATCATTTCAATTGTATACTGTTTTTTACTTACTACTATTATGTTTAGCTTAACTACACATAGCAATTCCCAATAGTTGAGCAATATATTTCATATATGTAGATTTCAGGTATATGTCCTGACTCCTCATAACAGCGCAGTTTCCTGGCTCACATCTGAGCAGAATTCCCAGAATATTGAAGGATTTGGTGATAATGATGAACATTTTGAGAGATGGAAATCGTGACATTTTCACTTTTACATCAGTCCTATCAAAGCAATGGTAATCTAGTCCAGCAGTCTTACTTTTGGTGTCATTCATGGGCTACCTATCATATTGTCAGACTGGGAAAACATTTTAGGACCACTGTCAATTTGCAGATGTAGTGATCTTGTGATTGGTTTCCTCTACCAGTAGGAAATAAAGTACTTTCCTTTTTTCTTTGTGTTCTTTCATATGTTCTCAGGTCATTACTTTTTCTGTAAAGGTGGATGTTGATAATGTTGGCAGTTTCACCTTGTAACACCGATATGCATGAAGTCGTATTTAAGAATTCTCATAACATCTGTAATATGTATGGTCTAAACATTATCCAATTAGGTAACATTTCTTGATCCCATTTTTGATAGGGTGGGATAATAAAATACTTTATTTTCTGGTGTGCAGAGGCTTGCTGCAGGTGAATGGTTTACAGCACGTGTTTCTGCATATTGCACTCTTCCATATTGTCTATCCAAGTGCACCAAGAACTTTTGAAAACAGGTGTGTTCCATATATCATCAACTTTGCCTGGGAATTGATATGCTGTGTGGTTAGAAGATCTGCCATCAAATTTGGGAAAATTTGCTGCAGCAGTTAACCACTACACCTCAAGACAGACATCATCACATGTTTCCAACATCTCACTCGTGATGGTATATTGATTTTCTTAGATTTACTACGACTGAGATCAATTTTCTTTTGATGAAACTATCTGTACGGTATTGTCTTCTTTGGTAAAATGTTGGTCCTTAATTGAGTGGTTTCTGGCATCCTTGAGCTGTCTGAGGGGATCCCTTTATTTTTGATTTTTATTTCATGTAAAATATGCTTCTTATATTCCGTATAATGTAACAGTATGTATCACTAGTATTTGAGAGATAAAAGGGTGGCAAAAATAAATGGCCAAAAACATAAAGTATGGTACATTAGATAAACAAGATCCCCAGTGCAATCTAGGAAAATCTATCAAAATAATTGGCACTATGCCAAGTCTAGAAAATAAAAATGATCATAAAGATTTGCCACAGGGTTGCACCTTCAACAAAACATAATCCTGTCTCAAGCACATGTGGATACTGCAGCTGCATTTGGGTTATCATCCTTGGGTTAGCCAGTCATCAGCAGTTAATGACTCCGATCCGTTACTTTCATTCTGCCCCTCTGGTAGCTGGCCACCTCAAATGGCCAGCAAGATGAAAGGCACTTTGTCATCTAGAAGTGGTCAAGTATCTTCGTCATTCTCTCTAGAGGTCCAACTGTACCTTTGCTCCCTTTGATTAGGCACCTGCCTGCTTGGCTGCATGATGATGGAACCTTTGATGGCCTGACCCCTGCTGATGGAAAGTAAAATGCCAATACACTTGTAATCACGAAGTAGATAAATACTTCTTTGTCTTTGCTGGAGATGACTTCTTCAAGTTCTCTTCGCTTCCTTGATATAGTTTTTTTGTTATCTTTGAACATCAAGTCTGAGATATTCTTAAATTCTTCTAATGCAGACATTATCGATTTTGACTCCATTGTTATGTCTCGAAATGTGATCATCTTTTCCTTATAAGAAAACATCAAGATTTTTTCCTTCATGTTTAACATGAACTCACCCAACTCTCTAAACTAAGGTTGACCCAGAATTATGTCAACCTCTGAGTCATACATGTTTACAACACTAAATTTGGATATGTACTCATAATGATCTACTGTTATTTGTAAATCATTAATTTCATATTCCTTTCCAAAAAGAACTGTTCTTTCACCTACATTGGCATTTGAAATTAGCAGTCGATTCGCCAAATTAAATTTTTTAGTTTTGGTCGTTGCTTGTACTAATAGCAATATTAAATTTTTTTCATGGATAGTCCTTGTTAATGTAATTATCTTGCCAGGCATGATAAAAACACCCTTATAGGAAAATGAATTCTTCCTTTGTCATTTTAGACTTCTTCATTTTTTCCGTCATTTTTTTCCATGATTGATCCCATTTTTGCTTTGTCAATAATTTTTTCAGGAACACTTGATATGTTCTTC
This sequence comes from Pinus albicaulis, assembly GCA_034641835.2. Classification (NCBI taxonomy): domain Eukaryota; kingdom Viridiplantae; phylum Streptophyta; class Pinopsida; order Pinales; family Pinaceae; genus Pinus; species Pinus albicaulis. The sequence continues at coordinate 237,208,738 of CM076569.1, read as the reverse complement.
TTTCCTTTTTTTTTTTTTTTGTTAATTATGAACCTTTTTTTTGATAACGTAATTAATTAAATAAATTTAATTAATTATTATTATTATTATTATTTTCTTTTATAAATTTGAATAAGCCTCTATTTTTTTAATATCCTTTTTAATATACAAAAATCCCCTTTTTATATATAATATTTTTTTTGGGCTTTTAATTTTACCCACTAGTTCTTTCTAATGTAACTTCTAGCTTATTTCACGTATGTCATATATATATAAACTAACTTTTAGCTATATTACCTTTTGATAATTTCCTTTTATCCTTTTATATATATATATATATATATATATCTCATAATAATTCCCTTGCTTCAATTAATACTTTTTTAACCCTTGAATACTCTTTTGAAAATTCATTGACTTTTTAAAATAAATAAACCACTTTTTGTTTTTCATCAAAGCTTTTTATTTTATCTTCCACTTTACTCGAGGGTTAAAGGTCCGCCTCTTGTCATCGAGGGTCACCATTTGTGTAGAAATGGTTCATTCATACAAAGTTCTCGAATCGTTGCCAGATTTTGTGGTATCTGCTGTAAAGCAAAGTATCTTGAGAAATGGCATCGGCGGTAGAGCATTCTCCGAGGGCCTCGGTATGGTGACCTCGGATGAGCGAGGCGCAACGTGTCCCCTTGCCGAATGGAATGACGTTGCCTTACGGCAGCTGGGTTGTGGATGTTGGTATGCGGTTGTAAAAGCCACCTCGAAATTCTTTTGCTCGAATTGTTGCATAACTTCTTGGAGGGATGAAGCGGCTAACGGCGAGTGGAGGTCGCTATTGGTTGTGCTGATAATTCTTGCGGGGGTCACGTACGGCGAAGGGCGTCGATGGTTGTGGGTTTGGGGCTACGGTGGCGATAGCGGTGGGCGACTCTACGTTTGTGTAAAGGAATAGGTGTGTACATGCACGTAAAAGAGAATGAAGGTGTCAGAGCAATCGTGAATTTGTAATTTCTTTAAATATTTTTTTTTGATTTTTTTTTAACTTTGATTTATTTATTTATATATATATATTTTTATAATGTAATACTTTTTATTATTATTATTATTATTTTTAATATATGTAATGATTTTTTATTTATTTATTTAATTTTTTTAATTGATTTTTTTAAATAAATTTTTTTCTCACTAATTTTTTTTGACTAATATTTTTTTTAATATATTTCTTCCCTTTTTTTTCAAATTTTTATTATGGCCAAAGGCATCTTATTGAATCAGGTGGAATGGAGAATCTCCAACATTGATTTAGTGAAACGCTTCGATTATGACAACGACCAAGTTGGCGACGAGTTAAGGCCAAAGGCCGGTGATCGAAGAACAAAGCTCTAATACCAATGTAGCGACCAACGGTCGTATACGCAAAGGAAATATTAAAATACTAAGTAGACAAAGACATCCATTGTAGGACATAAATTGTAAATTGTTTATTGTATAAAGAATTGATGATATGAGGATTACAAATGAGAATGAAGAACTGCTTATATACCCTACACGGGCGCCTTTCACGAATGGCTATGTCTCGGTATACCTCTTCATAACTAACTAACTAATGATTAGTTAATGAATTATTATTTATTATTACATTTGCATTTTATATTTATTATTATTTATTATGAATTATATTCATAACATCGAAATGTGAAGAGCTTCATACTCAGCTACATTGTTGGTAGCTTGCCAAATTCAATCTATAGGCAAATTTGAAAATATGACTGAGGGGCAGCGCGAAGAAAAAATTACAAGAAGCTGATTTTCATAGAAAAATAGTACCTTTACTACAACAGTGTTGTTGGGTTATTTGGACAACAAGCATGTCTTTGGGCTTGAGGTGGAGGATAGGTTGGATGGGCATAGCAACTACGGTGTTTGGAAGAATGCGAGCATCTTTGAGAGGAGAAGTACGGATATCATGGTGCATACAATACGGTGCCACAGTATGTGCCCTGCGATGTTGTTCGGTTAGCGACATTTAATAAGAAGAATAACAATGATAAGGGGCGATTCTAGATGGAATCAAAGACCATTACATTCCTCATGTGAGAGGAAAAGAGATATGCTAATGAGATGTTGACAACATTGGCCAATCTCTACCGGAGTACCAATGAGAATGAGAGAAAATGGTCCTAAAGGAGAAGTGAAGACCATTTAGATGGGTAAGGCTGATAGTGTGACTGGATATCTCACAAAGATTACGAGAATGTGAGAGATGCATTAGCGTAGTTGGAAAGTCATTCCACCTTTGAGTTGGTGCGGATTGCGGTGAATAGCCTTCTTAGTTCATCGTTGAACTTCTTTGATGGGGTTTGTGCATGTGAGACCCTTCCCTCTTGGGAGGTTGGGATGATTGCATACGGATAGAAATCGAAAGAGCCGGCTTGGGGTAGCTAAACCGGTTGAGCGGGATGAGGATGTGCTTGTTGGCGAGAGGCAAGAAAGGCAAGGGAAGAAGCAAGCTACCACAAGTGTTGGTGGGGGCAAAAGCAAAGGTAAAGGTAAAGGTAAACGGGGGGAACACATAGAAGGACTATTCCAAGGTGAAGTTTTGGAATTGTCGGAAGATGGGACACTGTACGGAGTTGTGTGTTCGGAGAAGAAGAAGAGGGGAAGAACCAACACATGGCGGCATCGGTAGAGATAGAGGACTTTACGGATAGCTTTGGCCAGGAGTTTGGGTTCATTGCTTATGAGTCCACTAGTGCGGATCACCTTACGAGTTGAGTGGGAGTGTGCATTTCCTCCCACTAGCGGAGTATCTTGAGGTATACGAGTATGTTGACGGTAGGGCTTCACGTCATATGTCGAGTCTTCAGAGGCTCCTTCTCATAACCAGAGAGTGGCATTGATATGAAGTGATACTCGGAGATGACATTATTGGCGGGTCGGTGTGGGGACATTGACATTTGATGGGGAACCCAAACCTTCCTTGAAGGTGTCGGATGTTCTATATGTGCCGAGATAAGAAGAACCTCATATTCGTCTTAGCATTAGAGGACAAAGGATATGAGATATTGTTCGGGGAAGGAAGACAGTGCTAATATATCCAGAGGCACTCCGGTGAGATTAAGTGGAAGTGATTGGTGTACGCCATGCAAAGGTGTGGTTGCCATTCAGCCCCTTTTGGCATTGAGCAATAGTACGAGCAACGAGCTGGTAGTTCGGAGAAATTTGTGCGAGACCCAGCGGTAACGAGGATGGGGCACATGTGTCATGGAGCCTTGAGGACATTGCGGGAGATCATTACGGGTGTGCCGGATTTCCGTGCGGTGCTTTGATACATGCCGAGATGATGCACTATGGAGCAGGATTTGCCAATCCCTTTTCTCGTGGTGACGTGGATACGAAATTTGGGATACTTGATTTGATTCATTCAATGTGAGCGGTCGGATGTCTCATGTTTCCTTGAGTGAATGTAGGTATTATGTTTTATTCTGTTGATAGGTCACTCCGGGGAGGACCCAGGATTACTTTGCCAGAAACTAGAGTGAGGTCAGGCGGTTTGGGAAGTTCGAGACTCTTGTGGAGACTCGGACGAGGGTCGGAAGATCAGGTCACCGAGGTGAGACCCGATGGAGGAGAGTACACCCTTGGGCGGGTTGTTGAGTATTGTGCGGAGGCGGGCATTGGGAGAGAGTTCACGATCCCTTACAACCCCCGGCAAAACGAGGTTGCGGAGAGGAAGAAGCAGATCCATCGTTGGGGCATGAAAAGCCATGTTACATGATTAGGGGTCACCATTGTTTTTGTGGGCAAAGAGCCTGCCAGTCTGGCATATGTTGTAGAATAGGAGTCCGCATTGTGCTTTGGGGCATGTGACTTCGGAGGAAGCTTTTACGGGGAAGAAACGTGTTGAAAGCATCTTCGTATCTTTGGGTGTGCATACTCCTACGTACCCAAGGAGAAGAGGACAAAGCTAAGCCCACCGCGGAAAGGTGTCTTTGTGGGCTACGGTGAGACCTCGAAGACTTCCAGTTTGTATTCACACGAAGGGAGAGTTGTTGTCGAGCGGGATGTGAAGTTTGAGGAGAAGGGCTTTCGGGAGGTCACGGGGAGTTAAGGAAATGTCTGATCGACCGAGACCCTCGGAACGGTCGAGTCGAGCACGAGGGATCAGGTGGGCGAGGATTAGAAGGATGGGGTACATCGATTCGTTGTTGGGTGTCGGTGGCCGGTGGCTCGCGGTCATAGGGGTGGTGCTTCGGGCATCATACGAGGAGAAGCGATCGCGAGCCGGTTCACTAGGAGTCCGCCGATGGACGAGTTCACACGGTACTTCGAGCGTCTACGAGGTTCGGTTCGAGGTAGGAGGACAACGTACAAGCATTCGGGAGTTCGAGCTCCACGATGATGATGAGGAGTTTCATTCTCAGTGCAGTGTGCTCGAGGGGGAAGAAAGCCCCAAGTGGCTTCGAGGATACCTTGAGAGAGGCCACATGCGATGTGGGCCTATGAGGGTACAGTTGAGCGAACCACACAAGAGGTTTTGTGGCCGCTATGTGGCAATGGTTGCAGCATCATTGACTACGAACGCCCGCGCGAGGGAGGCGACTGGCCGGGCGGCTACGGAAGACCATGCGGGGAGGAGTATTCTTCTGTCATGAAGAATGATGTTTGAGAGGAGGTGGTGCGGAAGCACGAGGGCAAATCACGTGGTGCTTCCGGATAGCTTTACAAGGTAAGAAGCATCTTTCTTGAAATAAACGGCAGTGAAGAAATTCAAAGCAAAGTTTGTGGCTAGAGTTCTCCCACGTAGGGGAGTTGATTATGAGAGACCGGCTCCGGGTAGCTTAGATATCACTTGGTCCTCCGTCATGTCAATAGCAGCAAAAGATGGGTTGGAAGATTCACCATATGGATGTGGAAAGCGCATTTCTCAATGGCTTCATACGGGGAGGAGGTGGCATTGAGCAACCACGGGGCTTTGAGGTGCATGGGGAAGGAGTCATGTTATTCACGGACGAAGAAGGGCCCCTTTATGGCAGAAGCAAGCTCCCGAGCTTGGTACGGGGATAGATACATACTTACCGAGGAGACGGGTTTCACAAAGAGTGATGCGAGATCCGAACCTATACTTCATTGTGATAGGTGAGGAGGCCTCTCGATACAGTGCGTATGTGGATGACTTGGTCATTATGGGTGCGAGAGAGACTCATAGAGGCACGAGAGATCTTGCGTTGGGTTTGAGATGAAGGACATTGGCTTGATGCATTACTTTTTGGGTTTGGAGGTGTGGCAAAGAGGAGGGGCATTTCTTCTTGGGGCGGGGGGTATGTTAATGCATCCTTGATAGATTCCACATGGAGGATTGTGAGGCCCATGTCGACACCGTGATCACCAACTAGAAGAAGCTTCACGCTTGATTTCGAGTTGGTGGACCGCACCGTGTATTCCTTGATGTGTTGGTCAACACTAGACCGGATATATGTTTTGGAGTCAACACGATGAGCCGAGTTCATGTGTGAGCCCGGGAGGGTGCACTCGGTTCTTGCAAAACACATTTAACGATAACGGGGGATAGTGGATAATGGTGGATTATGGGCGGGGGATGGAGTGAGATTGGCCGAGGTTACACGCCGGTTCGTTAGGCAGTTGTCACTTCTTTGATAGAAGAAACATGAGTCTTTGTTTTGGGTTGAGTTCGGCAATGGTGTGTTGGTTCGGTCAAAAAGCGGCGGTGGGTAGCATTGAGTTCGGTGGAAGAAAGGTACATGGCGACGGTCTAGCTAGTTGTGAGGCCATGCGGCTTAGCAAGATGTTGTTTGGCTTATTTGGGTATAATTGAGACCTTCGATAGGTATCTTTGTGATAATCGAGTTGCATTAAACTCACGGAGAATCCCGATGTTCATGACGAGAATCCAAAAGCTGCTCTCCGAGATCAAATATCATTTCATCGGAGATTATATTCAAAAGGGTACGTGAAGCTTGGTATATTCCCAACGATGAAGCCGGAGTTCTTGGATATTCTGCAAGCACAACGGGGCAAGCATGTCTGCTTCGAGGAGACAAGATAAGTTGTGGTGAAGAACACCTTCCTCGGTAAAGAGGAGTGTTGAAATTTGGTTCTTCCAGGCAGGTGGTCCCTAAGGATTTGATCTTTTGGCCTAGGAAAAGTGTCCAAAAAGAATTTAATTTTTCTCCTAAAGTGACTTTGTAAAATTATACAATTAAATCTAATTAAAAGTGACTTTAAGTGATAAAGTTGTAAATTAATTTAAATGAAAGCTTTAGTAAAGTCAATGTGAAAATAGAAAGGAAAAGTGACTTTAAATAATGATAAGTGGAGGTGCTTTATTAAAAGTGAGGTGAATTAAAAAATAGAAAGTGAGATTTAAATGAATCGAGTTGCGATTACGTTAAGTTGTATACCACGATATGAAAAGGCCTTTAGGTCTTTCATTTTGAGTTTGGGTTCGACGATGGTGTGCGTTCCGGTCGAAAACGACGGTCGTGTGGTCACATGAGAGTTCGGTGGAGACGAGTACATGGCGAAGCCCGGTCTAGCTGGACTGGCAGAGACGCAGAAGCCGCAAAGATATTCATTGACACGGTCGGTAATTGAGACCTTGATGACCTGCGTCAATACGATTGCGGTAAACTCACGAGAATCCGGTATTTCATGACGGTCCAAAAACATGTCGGGATCAAATATCATTTCATCGGGGAACTGTGTTCAAAAAGGGGCTGTGAAGCTTGAGTATGTTCACAGTGAGCGATTCAGAATATTCTTACCAAAGCCTTACAACAGGCACAAGCATGTTCTTGGAGACAAGATGGGTGTGGTGAAGAACACCTTCCTCGGTAAGAGAGTGTGGGGCCCAGTTCTGGGAGGAGACAAATTGTTCCTAAGGATTTGATCTTTAGCTGAGGAAAAGTGTCCAAAAGAATTGGTACCTGCTCTCGCATTGACTTTATAAAGTTATAAAGTCAAATCTAATTAAAAAGTGACTTTAAGTGATGATTACAAAGTCTAATTTAAGTGACTTTAATGAAATCAATGAAAATAGAAAAGAGAAAGGAAAAAGTGACTTTGAAGTAAATGACTAAGTGGGTCTTTAATTAAAGTGGGGTGGTCTAAAAATAGAAAGTGAGATTTAAATGAGTATTTAATCTACGACCCTAAATCTAAAGCTATCTCGGCCATTAGATTTAGGGATTCACTCAAAAAATGCTTAGGGTTAGGTTAAAGGAGAAAAAGGAGGAAAAGGTCATTCATTCATTGAGATTGAGAGAGGAGAAGAAAGCTAAGGAGATTTAGAAGCCGGTGAAGAAGAAGAGCGTGATAGGAGATTAAATAAAAGTATAGCGACATTTATTGGCACAAATCCCATGGAAAAATGCGTACAGCAGGAGAGGCGTGTTTCCAAGAAAGGAGGCCCAAAAATCGAGGAAGAAGACGTATTAACAATGACACGAAGTTTCGAGGCAGAAATGCGGAAGCACGAGTTGAGGAGAAGTGTTGTTGATTTTTCGATATAAAAGAACGAGAAAAAGAACAACGAAGCTTGACGCCGATTTCAAGGCTATTTTTGGGCACAAATTTCGGGGGCTGCTATACAGAATTCGTACAATACCGTATGGCGTGATTGCGGCATTTTCTGGGTGGTCGTACAACATTTATTGCGTAAATTAATAATAATAATTTACTGTTTAAGTTGCTAATTTGGTACAATTTTAAAGGGCGGTGTGCAAGCACGTCGAGATAAGTTTGTAAATTTGGTTGCGGAATTTTATTTGTGTTTTTACATTTCACTGTAAAAAGCAATATTCGGAAAATAAAGCTTTCGAGCTGGGTTTCCCCAAGAGTTGTAGGGAGTTTTTCCGAGGTCACATGACCAAAAATTAACGTGTCAATTTTCTTTGTGTAGTTGATTTATTTTTTGAGTTTTTATTTATACATTTAATTTTGTGAAATTTCCCGAAATTTGTGTTTTTAGAAAATATTTGTTTTTCCGAGGGAAATGTTGAATGTGGCTGCTAGGAGTGGGCATTTAACTTTATGGGAGAAATAAGGAGCTGGCAAGGGTTTGGTTATAAAATTTCTACACTTTGATGCATTGGATCTAATAACGATTACCTAGAAATTAAATAGTAAACGGTGTGAGTTGGCAGTAGGAACTCCAACTTCTTACCCAACATAGAGGAACTAATATAAAAAGAAAATAAAAATGGAAGTTATTTTTAGGCTTTGTGGGTGCTGATAATATGTTTGTTGCCAAGTTTTCAATGATGAAAAAAATATATTAAGATTTATCAATCATATGCATGAGTTTTCAAATTTCCAAGTCATTTATAGAGAAGAGGGGTGTGAAATTGTGAATATCAAGAAGTTGATGAAGATAGCATAAACCGGCTCCTAGAAGACTCTAATAGCGTTAGAGCAAATCTTTGATAGGCATGAAAGTCATAAAAAGAAAAAAATGAAATGAGAAATTTGAACTTGGTGACCACATAGAAGTAAACATTGGGGCCAGTTAGGATCCCAAGTTGATGAGTGGAATGGGTACATCGGAAAAAAAGAAAAGAAATAGGCGGTAAATCTATTAAGGGAATATCGGGATTTGTTGGCTTTTACTTACGATGAATTAAAGGCCTATAGGGAAGTTTAGCAATCCAACACATGATTCTAGTAAAGATGAAGATGCCAATACTTTGGAACAAAAGCTTAGACAAATCAATCACAAATTGACACCTTAGTGCAAAAAGGAACTTCAAATCATTGCTCAAACTAGACATTCTTCTTGGATCTCGACTTAGTGGTGGTTCGGAAGAAGAACAAGGGTATAAGGTTATGTCTTGATTCCAAAAATTTGAACATGGCTTGTAAAAAAGGACAATTACCTTCTTCCTAATATGGAAACCTTATTGCAGGGTTACGGGTTCGGGGAATGATGTCCATGTTAGAGAGTTTCACACAGTTACAACCCAAGTTATGGTAAAGAAGGAAGATCGACATAAGACCACTTCACAATACTTGGGGCAGATTGAGTATTTAGGTATTTGGTTGATCAAATCTTTGGTGGTACATTTCGAAAGACATGGATTATGCTTTTAAAGATTAATTGGAAAAATCATTGAAAGTCATCAGATAGATGTAGTTTCTCAAGGTGGAACAAGTCACATGGTTCATCTTAGGCAAGTTTTTGAAAAGATGTCATGAGTTTGGCATCTTTGAACCCAACCAAGTCGGTATTTTGGGTAAACTGGGGAAAGTTCTTTGAGGCATATCATTCCAAGAGATGGGGTAAAGATTGATGCGAAAAGGTTGAACCCATATAGAAAGATCCCTTTACCTCATAATAAGAAAGGCTTCTCTCCAATCTTTTTGGGAAAGATAAATTTCACTAGAAAATTTATACCAAATTTCCTTGAGAGTAGTAAAGCCAATCCTAACACTTCTAAAGAAAGATGCAAAATTTGAATGGAGTGATCAAGGAAGGAAAGGCTTTAAGGATATCAAAGAATTCAATTACAATATCTGTATTAGTTAGTCCTAACTATTCTAAATACTTTCTTATCTTTTCTTTTGCATTCGAGGATACTATTGCAAGGGTTTTACTTCAAAAAAATGATGAAAAGCAAGAGAAACCTCACATTCATGAGTAAGGCTTTGCACTGGTTATTAAGTATCATACTATGGAAAAGCAAGCCTATGCCTTGGTCAAATGTCTTAAACATTTCAAAGTTTATATTGGATATTCAAAGATAATAGTTTATCGCCTCATTCAACGATGAAGAAGATATATTAACTCATCGGGGATTGCTTAGGAGTCGGAGAGCGAGGTGGGTTGCTAAAAGACAAGAATATGACTTGGAGATAAAACCCTCTAACTTGGTGAAAGGTTACCGTTAGGGCTTAGCACATATGTTGACAAAGGGTAATGAGAAAGCATTAGGGTTTCTTCGGAGGCACAGAGATTATAGCAACTTGATTGGGCTACCGGATATCATCTTCTATCTCCAAAACCTTACTTGTGACCATTTTAGTAAATCATAAAAGGAGCATTAAGGTTGAAGGCATCTAAGTATTGCATAATTAAGATAGACTAGGGTGGAGGAATCTTAGAGCTTGATACTTAGATGGGTTGATGTGGTAGAAGCTAAAAAAGACTTGTATTGAGTTTCATGTGGGATTTTATGGTGGACATTATGCAACTAAAGCAACAACCCGCAAAATCTTTAGAGCGGGTCTTTGTTAGCAGCATTTTCTTAGATGTGCATAAGTTTGTTAGGGTTTCACGGCCATCATCGGCCCTCCTTGGGAAATAGAAATTAGCATCCTTTCCTTTACATCCGATGGTAGTTGAGGCAACTTTTCGGCATTAGGTCTAGATTTCATGGGGTCATTCAAAGAAACTCCGACAATGGGTATACTTGGATTTTAATTGCTACAATTGTTTCACGGAAGTGGATTGAGGCCTATTTCAACCAAGTGGGCCATTGAAAAAAGTTGTCATGGACTTCCTAGAAGACAAAATCATAAAAAAAATATTTGGTGTGCACCTTAGGAATTGGTGATAATGCCCCGATGCTTTCGGTTCAACATGATTTCTTCCTTTTGTTTCCGGTATGGCATTATCTGTCTCATTCATCAAACTACTATCCCCGAGGAAATGGAGTTGCGAAGTCTAGTAACAAGAATTTGATGACTATCATTAAAAGTATAGTAGAGGAGAATAAAACGTCCACGGGATAGCAAGATCAAGTAACCATGCCCAACAGAGCGAGATAGAATAACAAAGAAAAGTGCTATTTGGAGGCCGAGCCCTTTTGAGGCCGGTGTATGGTTTGTATGTCACTTTGCTAGTAAACATAAAAATTCCGGTGTATTAGCTTCTCCCGAACGTTACGCGAGATAAAGTTGTAGTGCAAAATAGGTTGTGTTGTAACTTATTTTTGCTCTTTTAAATTTTTGTGGTTGTATCTTTATTTCAAAAAAATAAAAATAAAAAAATAAGAAAAAGAAACAAAAAATAAAAAAAAATCAAATGAAAGAAAGAAAAAGGGATTTAAAATATATATATATATATATATATATATATGAAAATAAAATATGTATCACTAAGTATCGCGTGCAAGTGTAAATATCACATTTTGTTTATTTTATGAATTTTATAATCCTTTGTATTTTTTAAATGATTTATTTATTTGTAAATAAATTTGATTTATTATACATCGGGTAACGATAAAGCACGATTTGATTTGGATATGGATGAAGATCGGGCCCACTGAATCCAATGACCCCAGATCGGTTGCGGGACCCCTTGCATTGTCGATGATTCACGGGGGAGAGGGGGGGGGGGGGAGGGTTCCGCAAGGCATTTGCCGTCCACCGCCGTTGGATACGTGGTAGCCCCACGTAAATTCGTCACCCTACTTCGAATACCACTTACCACATTCACACCTCCCCCGCAAATGACTCTCCCGCCATTCGCTCTCCCGCTATTTTTACCACTCGCAAACATTCCGCCATGCTTAACTCCTTCTTATCCCTCAGCGAAATTGTAGGTAATTTCTTGCTTATCAAATCACTCCCGCCAACGTTCTTCAACATTAAATCCTACGCGCCAATAACGGTTAAACCATTCACGGCAGATTTATTTGTTCCTAATAAACAAAATCACCCTTTTCAAATGGATCATTTTGCATTCTGCATTGTCATACAGCAATCCGGAAAACGGTTTGTAAGTGAAATCTGTGACAGTGACCTCCAATCGTTGTCTTCTAACTTTGTAATCGTCCTATATTTGGGTAAATCCTTATCAATTGTGTCGGTAATTTGTTTTTCCTAAAAGGCTTCCCATAAAGGAAAATAAAAAATGATAACGAGATAATCCCTTGCTACCCCTTGTAATTAAGTGGATGAGCTCATTAGTTGATACTCATTTTAAAGTGCAGAGAGACCAATTGTGAATTCAGCACGTAAAAAATTCACAGTTGGGCTTTCGGAAGTGCGCAGACGCCGGTGATGAATTTTATTTTGGGAATCCCTACTACCCGATTCTGTTTTCCCACAAACCTATCATTTCCAGTTCGTTGCTGAGTGTGGGCTACGATATCTTCCTAGCCAAGGCGCAATAGCCTGATGAGCTCTTTTCTATGTGACCTTTGAATCAATTTGCATAGGCCACTCATTACAAACCCTTAAGAACATTTGCATCCATTTTCTGACAGTCTGCATTAATAGAAGTACCAAAAGCTTTCACTTTCGGATAGAGCTCACATTTTTTAATCCTTTCTACCGAGAATTTTGGAGTGCAGGACCAATCCTCCCTATTTTGCTCTATGTTCCTTGAAATGTCTAGGCAAGTCATTTCCCTAGTGTCTTGTCTATTAGGATACCTTAGTGATCAGTAGGTTGATAGAGTCATCTTGGGCTTTATGTCGGTTTTTCTCTTTGCAGTAAAAAACCCTCAATAATGTTCAACTCCGGTCAACTTCTTTCGTGCAATTCATGATCAATTCTTGAAGTTGAGTGCGAAGGTTCTTTCGAGTATGAATTGGACCACAACAGTTTATTTGTTTCTATATCATCAATCCAAAAGATTTAAGTTCCCTTTGCAAAAGTTATATGTTACAAGTAGGCCATGGTATTGGTGTCTTTGGACATCGCTAGTGGAAGACTTTAAAGAATTCTCATTTAGCGATTTTGTTGATAGTTCCTATATGTAAAACAAATTGTTTATTAAATATTGATGATGTTCCTAGAATTTCAAGCGAGATTAAGAGAATTTTACATTGGGGTAGAGAAGACTAAAGTTGGAGAAGGGTATTTATGCAATTTCAACACAGTGGGATTTATGGATGTGAATTACAACCATACAAGTTGCTTGTGTTATCCCAAAATAATAACGGGTATATTGAGCAAATGATGAATGTAGATGATGTTCACTTTGTTTCTAGGAAACAAAAAGCAAAGTTTAAATTGAAAGCACGAGTTGGCCATACACTGGCCAACACAAGAGGAGGCACGGAGAAAAAAGAGTTTAATGTTTTATTAGAATAGATGAAATTCAAGTTGAGTTTCATTTGACCTTATGACCCAATGGGAATTATATCATTAACGAAGTTGCACGAGGAAATCAACACCTTATGCCCTTGTACCTAAACCAAAGATTGAGCAATTTGCAAATAAGAAGATTGGGGGAGGAAAAATACTTTATAGGGAATTGAATCTCCGGTCAAACGGTGTTAGAGACTCCAAAGACTACAAAGAAGAATTAAAGAGCCAAGGGAGGTGAGTCTCTTCGGATCAAATTTACAACAAACAATTTTTTAAGTCATGAAAAAAGAAGGAATACAACAACAAATGAGGAGGAAAGTCCTCAAAGTTCAAACTTCGAAGGACCTTCTATAGTTGTTTTTTACGGAGAAGTCACCATTCTCACTACAACAAATAGAAGAAACCAAAACAACTTCTTCTTGTATCCTTCATCTCTTCTTGAAGACGACAAAGTATATTTCAAGATTCATAGAAATGAAAAAGAAGAATGAAGCATTGAAGACTTCTTCATATGTAGAGTTTGAAACAATTTTCTACAAGGCAGACCGAGGCTACTTTCAACCTTTAAACAATGAGAAGGGACAATTTCAATTGGCATTTGCGGGACAAAGGAATCACAAAACTGCTTGAAGATTATAAAACTTCCTTGTTCACTTTTGACACCAAACGATTCATCCTATAGATCAATTTGAAGTCTACACAAGCAAGCGGGGAATGGTTATACATCATCGGCAAGTTACTGCCATGGCAACTTCTAAGTTGCAAGCATCATTAAATAATATTCATTCTCAATTGAAACTTGAAAATATGTCTTCTATAGCTAAGGATACAAAAAATTAAGGGCCTTGAAGATGCGGCTTTGAAGTGGGACTAGATCCTAAAGATGTAAAAGTAGCGAGAAGAAATAATCGAGAACAAGAATGCTAATATTCAAACATTGAGGAAACAATTAAAAGTGCCAACCTGCGAACATCCACAAGCACAAGAAGTTGGTCGATTAGAGAAGGAGAAAGAAAAACATGCTTAAAATGATTGTTGAAGCGAACATGCAAATTCGGAAAATGGAAGCGAGAAATGGAGAAGTTGATTAAGGAGAGAAAGCAACAACTCACTACTACAACAAACACTTCTACAATAGCAACTTCTATAACGAAAAGGTACTTCTACGGCGAGGACATCTACAACAACGGTGGTTACAACGAAACACAATCTGCGATCCAAAATACGGCGGAGAAATTGCCAAAACGATGAAATTTATCTTTGAAGGATAAAGAAATTGAGAAGCTTAAAGAGCAACTTGAAAAGATTCAAGAAAGTAAAATCAGCTTGGTAATGCATATTTGTTGAGATTTAAAGAATTTCGAGTTAACTAAGCAATTAGAAGTTTATGAAAATGAATCATTGATTGCATAAACCTTATCTCGAGGCCAAAGAAAACATGCGGATTGATATTAGAGAAAACATACGGAATTGATAGTAGGAAGATTTATTGTAGAGATCAAAGGCGGTAGTGGCAGAAATCAAAGAAGATCTAGACCACAAACCAAGGAAGCTACCGGAATAATTAAAGTCTTAAATTCCAAAACAAGGAATGAACTTGAAGAATTTGGGATTGAAGACGGAGGCGAATTAGTCTTAATAGGCAATAAAATATTTAACAAAGAGAAATTTGATGTTTACAACAACACGAGAATAAGTGTCACAACTTAGAAGCTCGGATCGTGAAATCCTACGGAATGATTTAATGCTCTACATCAAAAAAGACTCCCAATTTTACCAAAGGTTTAGGTGGCCGTTAGACCCACTTGAAGATTATCCAACACATGTTACATGAGATAGCGATAGACAAAACTAAGTTTGCCAAAATCGGAGGAATAATAGTGGCAAAGCTTTCATGAAGGCCTAGATTATGATTTTTTCATTCAACATGAAATTAAGCATTTGTTTTTAACTAGCCTACTTTTAGCTCTCTTTAACGAAGTTGATGGTGTACGAGAAAGTTGACAAAATTTTCTATCCCGGATGATAAGAGATGGGATAAATTCTGGATCTCATCGAATAGAACACAGTACTAAATTTTAGTGACAGTGATTCATGAAATGGACATCCAAGTCCATGAGCGATGAACAAATCAGTTTCTGGCAACAACCATCAAACAAAAACCCCTCAAAATACGTAACAGTGTTCAAATAAGTTCGGATTATTCTTTTTGCTTAATGTGAAAATCATTTTGGATGATATTTTTTAGTTTGTAATAATTTTTCATTCATGCTCGGATATTTTGAGTTGAACTTTATAAGTATTTTGTAATTCAAAGAAGGGTTGAACCCTTGTGATGAACCAATGACATGAATGTAATTATCAGCAATTTTTGAAAATGATGGAAGGATTATGAGTTCATTATTTGAGTAGCTTGTGTATCTATGTGAGTTATGAAGTTGTTAATTTCATTTCCATTTTTATTTTCTAGCACATTTTCAAGGTAACATAGGGTTTGGGTAAGACTAGATTGAATGCCAATCTCTCTAAAAGACCCTTGCAAAGTCATAATTATTAAAAGATATTAATTAGCGAAAAATTTGTCTTAGTTAGTTCCTCTAAATCTTTTTAATTGTTGCCTTGTCATCTCTTGGACATGTATTGTTTGTTTGTGAAGAAAGCTTCTGGGTATCCTCTATATAATAAATTAGATATTCAATATGAATGTTTAAGGATGTATATGTATCTTCTTAAATTCTAACAAAATCATTTCCAAAGATTAATATTTTGACCCAGGAATGAAGAATCAGCCCTTCTATTTTCCGGAAATACTTGGGATTTACCATGTGTTTAAAAGTTTAAAGCATTGATCATCCAATTAAATCAAAACCTCACTGAGATGCTGACATGAGTTTGGAAAACTGAGCATAAAAGGTAGCACTAAGTTGCTTTATTCATAAGACGATTTGAAGTTTATTTTGCACAGGACAACGATCATACTTGCCTCTTAATGGTGGATAAAGATTAATGGCTAAAATATTTCACTTAAAAGTGACTTCGCATTTTAAATTTGGGTTCACGCATACATAGGATGTTGGCTAGATCAGGCTTCTCTCTTCTTTGTCTGTCAAAAACTTGTGAAAATTGCATCTATTAGACGAAGGTTGGGATATTCTTGTACTTTCTATTTTGCCTAAAAGGTATATCACAATCTAACATGCCAGTGCTCAATACTTGATGAATCATCGGATGCTATCCAAAGTTTTTGACTCTTTCTAAAGGTGGTCTTCATCCTGCGTTGACTAGTTCCTTGACTTAGGTCTTTGATTTCTTTCCTCATTTTAGAGCTATCTAAGAGTAGTGAAGATCTAAAACTTACCCTTCTTAATTTAAACCAAGCGATTTTATATCTTGTGGTACATACTTTTTCCAGCTATTTCTACTAAGCTGAGAAGACTCAATATTTACTCACAATATCTAACTTTTGAAAGGGTGGAAAAAATTTTTTTGAAGTTCAGTCAGTCATTAATCTCTACTTTTTCTGGCCAAGAAATCTCCATCGCAACCATCTTCTAGTAAAAGTTAGCAACTCTTCAAAGGACAAAAAGCAAAACACAACATCAAATGACAATTTATTAATATACCAATTGTGGCAATACTGATATACAACATTAGTTCTTCAACAACAACCAGCAACTTCATGCTTTTCTTTGATGGGTATTTGAAGCATTTACCTAGATTTAATGAAGGTAGGCCAAATGTTGAGGACATATTTGCAATCCTTGACTTCTTTGACAATATAGACATTATAAGCATGAAGATGTTTACCTGGGCTTTTGTATAATCATTAGAAAATGTCGAGTTTGGTTGGGCGTATTCAACAAATTCTAAACTCATGGGCTGAATTAACCAACATTTTTCCAGAACCGATTAGTAGAATAAAAAAAGGATCTGTCTGCTATTTAAGCAGAATTTTAAATTTAAGAAAGTCTTATTGACCTATTGTAATTTTGTCAGAATTTAATAAAATTTATAAAATAATACTGATTGTAAAGCTCAGGTCACATTTTCAGGTACAGGTTCTCTAAAGCATTTGAAGATTATTTTAACAATACTTAGAAAAAAATTTGAAACTTTGGATATACAATAATCACAATTGAGCCAAACTAATAGGTCAACATCTAGTAAATTGAAAAGCGAAAAAGTTTGAAAATAAAATGCTTCAAAGAAAAGTACATCATCATCAAAAACAAAAGATGAAGAACATAATTGAGTAGAAATAATTTCTTTGAAAATACGTCTAATAAATTTCAAGAATTTTTGTGTAGTTTTATCTTCTTCAAAAAAAAAAAATAAAAAATAGAAAAAATAAATAAAAGAATCAGTAAAAATAAAAAAAATCAAAGAAAAGGTAAAAGGGGTTAACACACACACACACACACACACACACACACACACACATATATATATGTATCCCTAAGTATAGCATTACATTAAAGAAATATACATTTTGTTTATTTTATTGCCTAATCATTTTAATTTTAAAAAAGTTTATTTATTTGTAAATAGGGTGAGATTTCGACCGCCCGCCCAGGGTAGCAATAAAGCACGATTTGATTTGGGTGGGCGGAAGTCGAGTCCCGCTCGGATCAGCAGCCTGGTCAGTGCCGGTCCCCCCGCATTGTCGATGATTAACGGAGGGGGGGGGGGTTAGCGAGCGGTTTGCCGAATCTTGCCGTTCGGTGCGTCAGCAACCTCGACATCAGTGTGCAGATGCCCCTTGCAAATACCACTTGCACCACATTCACCCCCCCCCCTGCCGACCACTCTCGCGCCATTCGCTATCTTGCTATTTTTACCACTGTGTGACATTCATACCTTCTTGCTTTTCTTTTATCCCTCTTTGTAAGAATTGACAGGCAATGAAGGTAACATCCAGTATAGCAAAGTTCTTCAACATTAAATCCCTACGCGCTAAATAACGGTCAGGACAAAACAAATCATTGTTTCATCCTAATAAACACAATCATATACCAAACCATGTATTTGCTTTTACTATACGCTGGTCAACGAACGGATTGTAAGCGAGGTCTTAGCAGAGACGGTGACCTCCAATCACGTCTTCAGTTTGCAATTGACCTATATGATGATCTTCCTCGAATTGTTAATAGGTAATTTGTTTTGCTAATGGCTTCCCATAAAAATAAACTCATCGTGTGGCCAACATTCCCTTATCATAGATAGGAATAAATGTCATAAGAGGTTGTAGATTTTGAATCTCCAAATGCAATTGGGTGGCTTCCTGTGTCCATTGTAATAATACCTTGTTGGTTATCCTGCTCCCAAGAAAATGTGATGAGAAAAAATTTGGTAAGGACAAAGCTGAATGAGCGCTCATCACCTCTTCCCAGGGTGCTCAAAGACGCTATCTTGTACCACGTTTGTCCACTCAAAAATCTCCCTTCTTTGTCAAGTCTGTGGGGGGTGTTGTAAGAGAATCCCTTCAAACTTCCACGTAATAAGTACATATACCCGAAGCCTCGCAACTCCGTCACATTCCTGAAGAGCATGACCGTCAGAAATGGTCCCGATCTTCCTCACAGTGGACCTGAGTTCCATCTCTATCACACACATGCTCCTGAATATAACATCTTAGTTAGCCAAAACTCACATTTGGTCATCTTGCTTTTAAGTATGCTCCTCCAAGATGAGACCTCCTCAAATCGCCATTGCTCCTCCCACGTCTTCTTTGTTATTAAAATATCATCGAAATATATGGCTAGCCCTTACCCCATTGTACCAAAACATGGTTCATGGTGAAATAGTTGAAATACATTGGTTTAACCCAAAAGGAGCACTCTTTAAAGAACTCAAATACCCAGAAAATGGCAGTGAATCGTCACGGGATATCCGCACCTCTTTAGTCACGGTGGTATCTGAGAACAGATGTAAAGCTTAGAAAGTATTTGGCTCCTCTAGGCAAATTAAAATAACTCATCGATGCCATAGGATGAATTTTGGTTCCGGTCTTGTCTTCTTGTTACTGGAGCCTGTAATAAATGCACTTGCAAAGTGTTCCATACTTCTTCACCAACACAATTGAAGAAGCAAGGGGGACTAGTATTGGGTCGATGACGTACGAGACGACAATTCCTATAATGCTCTGTCGACCTCATCAACGGTACGTCTTGGGATATACTGGCAAGGAAGTAGTGATGACTGGCTACACTCCACTCACGCAACTCTATACTACCAATTCAGCTAGTGGTGGATGGCACAGAATATCCTTGAACACTGTGATGCTTCTCTAGTAGTGCAGGAATGTCTTGTTGGAAAATCAAGATCTTTGTCATTAAATATCACCCTCTAAGCATTAATATCCAGAAGTAACTTTGTCATTACCTTAGATACGTATAGGGATCTTTTCCTTTAATAATACTAGCCTCTAAGCAGTATTTTAAGATGGCATGCATAGCATGTCAAGTCGAGATTTTGTTTGAGTGATGGGTACATTTTTAGTAGGGTCTTGATAGAGGTTTGACAACCAATGTCACTAACATCAAGGTACATAGAGGGATTGGTGCATCTTTGTTAAATACGAGTTCCCATAACCTAATACATGACAAAATCAATGGAAACATTGCAATCCCCCCAATCTTGAAATCCTGAAAGATGATGTGGACTTTGGACAGGTCTAAAATTCTCGCCTATACTTATGAAATCCAACGAGGTTGGAACCATTTGTCAAACATCTGTGAGTCATTTCATGGTAATGTTAAATTTAGAAGTAAAAGGATGAAAATGAAGATAAGGAAGATATCACTTTTACTTTAAGAATTTAACACAATGTGGAAAAAGTCGAAGTCGAGATTAAATCGGCAAGGATCAAAAAGTTGAAAAACTCGATGAAGTTGGGAGTTTTTGAAAAAATCTAAACAAAATGCGGCAAAATTAAATACAAAAATTATTCAAATTTTTAAAATTTTTTAGCATCTAATTAACCACAACATCTAGTAATTGCTTCCATAAGCATGTAAGAAAGCTAATATAATATATATGTAAGTCTGTTACTTACATCACATATAAATAAACTGAGGTAAATGCCCAAGATCAGTCTGTCTTTAGTCTCAACTCTCAGAGTCAAAATATCAACAAAAAATATATCTGAAATGTATGTCTTCAGATAATCTCCTCTTAAAAGTAATGAGTCATGGGAATCCCTTGCCCTTTTTGCGAATAGGGAATGGATTTGCCTTTTCCTCTGGGGAAGAAAGGCCCCTGCCACCCTGCGGATACAAATGGAATCGGTCGTCCTCTAGAAGCAAATAAAGGTGGCCTCTTGTCCTTTGCAGCAGCTAACGCCCATTCTAGATGGTGTCACCGCCTCCTCCCACATCCTCTTCTGCTCTGCCTCTTGACCACGCTCCTCCTCCTCCCCTGCCGCGCCACTATAGTGCTGACTTTCCAGGATCCACATCTAACCAATCGAGGATCGAGTCCTGGCCGACCTCTCGGTCTAGAGCCTCCATGCGGCGGTGGTATCAATATTGTCTAATGTGATAGCATCCATGTCGGGAGTTTCGAAGTTGTCTCATCCATAATCGAAAGGGTGCAGTGAAGACGCACACCATGTCATTGAGCGTTGGGATTCCAATACGTAAAGGGTCATAAATTGTAAATTAGTACTTACAAAATTTAAATAATAAGGGTATCAAATGGATTCGAAATTTAATTTGAATTTTGGGCTTGTTTACTTGTTGCGTTTTGTGACTGTTTTGTCAAATATACTCCGGTTATTGCTCACACCCAAAGGAATTGGATGTTTGGTGAGCACTCAAATGGCAAAGCTTTTGGAGATAGGACTGCACTTACCTGCAAGCTTGTCCACCAAGCATCTACAAGTTAAAATAAAAATGAGAAGCAAAATTTATGAAGGAGACGATGAATTGAAATTTGAAAGTTGAAAGTTGAAACAAGTTTGAAGCTTACCTAACGTGCCTTTGGTCATCACTTCTTAATAGCCATGGTAAAACCAAATGTGCCTCACGACATCCTATATATTTCCATTTCTTTAGAAATATCTTCACGTTCTTGCTCGAGATGCCACCATCCTCTGTTGTCGATAGATATTGTCACTCTGAGAGCCGGTACAAGTTATATGAACCCGATTACCTAGGACATCTTATCATAGCGAGAGCACATAATATAACTTGGGTGTCGATCCAAAAGGCTCTCCTGCTATCTCTTGTAAAACAAGGAAATGGATTTAAATGGGACCCGGAGAACTTATAGAAGCGCCCCACGAGAAGTAATGCGGGAGACAAGATGCAAAGCTCTAACACCAAAAGCATCGAACGATTGAAGAATTTGCGTAGAGAGGGCCGATTCGAATGTGCCACGGAAATTAAATATCGAGAAGGTGTGCGGTGAAAGAAATATAAGAAGATATTAGTTAGCTTTGGTCGATACCCCGGATACAGAACACATGTATGGGCTTATCGATCTAAGAATCCATACATGACAATGGCGTTTTAAAAGCACCCTCCCAAAGCAACTAATATAGCGAGAGAAAGATGGATAAATAGACATGAAACAATATATCATGCTTGAGCCATATTTAAAGCGCTTGGTAAGTCCAAGTATGGGTATCAACTAGGATAAATCCTTACCTAAAGTGAGTGAGCCACTCGCATTCCGGTACATGATACAAGAAGATGGATAAAAAATGAAATGTTGTATTAAACACGTGAAAGGAAGTTACACTCTTTTGTGGGATACCAAAGACCGAGAATCCTCTAATACGAGATAGAACTCACCCTCAACGAGACCCTGCGAACTCTGAGCCTTCATACAAGGAAACTTTTTTACAAGATGTATACAAAAAATGCCTTTCATTGCTGAATTCTGCGATAAAAATCTGGAACCCTTACAATGTCATTCTTCACGGTTTATAGAGGAAGAAGATAGAAACTCATAAAAAGTAGGTGAAAACAATTAGTTATTTCATTTAAACAAAATGGCGGAAACATTAGCTCCATATTTGAATGACTAGGTGATAATGTCTGTACTTGACAACTGCTTGCAAAAATAAAAGCTGC
Organism: Pinus albicaulis; assembly: GCA_034641835.2. Lineage (NCBI taxonomy): Eukaryota > Viridiplantae > Streptophyta > Pinopsida > Pinales > Pinaceae > Pinus > Pinus albicaulis. Next base: position 237,186,629 of record CM076569.1, on the reverse strand, counting down.
GGGAAGAAAATCTCTTCGAGGAACACGGTGCAAAGATAGATTCACATGAACGTGCTATTGCTACGAAAGCTTGACTTGAAATAACGCCTAGAGGATATGATTTTTATGCACTTGTACTCTGCCTTCTAATCTTTAAATTGGGGCACGAAACATTGAATGCGCAAGTTATTTGAATTTCTCATCTTCCCTTTGATATTTACCTCTTGCACCATTAATACCTCATACGCAAAAATCTGCCTTTTTAAATTACTGCGAGGTTTTGACGTTCCATCACAGCACGTTAATGAAGTCCATGTCACCGCAAGCTGATAAGGGCCTTTCTTCATAAATTACGCCTCTCTGTAGTGATCCTTAGATGCATCTTTGATTTTTGTAATGGAGGCAGAGATTAATGGCGATTTCTCGTTGCTGCAACCTGCAAAACCCACAAACATGTTAAAGAAAACCGGACACAAGGATGATGACATGACGGGATCCATGGGCATGGTGGTGCAAACTTGTCGAAGTGGTGGAACGAGGGGGGGGTGGTGGGGAAAACACAGTGACAGGGTGAAGGACGGACTGGTAACAGCTTCCAACGCAAAACATTAAAATATGATATATGGGTGAAATATATGAATGATGGGGGAAATACGATTGACACGTAGAAGTTGTGTGTGGCCGTGGTGGGGAGGGGTGGGTCAAAGGCGTGTCATGGGCAGATGATCGAGACCAGGGTTGCGGGGAAGCTTCGTACCCCCTTCGCTCCCGCTCCGTGCGGGAGCGTTTCGGAAGCGCTAGGAAACGCGCTTCCGAAAACGCTTCCTGTCGGGAGCGTTTTTCGGGAGCGCGTTTCCGACCTGAAAAAACGCTCCCTGTTTTTTCGGGAGCGTTTCAGGGAGCGTTCGGAAGCGAACGCTCCCGAAACGCTTCCGACGTTAAAAAAACGCTTCGGGAGCGTTTTTTAAACGCGGGAAGCGTTCGGGGAGCGTTCGCTCCCGAACGCTCCCCGGCAGGAAAAACGCTCCCCGCCGCGCGGAAATTTTTTTATGAAAAATTTCCGATTTTTATAAAAAGGGGGGGGGTTTCATTTTCAGTTATTGTTTGTTAGTTGAGAAGTGAAATTGAGTGAGAAGGAGAGCCGAGAGCGCAAGGTTTGGTTGACAGCAATCAGGAGAGCAAGGAGCAAAGCTGACAGGAGAGCAAGGAGCAAGGCTGACAGGAGGATTGCAAGAAAGAGGTAGACCTTCTAATCCAATTTTGTATTTTCTAAGATGAATTTGTAGATTGTTAAATGGTTTGAAAATGAAAACTTGAATTTTGCTTGAATGTTGCATTTTATTGGATTTAAAACTTTTAAAATGAGTTGTTTTTTTCCTATGTTGCATGTCCTATTCCCATTTGGCATTTTTCTATTTGTTTTGCAGGCTAGATTCTAGAAACTTGAAACTTGTTTCCATCATGGCTATATGGCTAGGAATTTTCCTCATGTTGGTTCCTTTCTTTCTGATAATGGTGTTGGAGAGTGCTAGAAGAAAGAGACAAATCAGAGAAGAGGAGGATGAAGAGGAGGGTTATGGTGGATCTGAAGAAAATCCTGAAGAGGAGGATTATGCTGAGGAGGAAGTGGGGAGTGGAGACCCTGAGAACCCAGAATCCCCAACTAAACAAGACCAATATCCTTTGTGGAAATATGTTCAAAAACAAGAAGGAGGGAAAGGTGGTGGAACCACTAAATTTATTTGCCCCCATTGGAATAAACAATACCATGGTTCATACACCCGTCTGAGAAGGCACCTTTGTGGGATAATGCCAGGAGATGGAACTAAAAATTTTGGAATCAAAGTTTGTACTTCTATGCCAGCACCACAGAGAGAGATATATAGGAAGGAAGAGGGGGTTGCCATACAGAGATCATCTAAAAGATCTAAGGGTATCGCTGATTCAGGCGGAGGCCCAACACATTCAACTTCCACCCATGCCAGTGGTTTCGGAAGCAGTGGCACTGGATTAAGGCGTAGAACCATATCCGATTTCCTAGACGAAGGGTGTAGGAATGATGTGGATTCAAAAGTTTACCGGTTTCTATATGCATGTGGGGTGCCATTCAATGTTCTTCACTCACCTTATTGGCATGAAATGGTTTCTGCCATTAATGATGCCCCCAAAGGATACAAAAGCCCTGGGTATGACAAGGCCAGAACCGTGGGTCTTGGTCATGAAAGAGCTAAAATAAATCATTCTTTGGCTAGAATGACAAGTTCGTGGAATGAGCATGGGTTGTCCATTGTCTCTGATGGATGGACCAATGTAAAAGGAAAACCATTGATAAATGTTTTGGCTGTGTCGGTTAGTGGTGCAGTGTTCCTGACAGCTTATGATTATTCAGATAAATTCAAAACCGGCATTAACATTGCAGAACCATTACTTGAAATAATTGAAAAGACTGGGCCATACAATGTGATACAGGTCATCATTGATAATGCTGCTAACTGTAAGGCAGCAGGAGCAATTGTTGAGGATAAATACCCCAACATTTTTTGGTCTGGGTGTTTGGTTCACACAATGAACCTTTTGATGCATGATATCATAAAAAACAAACAACCTCAGTTCAAATGGCTTGGTGATTTGTACAAGAGAGGTAAGAAAATGATCTAATTTATTACAAATCATAGCAATACCCATGGGCTTTTCCGTACTCACTCCAAATTGGAGTTGTTGAAAATAGGAAAAACTAGATTTGCTAGTTATTACCTCACCTTCAGGCGCCTTTTGAAGGTAAGAGAGTCATTGGCTGCAATGGTATCAAGCCCACACTGGCAGCTATTAAAGGACAGGGCGGCAACAGTGGTTGACAGGCAAAGGTTTGAACATGTGGAGGAGACCGCCCTTGACCCTCAGTTTTGGGCACGTATGAGGGAAATTGTGAGTTTTACCAAGCCCATTTATAACATGATTCGCTTTGCAGATACGGATAAACCAGTGATTGGAGAGGTTTATGAGCAGATGGATAGCATGTTGGGGCAAATAAAAGATATTGTTAAGGATAATGATCCCATTTTGTATGCTATGATTCATGACTGTGTGTGTGCACGGTGGAATAAACTCAATGTTCCACTACATGCTTTAGCATATATCCTTACGCCAAAATATTACTCTCCATCTTGGTTGGGCCAACCTGCACTTGGAGGTGGGGTTAGGGTGAAACCTCACACAGATCCAGAGGTACAAGAAGGGTACATGAAGGCATTGGACAAATTGGTACCTGACAGGGAAGAGTGTGCTAAATTGCGCCTTGAATTAGGCAAATACTTCAGTTGCACTGCTAACTTTGGTTCATTCCATGCAATGGAAGACAGGGACAGATTCGATGCTCTCACATGGTGGGAAGCATGTGGCGGCATGGGACTTTTGCCAAAGTTGGCTAAAAAAGTTCTCTCACAAGTTGTGAACACTTCTTCTGCAGAGAGGTGTTGGAGCACCTACAACTTTATACACAATGTGAGAAGAAACAGGCTGAATGAAAACCGCGCTGAAAGCTTGGTTTATGTGCATTATAACTTGAGGTTGTTGAGCCATTACTGTGATCGGGCAAATGAGGATCAATCATACAGAGTCTGGGACAACAACCCGGAGGATGATAATTTGGAGGACGGCACGTTACATCTGGAAGAATTGGAAGCAGAACTTTATAGGGATGATGATGAAGCATCAGCAGCATCGCCACACACAGGGCCAGTCCCACCATCTACTGGTAGCAGTGCGGGTGCCAGTGCCAGTGCCACTCCTAGATATCACAGTATTGTTCCTTTGCAGATCCAGCCTCCACCTTCTAGTCGTGGTCGTGGTACTCCTGAGAGTACTAGAAGACCAACATTTCCTCGTGGCTCACAAAAATTAGACATTTCTCATGGGCGTGGCAAGGGGCCAGCCAGATAAAATATATTTGTTGTTTACTATTTTCTATTTGTTGTTGACAGTTGAACAGTTGAAACTTGACTTGCTACTGAGTTCATATATTTAAATTTTTAATGAAGTTGGCATTTATAAGTTTACTGTTTACAAGTCATTATGAATTATGAATATGATGCTTCATGAAAGTTATATGGTGATCAATGAATCAATGATAATAAATGTTATATAATATCAATGATGATAAATTTTATATATTGAATTTTGAAATCAATGAATCAATGATGATAAATGTTATATATCAATGATGATAAATGTATATTGAATTTTGAAATCAATGAATCAATGATGATAAATGTTATAATATATATATCAATGATGATAAATGTATATTGAATTTTGAAATCAATGAATCAATGAATCAATGATGATAAATGTTAGATATTGAAATTTGAAATCAATGATGATAAATGTTATATATTGAATTTTGAAAGCTTGAAACCTTCAGATTGATGATTCGCGAGACTCAAGAGTCAATATGTTGTATGCTTCCAACTTGTAGGCGTGGTTGATGAAGATTATAACTTCTAGATGATTGATGTTATATGATTCAATCTATGTTTTTATGTTTTTTATGTCTAATTCATCATTCTACATGTTTTTGTTGACATATATGCATCAAAATATAAAAAATATAAAAAATATTAAAAAATATATATATATATATAAAAACGCTCCCGAAAACGCTCCGGACCCGGAAACTTTTAAAAATGGCGCTCCGCGCTTCGCTCCCGCTCCGCGCTCCCGCTCCCGCTTCCAAGTAACCTTGATCGAGACCGTCGGATCTCCAGGTGAGATCAACGGTTAAACACATATCGGGAGGCGAGGAGACGGTGGACCAGGGGATACAGAAACTTTGGTTAATTCGCGCGCATCTTCAGAGTGCGATGGCCGTTGGATGCAGGCCTACGGATCTGATGGTTGACATTAATTCCGCTGCGCGACTACGATCGAATGATAACGCGCGAAATGGAGCGGTTTTGGGACCGTACAGAGGGACATGCAGCGATCAGCGTATGGAATCGCTGGCCGAAGGAGGAATACTGCCTGCCCAGCAATGGTGGTGCGGAAAAATCACGCTGGTTTTAGGGGTAAGGCGCGGCGGGGACCACAAGGCGAGTACGCTGTGAGACCGTTGATTTACGATTGATCGGATGGCTGAGAATACGCCCGATAGTTGTATGCGGCAAGCGCCTTCGAATTTGGCGCTTGGTCTCGGGGCGAGGTCGTGTGGAAGGAATAGGTGCTGGGGCTAGGGCCGAAAGGTGCTAAGCCAAATATGTTTACAAATATGGATTTTTAGCCTTTTGAAATGCAATTTCGAAGATAAGAGAGGGCAACGATAGACAACTAATGAACTTTGCAAGACGGGGCAAGGGAGTTAGAAGATTAAAACCAGATAGTCCATGGAAATTTTAATGGGGAGATGATCACGATCAACATTGGCTCCACCTGGGGACGGCACGTTCGTCCCTGGACGTGTCGAGAACTTGCAGACCCTTTGATCATCTTTTGTGCAGACTCTGCCCTTCAAAACCTCTTCTTCTCATGATTCATTATAACACTCGCATCATTCAGACAGCAATAAAACAAAAATTAATATACAATATGATATAATCAGCCCTTGACCTGAATCAGAATTGGAAGTAGGGCTTTAAAAACTGTCCGTTTACGGGGGCATCCAGTGGGTCACCCTGTAGATTCTCCAATATGAATGTGTTATTACCTCCCTGTTCCACAATTTTGAAGGGACCGAACCAAAGTGGATCAAATTTACCATGTTTTCCCTTTTCAGCCCTTCGAACATCCCATCTGAGCACCAGATCACCAATTTGCAATTTTCTGTCTTTTGCATGCTGATCAAATATATGTTTCATTCTCTCTTGATATTCTGTTAATCTCTGATTCACTTGGTCCCGTGTTTCCTCAAATTCCACCAATTGATTGATTCTCCTGACCATATCATCCGGTTCTTCCTGACTTTCTTGCATGAAACGTGCCACTGGCAAGGCCAGTTGCACAGGAAACATTGCTGCTCGTCCATATACCAACTCATATGGAGATTTCCCAGTTGCTCTCTTACTGGTGATTCTATTAGCCCATAAAGCATATTTCAATTGGGAATCCCAATTCTTCTGATTTTCATTTATAGTTTTCTTCAAGGCCCTTACTAAAGTTTTGTTGGAAGATTCTGCCAAGCCATTCCCCTGTGGATAGTAGGCTGTGGAATGATTTAGTGCAATATTATACTGTTAGCAGAAATTTACAAATTTTGCATATTTGAAGGCCTGTGCATTATCAGTCACTATTCTAGCAGGGCAGCCAAATCTGGATATGATGTTCTCTTCCATGAATTTTATTATTACTGCATCTGTGGCATTTCTCGCAGGTATGGCTTCCACCCATTTTGTAAAGTAATCTATGGCTGTTAATATCCATTTATGCTGTCCACTTGAGGGTGGGTGGATTTCACCTATAAAATCTATTCCCCATTGTTGAAATGGCTCATTCACATGAACTGGAATCAGGGGCAGAGTTGCCAACTTCTGTCTCTCAGCAAATTTTTGACACTTATCACATGCTCTAACCCAAACAAAAACATCTCCAAATAATTTTGGCCAGTAGAAACTAGCCTTCAGTATTTTATGAGCTGTGGCTCTCCAGCTGTAATGGCCTCCGCAAATTCCCTCATGGAATTCTATCATTATATTTTCCACTTCATTTTCTGTGAGGCATAATAGTAGTATGCCTGAAGGATCTCTCTAATATAATTGGCCATTAGCAACTATGTACTTTTGTGACTTGAGCCTCAAAGCCCTGTATTTTGATTTATCACAGCTGGGAGGACAGCTGAGTGCCAAAAGATATTCTACTATTTCTTTGTACCAAGGACTGGTGAGATATTTCATGTGTACTTTCTGAGTAGCCATCTCCAACCCTTGCTGCTCTTTTTCTTTTTCAGACTCTTCATTTGCTACCATGGACAAATTTACGCCTAGAGCCTGATAATTTGATTCAGATAAAATCTTGGCTAGCCCCTGCCCTTTAATCAGCTTAGTAGGTCTGATATCCAAATCATATTCCTGTATCTTTGCAATCCATCTCCCTCTTTTTCCTTCACTATCTCCCTGAATGAGAACGTCTTTTACAGCTGCAGTAGGGACATACGCTGTAATGTGGGACTGCAAAACATACATGCGAAATGCTTTGAGGGATTTTACTAGGGCATAGGCCTGCTTCTCCAATATATTATATATCAATTCTGCGTCATGCAGCACATGACTGAAAAAGGCTATGGGCTGCTCATATCCATCTTCGTTTTTCTGCAACAAAATTCCAGTTATTGTATAGGGTGAAGCAAATGAAAAGATCATAAATGGTTTTGTATAATCAGGTCCAGCCAGCACAGGGGCTTCAGCAAATGCGGCTTTAATTCTAGCAAAGGCCTCCCGTGATTCTTGTGACCATTTCACCTCATTATTCTTCTTTAGCATATCTGTTATATGCCTAACTATCTCAGCATAGTTAGGAATAAACCTTCTCAGAAAGTTGATGCAGCCAAGAAATACCTGTATTTCTTTCTTATTCCTGGGGAGAGGAATACCATTTATGACTTCAACTCTTTTAGGGTCTATTTTCACACCATCTTTAGTTACAATATGCCCCAAAAGCTTGCCTTCCTCTAATGCAAATAAAGACTTTTGTGGATTTAGAGAAAGACCGTACCTTCTGCATTTTTCAAAGGTTCTTTGCAAATGTTCAATATGTTCAGCATCATCTTTTGAAAACACTGTAATATCATCAAGGTAGACCACCAGAAATTCATCTTGCTCCCCAACAAAGGCTATGTCCATGGCCCTTTGGAAAGTGGCTCCTGCGTTAATCAATCCAAAAGGCATCCTGGCATACATGAATGTTCCCCATGGTGTAGTGAAGGCAGTCTTCTTCTGATCCTCTGGGAGCACAGCTACCTGATTATAACCAGAAAAACCATCCATCATTGACATTCTGGAAGCTCCAACTACTTTTTGCAGGATGTGATCCATCTTAGGCAATGGATAATTATCTTTTAAAGATGCTCTGTTTAAATTCTTGAAATCCACACATAGCCTTATTTCTCCATTCTTCTTTCGGACGGGGACAAGGTTCGCCACACATTCTGAGTACCTTAATGGCACAATTATTTTAGCCTGTAGCAGCTTTTTAATTTCTTTTTCAATGGAGGGAAGCAGCAAAGGGTTTATCTGTCTAAGCTTCTGCTTATAAGGTTTTGCATCTTCCCTCAGAGGAATTTTATGCTGCATTATATTGGTATCAAAAGTTTTAAGGTCCTGATAGGACCATGCAAACACATCCTTATGTGACTGAAATAATTTCAAGTATTTTTCCTTATACTCCTCTGGGACCTTCTTGGATAATTTGACAATTTTGGGCTCGACATTAGTACCTAGATTTAGATCTTCTACCTGATTTTCTTGTACCATTTTGCTCGGTTGTAATGAGACATCATTCTTGTCAAACAACCTTTCTAGGGGAACCAACCCTCTAGGGATGACATTTCCTTTCAGCTGCAACACTTTACTGCCTGCCATCTTCTCTTCCCAATTATTTTCTGAAATATCTTCAGCCTCCTCTTCTTCACAATCATCAATCTCCATATTAGATAATTCTCCCACTATTTCCAGGAATCTCTTCATTTGTTCCTCATCTTCAAATACTTGCCAATGCTTAATATTGGGATTGATGGTCTATAACGTACCTCAACTTCATACCTCAAGAGAGGGTTCTGAGGGGGACGAAAAGTACTAGCAGCCACAGCAAGAGAATCTGCCATTCTATTCTGTTCTCGGGGCATGAACTGGATATTAAATGATGAGAAGAAATTCTCCACCATGTCCCATATTTCATTCCTGTAAGCTCTCAGCCGAGGGTGTTTGGTTTGACACTGATTCCTGATTTGTCTGACCACTAGTTCTGAATCTCCCAGAACTTTTAAACTTTGTATGCCCATGCTCCTGGCTGTCTGCAATCCCAATAGTAGTGCTTCATATTCAGCCACATTATTAGTAGCCTCATATTCCAATTTAAAAGACAGTGGCACCCATTTTCCTGTAGGAGAGATTAATAATACTCCAGCTCCATTACCTTCTCTTGAATTTGCTCCATCAAAATGTAGAGTCCATACTCCTGCTTCATGGTCTTCTAAAGGCTGCTCAGTCTTGATTTGACAGAAGGAAGGTTCATGAGCATAATTCTGATCTTCTTCTAACATCAAACATGAGAAATCTCCTTCCTTGCTGTAGACTGGTGAATTCTCTGAGTTGTCAGCCTTAGTCACCATCTTGAGAAATTTGGTTTCTCTGTATAACCTCCTCTCCTGGCCACCGAAAATTGGGATAGTGGCATATGTTAAGTCCAATTTGAGCGACAATATTCCCAATATAGGGTCTAAAATCCTTGGCATTTTGTTTGAAACTTTGAACTTGAATAATTGAATTTGAACCCAGGCACAAAAAAAAATTTCAAAAAAAATTAAAAATTGCCCATCACATAAGAAGCAAACGCAAATGTAATTGTTGATTTTAAATTTTAAATGCCCTCTTCTCACTCACTTGAACACACACAAAATCACTAAACAAGGGTTTGAATTTTTGTTATTTGATTCTTGAAAGTTGAAGTTTTAAATTTTAATTCAATCCAGAGTCTAGAGTCTAGACTCTAGATTCTAATAAAAAATAAGTTAGAAAACAAGCTAATTGAAATATAGAATGATTTAAGAAGGCATTTCTGTAACAATTTACAAAGAATAAGAGAAAAAATACATACCTGGCAGTAGCAAACCGACACCTTCAATCTCCCATGTTGAGCGGTGGACAAATCTCCAAATCCACACCACAAATCTTGGACAATGGCAAAGCTCAAGCCTCAATCACCTCCTCTCGCTCCACAACCCTCAAACGCAGTGACCAGATTGAAAAATGACAGAGAAAAATCGACTTTCGGCCTCTTAACCGCGCATTTTGAGAGACAACCGACTTTTTCAATTGAATCGGGATAAAGTCGGGAGTTTTTCGATTTTATCGCGACTCTTTCAAGGCTGAAAAAGTTGGCTGATATAATTGGCAAAGTGAAAAATTCGCGACATTTTGCCAACTTTTTCCACACTGATTTAACATTACCATGAATCGCATATCAATACTGGGGCCATAGGCTTGATCATTAGGCTGCCCCACTCAAAAATTATCGTTTCTTTGAAAATAATATGCATTTAGAATAGTTTTGCAAAAAAAAATTTTGCAAAAAAGGCTAGGGAGCGAAAATTTCGCTCCTGGTTCGCTCCCTTGCGGGAGCGATTTTGGGAGCGCGATTTAGGAGCGGGTTCGAAGGGGGGAGCCGCTCCCCCGCAACCCTGGTATAAACTCCTCAAAAGACATGACGCGCTGAATCCTGGGATCTAGCGCCTCATACTCATCTATCCCCGTCTCCACAGAATGTGCCAAATCTGCAACCAGATCTGGTTCCCTCTCTCTCTCCAGCTCATCCACAAACTATGGCATACTGGGACGGCTAGCCTGGCCAATTGACTGCTTAAATGTATGCTCATGCATGTGGTGGCTCCACCTCCTGCTCTAGAACCTCCATCTCCATTGTGGTCATGCCCTGGATGATTGTATACTTGCATCCCTTCATCTGTTGCATCATATCCATCATCAGTTGGCCCTACCTCAACATCTTCTGATGTACCTTCAACAACTCGTCCATAACTTGGTTCTGACCTCCTTGCCTTGGCTGGTCATTACCTTCGTTACCTCCTTGGTCCTCCGTGCATTCTCTGGCATTGTCAAGCTCTGTATTGGAAAAATGTTCAGGTTCTTCTCGTCTACCACGTCCTCTTCCTCTGCCTCTGCCTCTGCCTCTTTGGAAGACTACGTGTTGGTATCTAGGTGGCATCACCTATTAGTTTTCTCCCACACTGGCCAAGAACATGCTTTGATACAACTGTAATGTCCCAAACTAGGAGATATAATGAATATCAAGTACATGCACTAAGCCACAAGAAGGAAATCCACACATGCAAGCACAAAATTTACACAAGCAGATATAAATCAGTGAACCATATAATAGCAACCATAAATCTGAGCCATTTTATTGAATTTCAACTGGAACTGAGTACAATGGAGTGAAATGATAGAACCTGGGCTTGCTACTGCAAGCGTGCAAATACCCAGGTGAGGATCTAAGTAAAAGCTCCAACTGAAATGGCCCAATCTGCCCAATGCACTGCCTAGAAATTTTCTGCTGCTACTACTGCTGTTGCTGGAGGCAAATTGTGAAACGACCCCTCAAAATTGCTTCAAAAATTACGAAAAATTAGAGAGAGGCTTCTCACTCCCCAATCAACAAAACCCAGAAGTCGTTTGGGTTGATTCCATCTGAACCTGGAATGCCCAAATTAGTGCGAATTTCCGAGATAATGGGTTCTCTGTCAAGCCTGAAATCTCTACTGTAAAATGGCTCCAATTTCCTCCCTCAAGCTGCTGGAAATTTCCTCTGCAAAATTCCTCTGGAAATGAGTGTGAAATCTCCTCCCAACTCGTGCACAAAATCTCCACTTCAACCTTTGCACTGTAGAATGCCCGGAAAATCCGCGGTGTAGGCCCTAGAGGAAGAAATTTGGTTCTCCTGGTAGCAGTGCTCTCAGCCCAGGATAATATCCAAGGAAACTTGTCCTCCACTACGAAAATTTTCCACAAATTCTCCAACCCGGAATCCACCAAATGCCTGCCTTCCAAAACACCACGAACTCCTCAATTGCGTCCTCTTGGAACTTGCACTAATTGAATGATCTCAACAAATTGGCCTTCCAAATGCCAAAGAGATGAAACTTGAAGTTCACTTGAAGAAGAGATGAAATTCCCGCTTGGAAATGCCTAGTGCTAAACAACATAGGTTGACTTGGCTAAGCAGCTCAAGCAAACTCTCTAATTCTGAAAATGGAATGCCAAAAGATGAAAAAATGAGGCTTTTCTCTTCCTTTTATAATTGCTGCTCACCTCTTCTTTTTGAGCTCCACCAATTCGACCCCCTTCTCATTCCCTTTCCTTGTGGTTCAATTTTCCAATGCGAGTTCGATTTCCCTTTTTGAGTGGTCCCCACAACCGATTACCACTTAATTTTTCTTTTCTCCTAAGTCTAGCCTTCTTTTCTCTCCAAAAATTAAATTGAGCCTCCACAACCCACTTTTCCTAAGTTTATATGCCAAAAAAATTTATTAATAGCCAAAATTGCAAAAATTGAGAATTCCCTTGGCAAAATTATTAATTGGGGACATGACAATTTTGTTTTACTGAAATTGCACAGGTCACATACGTACCTCTCTTTTTGCACTTACTAATAATCCAAGTGAAAATTTAATTTAATAAAATCGACGAAGATCCCAAATCAAAACATTTGTGACAGCATTTTTGGGGCATGACTCCATTTGTCTGCATTTACTTTCCATGAAAACGTTTACTTTTCTGGCATTGGTCTTATTATCATTTCATATAATTTGCTCATGAATGGTTTATTTGTATGTTTGTAAATTACATGCCATTCATTTTATGCTTTTGGTAATCGAACTGAACTCCTAGATTAATCTGTTTAACATTTGCTAATAGCTTACTTAGCCTTATTTTATCTCTTTAGGGTCTACCCCCCTAGGCTTTGTAGGAGTGAGCCTAGACAAAGGAGTAGAGATTGAGTGATAGCAACTCGATTCGAGACTTGTCCCCAATGCCACATTCAGTGGATTAAAGATTTCCTCCCTGTAACCCAAAGTTGTGGATTAGGCGGCAACAATGATCACCACAACTTAACACTCGTTTGATTAGTATGTATGGAAATTATTATTTTCCTTCATTTATTTGGGCAGGCTGCTGTTGGAGTCACGACCCCTTAACCATGTAAGGACACTTTGTAACTGTTTTATTTGGTGTGGCTGATAGTTTCACCACCAGCTCTGTTTCGTATGGTTATCGTGCGTAGTCGAATTTGTGATGAAATGTTCACATCAGTCTTTCCTATGTCGTGAGAGAATTCAACGATTTTAGGAGAACAACTCCCTAATATAGTCGATTTTTCCCGATAAATGCTAACTCTTTGTGCTGTCGATCAGTGAGGATTTATTCTTTATAACTCAAAATAAATTCTCGTGAAACTTTTGGTGTTTGAAATGTGGCTTGAATACTACTTTGTGTTTCCAGAATAATAATTTGTTGCTTCCTTCATTGCAAGCCTCAACCCTGTCAGGTATATGACCTAAATATGAATACTAATGAATCTGGAGCCTTTCAAGCCATGAACCGGTGACTGCAGGGTATGGGGGGCAACTGTTGGGCTGCGACAGGGCTGTTGGCAGGGTACGGCAGTGGCTGGGTTGTACAACCTTTTTATTTTTATTTTTTAATTACTTTACTAATTCTTTTAACATTTTTGCCTTTCTGATTTTCATTCCTTTAAATATGCAGCAATTGATATTTTCTTCAAAAAAACGGAGTTAGAATGTTAAAGGACCAAAGGCCTTTTTATCTTTTTATTTTTTGTTTTGGTAGGTGAAGGCCTCATGATTGGACGAGAATTTTGAGTGTGACTAAAAGCTTTGTCAGACGAGGTCTGGAAAAAGTACGGCCATTGGCTAGGGTCAGAAAACAAAATTTTAATTCCAAATGTGATGAACTAATCTAGTTCAGATCATGAAATCCAAAGTATTTGGAATAATATAAAAAAATTCCAGTTAAGAATAATATATTAAATAAATGTATGAATAATGATATGATATAAAATGATGATGATAGCACAATTAGGGCCGTGTATACATAATACAAATCCAGTAAGGAATAATATATAAAATAAATGTATGAAAAATGATATGATGTATAATGATGATGATAGTACAATGAGGGCCCTGTATAAATCATACCAAAGCGGGAGCGCCCTTTCATTAAAAGTCATGTATTTTTGTTTAGACATGTCTTTTTTTTTATAAGAAAAATATTTCTATGGGAAAGATTGCCAATAATTGTGACCATTACTTGTTTTTTGTGAACAGTATTGTATCTGCTGAAATTATCTAAAATACAAGGCAAAAGTGCATTCTGCTTTTTGAGTTGACTTAATCAAAGTGGATCACATATGAAATTATGTATAATATGCAGTTAGGTTGCATTGTTGGCGGCATTGCTTGTAGAACAATCCTTAAACCTGCAAGTACTTGATATGTGTGGTTTGATACTGTATTCTGTAGACTGTTGCCTCATATTACATCTATCTATTTTGTTTTTGCAGATCAAGACTCAGTGAGGCTGTTAGCCGTTGAGGGTTGTGCAGGCCTTGGAAAGCTGTTGGAACCACAGGATAGTGGGACACATATTCTTCCTGTCATTGTTGCTTTCTCTCAGGCAAGAACATATCCGCAAACATTTAAAGTTGAGAGCATCTAGGAAATATCTGCAGCTAGTTACTCCATTTTCTTCCATTCTTTGTTTTGCTGTCTCCTTCTGGTGAATTATTTTACTACTTGTATATGGTGGAGAAGATGCACAATGATTTCTTTATCTGATTGATCTAGATTCGAATCTTCGATGTATATGGAAACCATTTTTTGTGTTCGATGTATATGGAAACCATTTTTTGTTGGGCCAAAGAATTGTCACAATGAATACCAAATTCCTTCACTCACTTTAAATGTCAACCTGGGGTTCGTGCAAAATGAGGTGCTGTGCACTATGTATGCAACTACAAAAATTCAATCAGAAACTAACATTCTGAAAAATTACATAAATGAAATGTTCAACTTTGACAAGTGATTCCCCTGTTGCTTCACACCATCAACCTTGTGATCTTCACTTTAACTCACTTGACATGTGGAAGGGACGATAGAGATCTCAGGTCATTTGTTATGGACTAAAGAACTAGACTAATGCATTGATGTAATTAGTTAATCAACACAAACAGAATTGAAAGATAAGAAGAGATGCATACGAGGGTTCTCAGTCCTCTCCGTGAGTGGGCCCTACTTGAGGATGTTATTGGAATCCTTGTTTAAATAAGCAACATTGATATATGTAACAGAATCGTTTTCCTCTCTTATTCAAAATCTGTCATAACATCATGGCAGAAGGCTGCCTTCTACTACCACTAGAATCACCAGCAATACTAGAGAAATGATAACATAGAAAAATATATAAGGTCCCTAATCCATCAGCCTATGTTGCTATTTCTGTCTGAACTCTGAATTGATAACCTAACTGAACTCCCAATCACTCTCCTGATTGATGGGAGCTGTCTCTAAAAGTCTGCATCGTGTTTTCTGGGATATTAAGCTTGTTGTGTAATTCAAATTGCCCAAAAGTTAAGTACATGGAATTGCTTTAGAGGTCTCTTGTCACACAAAATGTCTAGGCACCGCGACAACGACTCAGATCGGGGGCTGTCACTTTGATCCCCAATCTCTCTGTTTAAGCTGTCTCCCTATAGCAGACTAAGGGGGTAAGACCCTATGGAAATGGAATGAAGAAGAGCTTGTTGGGAACCAACCAGCTCGGGAGACACAGTTAAGTGACCAAATACTTGTAGATTTGAAGGATTTGATTAAATTTAGATGATTGTTACCAATGCCTTATGGAGTCAACTATCTTGCTAAGAAATTTAGGACCAACTAATTGATGAGCAACTGCCGCTTGGATGAATAACTATCTTATATGTAATGCAGATCCTAAGACTAATATGAAATGCAGGAAACTTGGTTAATTTTAATTAAATACCTGTTCTAAGTTTAAAGTTTTAAACCCTTCAATCCTTTCTATATTGAGCCTGATTTCATAGTAAGTGGCAGAGAGAAGATAAGGTGAAACACACTAAGGTGTGATTAACGATACCTCTCCTTAAAATCTAACGTACTTGATGCCTCCTGCGCTGCAGAGAGCTGTGGTTTTGATGACTGCAAGGTCACCGTTTTAAGTTCTATTAAAATCAGGCTTCTCAAGCAAAGATGGATGGGTACCTATCTTTCTATCGACCAAAATTATGCTTGGAAGTATATTTTAATTATGCAAGACTAACTTAAAATGCTGAATGCAAGGAGAATTAGCAGGTGTTTTAGTGAAACGTGATGTGAAAAACCCAAAGCCCTGATTACAATTTATTTTGATTTAAACACTAAACACTTAAGCGAAAATGCCAATTATGAAGATGCTAAAAAATACTCAATCGAAAGATATACAATTTATTAAAAGGCCACGATAAAGTACTTAATGAAGCGATGATCAAAATTACTTGAAAAATTACAAAACTAGACGTTCGAGAAATACCCAATATTTCAAGTAAAAAAATCGACACTTAGAATTAATTAAACAATGAGTGATCTCAATAAATATCAAGCAACAAAAAAAAATTAAATTTAAATCCCAATGCCAATGATCATGAAACTTAACCGAAGCATTTAAACTTCAACAATTAATTACCATGAAAAACATGTGAAATTTAGATTCTAATTAAATAAACACCTTTCCAAGCAATTCCGGAATTAAAATGATTTTCTCAAATAACCAAACCTAGAAAATTATTACTTTCTCCAATAGTCAAACTATAGAGATATTAAAAAAATTTAAATTTGCCTTGACTATAGAAAAATTTAGATTTCTTCCTCAGAATAAAACTTTCCTTGTGGCTAAAAGCTTTAACACTTTAATAATGGCCCAAAAATCCTTATCAAAAAATAAACCTCAAAATTTGATCTTCAAAATTTTATATCATTCAAAAATTAATTAAAAGAATTTAAAAAAAAGGACTAATGTTAATAGTTAAATTTTTTTGGTTTTTTTTTTCAAAAGTTAATAAAATTTTGATTTTTTTTGTTTTTTAATAGTTAATAGAAATTTTTGATTTGATTTTTATAAATGTCAAAAGTCACTTAAAAAAATTAAAATTTAAGTCAAAAGTTTATTTTGGATGTGGCTTTGAATTAGGTTTAGGAAAAGTTGATCGCGTAAGGACATAGGGAGAAAGGAAAGGGAGAGAAAATGAGAGAAAAGGAGTTGCGTTTTGAAGGATATGAAACCGCGGAAAAGGAAAGGGAAAGGAAAAACACAAAGAAGGATGGAGGGCTGCAGATTTGGAGGAAAACACAGGCAAAGAAATAGAGAAGCGGAGATTTAGGCAGATTTTAAAACGCAGGCAAGGGGAGTCTCAACTTGAAAACCCCTTAAAATTTCTCTAGAATTTTATCTCGAATAAACCCAAAAATTTCTATGAAAAACAACCCCAGATCCAAAAATTTAATTGAATGATCTTGACGGAAAATTTTCTGCAAAATTTTGTATTCTAAGACAAGATCTTGCCCTGCAAGGCCTAGATCTTGCTCAAATCTTGGAATTTCGTTTGAAAAACCTACAGATCCACACCTACACAAGGAACAGAAAAACCCAGAAACCCAATACATATACAAAAAATCTGAAATCAAAACCCAATCCTGAGTTAGAAATCAAAACAAATATTTACACAAATCTCAGATCTATAGAAACAAGGGGGTCTCATACACCAATTTGGTGTCTGGCTTGGCCGTGACCTTAAAATTGGATAATAATAATAATAATAATATATTACAAATATTTCAGATCTGTGGCGTGATAGTCTCGAGGTTTTAAATCCGGAAGGCTCTCCAGATCTGAAGTTTCGAGAGTCGGCTGGTCCAACCGAGGACTTCCCCAAACACCCAAAATCTCTGAATAAAGATGATTCTGCACACTTTGAATATAAGCCATCAAATTAATAGAAGAATAAAATAACGATTAAATCTTCAAAGATTGGAGATACCTGCTAATCAAATGAAAATCTTAATGCTATCTTAAAGCCCAACAATTTAAGCAAGATACCTATGCAATAAATTGATCTACAAGAGCTATTAACAAGCTGCTTATAAATAAGATCAGTAGAATAATTAAACACAAGTTACCATGAAGTACCAGAGAGGAATACTGCCATCAAGTAAAACACCAAAGACTTTGCGTTGTATTATTCCAGAAAATTTTACAAGAGCTTCGACTTAAAATTACTTAAATTTCTAGCTTATAATTTTAATTTATTTTTGCTAGAAAATTTAATTAATTAACTCATGAGGGAATTATTAATTTTTCCAACCCTCTTTACATAAGATAAATAAATTAAACCCATGAAGTGGGAACACCCGTTCGTTATAGACCCTCAAATATCTACCCAATTCTGCGACTCAAAATATGATCTACTAGACCAAGTAATTTGTAATAAAATAATCTAGCGAATTAGCTAGGATTTAAATTACTTTTACAAAGACTCGATAAAAAACACTAGGACCCACCTAATATCTTGACGACAAAATCCACCCTAGCTTTGGGGTGAGGTTGGAGGGAAAAACTTTGCCGATCATTTGTGTCTAGAGACACAGATGAATCAATGAGACGAAAAATCGCCACGGATAGAAATCATCACCAAAATAGTAGGATTACCTAGGTTGTTACATACATGATGGTCTTACTAAGATCATTTACATTATAAACATGCAAAATGGGTTTACATCTGTTATGAATATAATTTATAATAAAATAATAATAAATATAAATGTAAATGTAATAATAAATAATAAGTCATTAACTAATGATTAGTTAGTTAGTGATGAAGAGGCATGTCTTAGAGACATAGCAATTCGTGAAAGGGCACTTGCTTAGGGTATAAGCGGGCCCTCATTCTCATTTGTAATCATCCTATCATCAATTCTTTATACAATATACAATTTACACTTACCGTCTTACAATGGTTGTGTTCATCTTCGAAGTATTTTAAATATTTCCGCTGCATAGACGACTGTTGGTCATTACATTGGTATCAGGGCTATATCTGATCCGGCCTTTGGCCATCAACTCTTCGTCAACCTTGTTGCCATCAGAGTTGAAGCATTCGCTACACTAAATTTCGGAGTCAATTGAAGTATTGGCTACACTAAATTTAAGAGTCAATTGAAGCATTGGCTTCACTAAATTTCAGAGTTTCTCCGTTCCACTAGGCCTTTGGCCATTAAAATTAAAAATAAAATAAGAATAAAAGAGTGAAGGAAAGTTAAAAAAAAGGAGAAATAAATTAAAAGGAAAAAAAAAGGATTTAAAAGAAAATAGTTCCAAAAGAAAAAAAAAATGGTTCTACATTATTGATAAAAAGTGCATGATAAAAAAACTATACATAAGAGAAGGAAGATTCGATAAGATTATTTTTATTCTTTTTTAAGTGATTTACAAGCTCGTGGTTTTAGAAACCCATGGCATTTTCAAGGTAAAATAAGAACAAAAGGAATAAAAAACCTTTTTCTGTGAATGGTAAGTTTACTTTTTACGTGGAGAAAATTAACTGAGTCAAATACACATAAGTGGACATATATTTTATATTATACCCTAGAGAGGTGAATAGCCACGTTTCACTAGGGTTATAAAAAAGATTATAAATAAAAATAAATAAATAAAACTAGAATTTACTTAGTCAAAGAACTCATCACTAAAATAAAGCTATATTTAAGGTTATATAAAGGAAGTATTATAAGGAATTATCAAGGCAAGTAATATTAAGCAAAAGTAAGGTTTAAAAAAAAACGATTACATAATACTTAAAGTCAAGTCAACAAAACAAAAATGGGATCAATCATGGAAAAAAAATGGAGGAGATAATGGAGCTCAAGTCTAAAATGTCGAAGGAAGAAGGGTTTTCTTATAATGGGTTTTCAGTTACAAATCATAGAGTAATTACATTAAAAGGAAGTATCCAAGGAAGAAAAATTAATATCGCTATCAGCGCAAGCAATGATAAAAATTATATCAACATCAACTTGGCGAATACACTATTAATTCCAGAGCCAAACATTGGGGTAAGGAAAAATATTTTTGACCAAAAAGAGTATACAATCAGTGATTTACAAGTGATAGTAAATCATTATGAGTACATATCTTAATTTCTTGTTTTAAAGATGGATTATACAGAGGTTGACGTCATACTCAGTCAACCCTGGTTTAAGAATTTGGGTTCATTCATGTTAAACATAAAGAAACAAGTTTTGACTTTTCCTTATAAGGGGAAGATTATCACATTTCGAGACATGACAATGGAGTCAAAATTGTTAATGTCTGCATCAGAAGACTTTAAGGATATCTCAGACTTGATGTTCAAAGATAACAAAAAAACTATATCAAGGAAGCAAAAAGAGCTTGAAGAAGTCATCTCCAACAAAGATAGAAGTTTCGCGCTTCAGAGATCACCAAGAAAAACTACTCGAACAAGCCAAGAAAGCTAAAGCATCAAAGAAGGAACTCAAGAAGCATTTATTAGAACAAGAAGAAGAAAATGTACATTTTAAGAGCCTTAATTAGACATTATTAGAACAAATCAAAAGTTTAAAAGATGATGAAGCTACTAAGAATAAAATCAACAATTCAGAAAAGGATGAACTTGTACGTTTAATGAATCATAACCAAAAACTACTTACACAAATAAAGAAACTTAAAAATGACAAGAAATCGCTGAATGACAAGCTAGAACAACTTCAAAGTGAAATATTGACGTCATCAATCGTTTCAGTTCAAGTTGAAGACAAAGCGATTAATATTGATCCAATCAATATCACAAGTAAGGAAGAAGAAGAATCTAGAGAAGTTAAAACATATGCAGAAGTTGCAGTTCAAATGTTGGACATCCCAACTGATGATTCAATTGCCCACTCAACAGAAACAACCCCTGAAGGAAATCAACAATCAACCACTAACATGATAAGGGAAAACCAAACCAAAGGAGCTATGTATCGACATCCAAATCAAGCTATGTACCAATATCACTTAGAAAATAAACAAGAAATTCATGTTCCTAGGGATATTGAAGCTTGTAGAATCCAGTCATACGATAACTATTCACCACACATCTCCAAAGATCAGAAGATACCCCAGAAGATCAATCTAGGATGGTATGATCCATTTTCAGTACGACAATTTTGTCTATCACTCAGAGTATCATATCGTCTTGTATCGACGAAGATGAAAGTACAGTGATGAGAATATGTTTTTAAGTAAGCTTTGAGGACAAGGCTTCTTGAAGGGAGAGGCTATGTTATGAATATAATTCATAATTCATAATAATAAATATAAATGTAAATGTAATAATATATAATAAGTCATTAAATAATGATTAGTTAGTTAGTGATGAAGACGCATGTCTTAGACACATAACCATTCGTGAAAGGGCACCTGCCTAGGGTATATAAGCGGGTCCTCATTCTCATTTGTTATCATCCTATCATCAGTTCTTTATACAATATACAATTTACACTTATTGTCCTACAATGGATGTGTTCGTCTGCAAAGTATTTTAAATATTTCTGCTGCGTATACCACTGTTGGTCATTACAACTTCTCATAACAAACTGAAGATAGTTGATGAATCCTGGATAGTGTGAATACTAGAACATGATGCAATCCCATTTACGAAAAAAGGGTGTATTGCTATAGGGTCGTTGACACAAAGTGGTCAACATCTGGCTCTACGTTGGGACACGTTGCTTCAATGAAGGAATGTGAGAATCCAGAATCTGCACCCAAGCAACACACAAAACCGTATAAGTAGCGTCCTTCCAAAAATCGTCATATATTATTAAGCTCATGAAATAGAAGCTCTGTAACTAGTAACAATTCTACTAACATGAAAAGTAAATCTACTCTAAAGACAAAATGAAATGCTGAAATGACAAGGTGTAGGGTTAGAAATACAATACAAAAGGTGCCCTATGGCATCAGATGTGTTCAATGAAGTCCTTCTTGAGCATTTTCCTGCTTTTTGGCAGATCCGTAGGTTGTTTCTCAGATGTGCCATGTGCAATCTTAATCATTTTAGGATTCTGACTTATCCCAATGTTGTGTTGTATATGGACATAAGGTTTATCAAGCTTTTTTCTTTCTTGTCTGCTTCATGCTTTTCTTTGTGGTGTACTGTAATGTTGATGATGTGGAACATTCTGCTTGATCTTGAAAATTTTCAGATGAAGTATCCAAGATATTCGTGACACGCCTCTCCTCATTTTGCATCTACTTTGTCATGAATGATGGATCAACTTTACATGTATTACCCTGATTTCCTTCAGTTTCCTTTTTATCTAGATCGCCTTCAATTAGCCACTTTTTAATGGAAGAAATGACCTCCTCAATAAGATGGAGCTTGCTTCAGCAAACTGAGAGGCTTATGATCTGTTGACAATTCTTTATTATCTGACTTCTGTATATGTGATCTTTCCATTTTGTTCCACTTATCCTGAATAACAGTCATTTGATTAGAATGCTTAACTTTTATAGCGTAGATTTCCTTTGCATGTCTCTCCTCAACAGTCAACAACTTGTGTTGAAGGGACATCTAACCAGTTTCCATGTCTTTATTCATTTTATCATTATTCTCTTTCATGGCCATGAAGCAATTTTGCATATAGTTCATTTCTTTCTCATGATTTGCTTCCATGGTGATCAAATGATTCTGCATTGTGGCTATCTGCTTGTTTTGATTAAATTCCATGATCATCATTTCCTCAATATGTTTTTCTTCTAAGGCCAATAACCTGCTTTGCATAGAACCAATTTGCCTGGCGTGATCAACTATTAATCTCGCTTGGTTAAGTTCCATATTCTTAATGAGTTGAGCCTGGTTAGCCATGGTATTCTTGATTGCTTGAGCTTGATTCAATTGTATATCCTTAACCATCTGAGTTAATTCCTTGATGAAATCATTTTCCCTTTCATGGTCAACACCAATTTGATGACTTGTCTCTGCGCTCCCACTGTCGCGGATGCGTCTTTCAATAACACAAAAGGATTCGTCATGAGAATGGTCACAATGGCTGCAATATGGCATATTTTGATGTGGTGTATTTTATTGAAATCTTTCTTCGATAACTGGGTCTTTTACAAGGGCACTTTCATCTTTCTTTATAGTACAAGGGGCACAAGGTGAGCCCCTTTGATCTCCATATTTATCTTTAAAAACATGGATGATGTCTTGTAAAGAATCATAAGATTTATCATGAAAGTTGCAAATCCAATATTTGGCATCACCTTCCAAGGAAAGGACAAAGAGCTGCATCTTGACATCTTCATGATTATATTGTGTAGAGCTACAAAATACTATCATATAACAAGTAAACTTCAAGATATGATTTGCAGCAGTGATTGCATCATTACCTGCGAACAAAGGAAATTTATCAATGGCATTTTCTGGGATATCATGAAGATTGTTAGTAAAATGACACGGGGCAAGCAAGTCATCCATAATGATTTGCTTAAAGGGGAAAGGAGTCGATGGATGGCAGAGAGAGAGATCCTTGTTCAAGAAAAACAAGAGGTCCACAAGAAGTGATGTTCTGACAGAAATTCCACCCACTGAGTTGGTGCGGATTACATTGAATGGTCTTCCAAAGACTTGGGAGAGTTTTGTGGATGGGATTGTTGCACAGAAGAACCTTCCCAACTGGGAGAGGTTGTGGGATGATTGCATTCAGAATGAGATTAGAAAGAACCATCTTGGGGCAACCAAACATGTAGAGGAGGATGATAATGTAACATCGTTAGCAAGGGGCAAGAAGGGCAAAGGAAAGAAGTAAGCTTCCACAAGTGGTGGTGGGGGCAAAGGCAAAGGTAAAAGTAAGCAGGTGAACAAGGAGAAGGACTGTTCCAAATTTAAATGTTGGAATTGTCAAAAGTTGGGACACTATGCAGTTGTGTGTTCGGAGAAGAAGAAGGGAAAGGACAAGACCATGGCAGCATCAGCAGAGATAGAGGACTTTTTGGAGAGCTTTGACCTGGTTTTTTGGGTTCATAGCTTGTGAGTCCACTAGTGCAGGATTGCATGCCACACAGGTTGAAATGGAGTGTGCACTTCGCTCCACTAGCGGAGCATCTTCAGGTATTTGGTATGTTGACAGTGGGGCTTCCCATCATATGAAAGGAGTCCGTGAGTGCTTCTCGGAGCTTTTAGAGAGTGGCACTGATATAGAGCTAGTACTCGGAGACGACAACATTGTTAGAGTAGTCGGTGTGGGGACATTGACATTTGATAGGGAACCCAAACCTCCCTTAAAAGTGTCAGATGCTCTATATGTGCCAGGGATGAAGAAGAACCTTATATCCGTTTCAACATTGGAGGACAAAGGGTATGAGGTGTTGTTCAGGAGAGGATAGGTGCTTATATATCCCAAAGGCGCTCCAACTGATTTAGCTAGAGTGATTGGTGTGCACCATGCCAAGCTGTACAAGTTTTCATTCCAGCCCCTTATGGCATTGAGCAGTAGTACCAACATCAGAGCTAGCAGTTCAGAGCTGTGCGAGATTTGGCACCGCAGGATGGGGCACATGTAGCCTTGAGGACATTGCGGGAGATCACCACAGGTGTGCCAGATTTCAGTTCTGATCACCTAGATACATGCAGAGTATGTGCTATGGGGAAGTTTGCCAAATCCCCCTTTTCTAGCAGTGACAACAGATCGACAGGGATTCTTGATTTGATTCATATCGATGTGAGCAGTCAGATGTCTCATGTATCCTTGAGTGGCTATGAGTACTATGTTTTATTCATTGATGATCACTCTAGGAAGACCTGGATTTATTTCTTGAAGACCAAGAGTGAGGTCTTCAAGTGGTTTCAAGAGTTCAAAGCTCTTGTGGAGACCTAGACAGGTCGAAAGATCAAGGCCCCCAGGTCGAACAATGGAGGGGAGTATACTCTTGCTGAGTTTGTTGATTATTGTGTGGAGGCAGGCATCAGGAGGGAGTTCACAGTTCCTTACAACCCTCAACAAAACGGGGTTGCGGAGAGGAAGAACAGATCCATCGTTGGGGCTGCCAAAGCCATGCTACATGATCAGGGGTTACCATTGTTTTTGTGGGCAGAGGCCTACAACACGGCTGTGTACTTGTAGAACAGGAGTCCACATCGTGCCTTGAGGCATGTGACTCTGGAGGAGGCTTTTTCTAGGAAGAAGCTTGATGTTGGTCACTTTCGTATCTTTGGGCGCATTACATTCTCCTATGTTCCCAAGGAGAAGAGGACCAAGCTAGAGCCCACTGTAGATAAGGGCATCTTTGTGGGTTACAACGAGACCTTGAAAGCCTTTCGGATTTATATTCCTGCGAAGAGGAAAGTTGTTTTCAGGCGGGATGTGAAGTTCGAGGAGGATTAGGCTTTTAGGAGGTCACGAGAGTTAGAGTATCTGGATTCACCAGATCCTCAGGAGTAGCCGAGTCAGTCACAGGGATCTAGTGGATAGGGATCAGGAGGTACATCGATTACAGTGTCAGGTCCTTCAGTGAGCAGTGGCTCTCAGAGTTAGATGGGTGGTGATTCGGGCAACATGCAGAGCAGTTCACAAGGTGGCCCACTGATGAACAATTCACACGGTACTTTAGCATCTACAGGAACAGGTTCAGGCATGAGGTCAGTTGGCAGGCCTTCAGGAGTTCAGGCTTCTGATGATGATGAGGATTCTTTCACTCCGGTGGGAGAAGTGTGCTCAGGGAAGATGAAGCCCAAGTGGCTTTAGGACACCTTGAGAGAGGCCACATCTATTGCTGGGCCAAAGAGACAGGTTAGAGAGAGTAAACCACCTGAGCAGGTTCTGTAGCTATATGACATTGATCACTAGCATCGTTGATTCTGAGCCTCTAGCTATGAGGAGGCAACTAGCCAGCAGGTCTGGAGAGAGGCCATGCAGGAGGAGTATTCTTCTATCATGAAGAACGATGTTTGGGAGGTGGTGCCGAGGCTTGAAGGGAAATCAATGGTTACTTCCATATGGCTTTACAAGATAAATCATCCTACAGACGGCAACATCGAGAAGTTCAAGGCTCGGTTTGTGGCGAGAGAGTTCTCACAGGTAGAGGGAGTTGACTATGAGGAGACCTTCGCTCCCATGGCTCGATATACTTCCATTCGCTCCATTATATCGATAGCAGCAGAGTTGGGTTGGAAGATCCACTAGATGGATGTGAAGATCGCATTTCTCAATGGCTTCATACAGGGGGAGGCTTATATTGAGCAACCACAAGGCTTTGAGGTGCATGGGAAGGAGTTCCATGTATGCAGACTGAAGAAGGCACTCTATGGCCTGAAGCAAGCTCCTAGAGCTTGGTACTCTAGGATTGATACATACTTGCAGGAGTTGGGTTTCACAAAGAGTGATGCTGATCCGAACCTATATGTCATCGTGGTAGGTGAGGAGCCTCTCATTTTGGTGATTTATGTGGATGACTTGGTCATTACAGGTGTAGAGAGACTCATAGAGGGCTGTAAGAGAGATCTTGCTTCAGAGTTCGAGATGAAGGACATTGGCTTGATGCATTACTTTTTGGGATTGGAGGTGTGGCAGGAGGACGGACATTTCTTCCTGGGACAGGGGAAATATATTGTGGACATTCTTAGCAGATTTCACATGGAGGATTGCAAACCCATGTCGACACCTATGATCACTAACTGAAAGAAGCTTCACGCTTTTGATTCGGTAATGAATTAAACAATTTACAAGCTTCATTGTCCAAAGATTGGACAAAGAGTCACAACACTACATCGAGGTGTTCGACGTTTAGATTCTCTGCGAATGCACATAAAGTTTCTATGTGCCTTTGAGCAGTGATGTGATCTTCTTCTGTGAACCTGGTTAGAAGTTTAAGATAGTCTTGCTGCATGTCATTCAAAAGCTGTGGTAAGGCCAACGAGGCATATTATTCAGAAGGAAACCTAGGACGACTATATTGTGGACAAGAGGAGGAGGTAATTGTACCACAAATTGGTGTGACGGGATCACCTGAGAAGTAGAGGGCGAAATCTGAGCAAGAATGCTATTCACACTATGAGTAGGATTGTTTATCAGGATATATTTGACCTCTTCTACTCTAAGTTGCACTGAAACGGATATGGGAACGGATACAGATACGGGGTTTGAAACGGATACAACAAATTTTCAAAAAATCAGGATACGATACGACAAGGAAACAACATATATATATATATGGTATATATTACCATATATATATTTCATATTACCATTCATCTTTTAGAATCTAGAATCTATATCCAAAAATACATAATCATCATCATGAATTTAACATAAACAAATCATCATCATCAATTCAGCATAAACATTGTCATCATCATTAGTGATTATTATATCATTCAACATATTATCAGCATCATTAGTAATGTAATCAGAAATGCTACAGCATTGCTTTCGAGTCCAACTCCTTCAAAGAACGTGTCATGCATGGCAGATGATATCTATCTTCCTTGCATGGCAATTAAAAGGCCCATGGGATCATTGGGATATTCCGTCAAGACCTATTTGAACATTTCAATCTTCTCAACGTCAGCTTGGTCTCTTGACTATATGCAGGCAAAATATTGGCTAGAGAAGATTTGTTATATTGGGGGATTTATGAAATCAAGAGCAAAATCAATGACAATTGAAAAAACCTTAACCAAACTGAAAATTAATCGCTCAAATAGATCTCTTTACGAAGACATTCATCAAACCTTTTGTTTGCATTTTTTAACATCTATCTTTTTCTTAGTAAGAATCCTTGATAAATATATGGAGTGTCGTTGTTTATAAAGATTTAGAAGAGACATTATGAGACTGTTTATAATGAGTTTATTTGCAAATCTGATTTCTTCATTTTTATTATTTATTTATGGCTATACAAATTTTCATGCTTTTTAACATTTCTGGAGTAGTTAACAATCCTCGAATTTTTTGTGGTTGTTTTGGAAATGGATCCGGAAAAAGTTAAATCATGAAGCATGTCGTTATAGTAGGAAGTTTTTGATTTTTTGAAACGACACAAAAACGTTTTTACAGTGTTTCCGATAAGAATCTTATCTGTTTACGTATCGGAAACGAGGATCCGTGTTTCTGGCAAATTCTTCTAGAGTTTCCAGTAACTTAGCTTCTACTTCAGGAAATAGGTGAAATGATAAAGACGGGGTGTTGATAGATCCTTCTTCGTGTTTGACTCTGGAGAAGAGCTTATCCAGGAGTTGGGAGACTCCTTCTTGAGAAAAGGTTAACACCCTAGAGGGAATCTGAACAATCCACAAACAGCAGCTTAATGGTGGAAAGAACACGTAGCGGCGGAGAAATGATTAGTTTAGAATACTTGTGAGAAGACTTGTATGCTTGTTGACTTTGATAGAAGTAAACAATTATAAAATGCGAGAGGTATTGCCAATAGTAATATTTTATTGATAAGATATGACATGAATGAATGATTCTGATGAGGTCCTAGCTTTTATACCTATGCAGGCCCCTTTTCACGAATGGGCATGTCTTTTAGACGCTATCTTTTTCATTAACCTAATGACTATTTATCATAATCCTAATTGATTAGCTAATAATTACATTTATTTGTATTTATTCCATTAATGACTATATTTATTACTTTAGTTATGAATTAGGTTCATAACATTGCCTCCTCCTCGAAAAGCTTTGTCCTCAAAGCTTAACTTTTCGACAATTTCCTTTACTTCAGATTATCTGCTAGAAGTCCTTATTGATACTTTTGCTTTTTTAAGACTTCACGACTTTTCTGATTCTAAACCTTGAGAACTTCGTTGACCTTCCAAAATTTAATCCTTATACGTTGGGCCACTTATATTTTAAATTCCATTTAAGCTATAACTTTTTACCTTCTTTAAAATGGAACTAGAATATATAGTATTTAACTCCTTATATGTAGAATTTAACTTCCTTCTCTTTTTGATAAGGAACCTTTTCCTTTTATTTATTTATAATATTTTATTATAAATATAAACTATATATATGTTATATTATAATAGTTGTAACTATATAACATATATAATATATATATCGATCAAAAACCCGTCCGTCTATTTTTTTAAACCGTCACACCTAATAACACGTCTGCCCATCAACGTCTCCACGAATTTTTTTATTATTATATAATTAATCGAACCCTCACTTTGTAATTACACTGTCTAATGTTATACAATTCCGTAAACGTGACTTTCGACATTAGGTGATATTTTCACATAAATAATTGTTTCGTTTGTTGAAATAGTTGGGGAATCAATAGACAATGCACGACAGTTGTCGATTGGAGCATATGACAGATCGGATTGACTGCTTGACGTCAATGGCCACTGTTGCAATCCCTTCCCCGACGGTTCCAGTCTCGGATATCGTTGAAGAACAATTCGGATCAACAATGTGTAGTGAAGGAATCACAGCGTGTGTGGATGCAGTGGTTCGAACAGGCACAACGTTGGTAGTTCGGTTGTTCAGATAAGAGGACGTGGTAGCAGAAGGCGGCTTAGACGAAAACGTTATACCGTTTTTATGAATCGGTGCGGACGGTCGGGAATTACAAGCCGAGACAGAGTCAGGGTTATAGTGAGTCTGTGCAGAACGAACGCCGACGTTCGGTGTATTTCGATAGGGAGCCCACCAGTTTGTGTTTGACTGTGACAAGGATTTTATATATTGGACAGTATCCCACATCAGAATCTGGATCCCAATGCCAGAAGGCAACGACATTCCATTCGGTGAGTGTGACACGTCTTCGCAATGTGCCCGTAGCTTTTGTTCTAAGACTCCAGGGAAGCACCGCATCATATACAACAGAGGATTAGATGACAAATCAAACCGATAAATATTTCCACCATGCAGTAGCGTGCAAGCATTCGCATGGTATATTGAATCAATAAACCTTGAAGGTGATCTTTTTCTCTCATACAATTCTAACTGAAACAACTTGTTTGCCGCATCACCATTTTCAGCAATTTTGTCTGCCCCAACAACTATTGCATCTACACGGCCTGATTTTTGCAATGCAGCAGCTGCAGAGTCTGCTACAAGCACCGCTGGTATATGTTCATGGATCAGTTCATATACAGTAAGCCTCGACCCTTGGTTATATGGTCGAGTTTCTGTGCAAAAAGCAGTTTCCAACAATCCCTCTAAGTGTAAGGCACAAATGACACCAAGAGCAGTACCATATCCAGCTATTGCAAGGCTTCTCGTGTTGCAATGAGTCAAAACTTGAAGATTCTGACGCTTCTGGTTTTGACATAGAATAAACTTTGCACCATTTGAACCAATTGCTTTATTGTCATTGATATCAGCCATCAGCATAACTTCAACAGCTTCCTGAAAAATAGCTTCAGGTTTGGACATATCATTGGCTGCCTTTAGCACCACATCATTCAACTTTGTTGCAGCATCTGAAAGATTGACTGCTGTTGGACGGCTAGAAACAAGGAATTCTATATGCTTTTGCAAAAATGAGATAGCATCATTCACACTCCAATCCACTGGACCCAAATTAGCAACCTCTACTGCTAGTGAAAGTGCAGCTGATATGGCAATTGCAGGGGCACCACGAACCACCATATCACGTGTAGCATGCCATCCTGCTGTAGAATCTTGAATGCCGATATAAACATAATCATGGGGTAGCTTTCTCTGGTCTAGAAGCTGCAAGCGACCCCTCGAATATCGGATTGATTGCAAAGTATTATCCTCCCAAGTGTTGTATAACTGTACTCGACATTCCTCAAATAACAAAGGCTCAAACACTCGCACATATCCCTCTGCAGATTCAAAACTACCAGGCACACACTGGAGCTCCATCTCACCTGGATAATGCCAAAACTTTTCACTTGTGACCTCTCGATGAAGGGGCTCAATAGATGTGTCCTGATATGATGCATTTCCAAGTCCCTGTTTTTTGGATGCTGACAGATGCTTCTTGTCAGCAGGCCGATCCAATGAATCCCTCGCAAGACCTGAAACCATTGGCAACTTCTGATTCATAAGGTGTTGCCCTTTTTCATGTTTTTGTTCTAGTCCTTGCTTCCATGAACTTTGCCTTGGTATAAGTGGTGGTAAGCCTTCAACTGTAGTTTCTGACTTACAATTCATTCTTTTGGACCATTGCACAACATTTCCCCTTGGAATTTTTTCAGTGTTAGACATTTGTACGGGTGATGCTGCCCGGACATGTAATACGGTCCTTTTGAAATCCTGAATTTCAGGCACGGTGCTTCTGATCCAATTTCTAAATTCTTTTGAAGCATCAAGGGATTTCACTGGTGACATGGGCATGCTTACTTGCAATTGTTCTAGTTCATTTTTATCTTGCAAATTATTTTTATCTGCATCAGCATGCTCTTCATCTTTTTGTGTTTTTTTATTGTTGCTGGCAGTATAAAAGGCACATTTATGTTTTGGGAAATATTTATCTCCACACTTCCAACAATTCTCTACCTTTTTACTTTCAATACTAGTTGGTTGTTTTCCTTTTTTACGCATTGGTGGGGGAATATATTTGGTTGACTTTTCCATGGATGTTTTACTTGATTTCCCCTTTGCATAACTGACTGCTTTCTCATTATTACCGCATTTTTCATCTTTCTGTTTCTCATGATTTTCTTTTCTATTACGAGAATTTTTTTTAAAATCTGCAGAAAGTTTTTTAAGACTTGCAGAAAATTCTGCAGATAACTTATCTAAGTGCTGAAGCTTTTCTTGAACTTTTTTAATCTGCTCAATTATTTTGGGAATTTCACGTAATGACACATAGTGTGGTAATTTATGTCCATAGGCTTGTAAACTACGTTCGTAGGCTTGTACAACAATGTTATGTGCCATTGCTTCAACTTGTCCTTAACTTGGCTTCAAGATGGCTTTGATACCACTGTAGCAGCGAAATTCGTAGATTTGAGTACTGTAGCAGAAGACTTGTATGCTTGTTGACTTTGATAGCAGAAATAACTTTAATTATAAAAATACACAAGAGGTATTTATAATAATAATATTTTATTGATAAGATATGACATGATTGAATGATTACAATGAGGTCCCGCTTTTATACCTATGCAGGTACCTTTTCACGAACGGGCATGTCTTTTAGACATGCCTTTTCATTAACCTAATGACTATTTATCATAATCCTAATTGATTAGCTAATAATTACATTTATTTGTATTTATTCCATTAATGACTATATTTATTACTTTAGTTATGAATTAGGTTCATAACAGCTTCTGGGAAATACGACACAAGAGTATGAATGAATGTGGTACTTTCTTTCCAGATCCTTTGTGATATAATTCTTTCAGGGTCCGACACATGAGGAGTCTTCTGCTGAGAGGTGTCTGAGCGGGTATGTGGCCTTTTGAAAGCTAGGGTGTTCAGCTGGAAATCTAAACAGTGGAGTCGCCAAGGTGAGAAATATTCAGTCCACATCCCTTTTTGCTCACCTTATGAAAGGGTGTACACATGTTGTACCCAGGGAAAATATTCTGATTCGTCTCGGGCAACGATGCCACAAGTTGTTGTAATCCCTAGAGACAGTCCCTAGATTGATTTGAGACTAGTGCTTAGGACATCTTAAGTGGGTGTTTTAGGTAGTTTATCTGAATTCAATATCACACTCATCATCCATTCAATACACTTTATGGGTTCAGGACCATCCTTATTTGAGACAATACATTAACTTAGAAATAAATTAATATTCAAGGAAATAGTAGCATATAAAGCCACAAAGGCCGGTCTCACTAGTGTATGCAGTCGAAAACTTAATTCACAGATACAAATGGGTGGTAGAAGAACAATAGAGGGGAAAAATCGATGCAACAAGCTTAAGACTATAAGAATCCATTAAATCAAGCTCATCACGAGAATGTAGTAAGGATTGAAGGTGGAGTGTGAAGGTATATGTAGCGCCATTAAGGATTTCAGCTCCTATCAAACACGAGGGGTGTTTTTTATCAATTCTTGAGCTTAAACGAATCCCCGAGTTTACCAAGAACAAATCCTGCAACTTCAATTACATAATACCCAAGAAGAATGGTGCATACAAATATGAAATATATACAGAAGAAACACATACTGTAAAACACAAATGAGTCAAAATAGCCATAGATATATATTAGTCTTTCTTGAAAGAAACATTCGACAATGAGACATCATATTCCTCCTCTAGGAGCAAAATTTCTGAATCTCTTTTCAGTCTTACATTGTTCTTCATATAGGCCCTCAGAGAGGGTACGTTATCAAAATATTCTTTCTTGATTTTTCCAGTACACAATCATTAACAAAATCAAGCGCGCTTCATAGCACAACATGGCTTAACTGAAACTTAAACTAACTGATAACTGTTGAGAATTTAAGGACTGGGGTTTAATTCAAATTCTCTTCTTGATAATTACTTGTGAGCTTGCTTATGTATTCTTTTAGTTAATCCTTCATCAAGTCAATTATCAAAGTACTTAAAATGTAGAGACATAATTGATTTGTAATTGAATATCTTACAATGTGTTTAGGAAGGTAAATCTATGATTTACCTTCCTAAATTTCTATCACCTTTAATTGATTCCGCAAATTGTAGCCTTCAATTAATTTCGTAGTTTATCAATCCGCATTTTGTTCTTCTCCTTAGATCTGCTTCTTTCAACGTTGCACAATCTTTGACTTACCTGCAATTCATTTCCTTCTCCAACGCTGTCCACTACAGACTTGACCGCGATCTTATACTTTTGTTCCTTACGCAAATTATACTCCTGTACGTTCCGCAAATTATACTTCTGCTGCTTCTGCAGTTTGTCCCTTTCGATCTACATCAGACTTCCATCCTTAGATCCGCACCTTATTACTGCTATGATGCCTCAGATCCGCATTTAGTTACCCCTCTTTCCATGCTATTCACCGCAGACTTCACCGTGATTGTTGCCCCTCAAATAAACCGTAAAAACAGTGATATATATGACTTGTATGGCTATTAGGCTGACCATACTAGAGGTAATTAGGCCCTTGGTAGCTTGCAAATTAGGCCGACCTGTAGCTTATTTCTCCAGCATATTACTTCACATATATTCTCATATTGTTGTAGGTGTTTCCGCTATATATATTAAGCTTGTCTGCTAACACTTCTGGAGGGCTGATGAGAGCTTCTTTACACGGTCTTCGAGCATATTCATCTGAATTGAATCCTTCATGAATTTGACCCTTAATCCTATTTATACTTTAGAAGACATGAACCTAGTAGACATCAAGAAGAAGTCTATCTACATAAAATATTGCTCATGAAACCCACGAGACAAAAATACATTTTATTATCTCTGTCTCCTTTTCATAATTACATAGTCAACATGATGACCGACCTAGTTACATTTTACAACAACAACAAACCTAAGTTGCACGAAACGGGGAAACGGAAATGAGTTTCCGAAACGGGAAGCGATACAAAACACGACCTCCCCAAATTTTGGAAACGGGGAAACGTGACCTCCCCAAGTCTATATATTATAATTTAAATTTATATTAGAATTTAGGACATTTAAGA
Source organism: Pinus albicaulis (assembly GCA_034641835.2). NCBI lineage: Eukaryota > Viridiplantae > Streptophyta > Pinopsida > Pinales > Pinaceae > Pinus > Pinus albicaulis. The sequence continues at coordinate 237,152,244 of CM076569.1, read as the reverse complement.
AATGTTATGTGAAATTATAAAACATACATGATAAATTCAAAGCATAAACTATTACAAGTTACAAGACATTTACTCATGAATGATAACAGACACATAATAAAAATAGCAATATTGAAATATCCAAAACCAACCTTTATTAGATATCAAAATCTCAAAATCAGCCTTTATTATATATGAGGCTGCAAGTACAATAAAGACTATGAGCATGTCGAGTCAAGATTTTGTTTGAGTGATGGGTACATTTTTAGGAGGGTCATGATAGAGGAGTTTGACAACCGATGTCACTAACATCAAGGTACATAGAGGGATTGGTGCTCTTGATTAAATATGAGTTCCATACCCTAATACATGACAAAATCCGATGGAAACATTGCAATCACCCAATCCTGAAATCTTGAAAAACTGATAAGTTTGCTGCATTTTGAATGAGATCTAAAATTCTACTTTCTCCATATGAAATCCAATGAGGCCGAAACCACTCTCAAACATCCTGAGCCATTTCATGGTAATGTTAAAAATTTAAGTAAAAGGATGACATTTTCATCCTTTTACTTTAAGAATTTAACATTACCATGAATCGCATATAAATACTAGGGCCATAGGCTTGATCATTAGAAGCGAGAGTCTTTTTAAAAGTTGAGAGAGCCATCTAGATGCATCCAAAAGACACTTTCCACAATTAAAAAAGTAATAAAACACACGAACTCCAAAAAAAGCAAAAAAAAAATACTAGAGCCATAGGCTTGATCATTAGAAGCGAGTCTTTTTATAAGTTGAGAGAGCCATCTAGATGCATCCAAAAGACACTTTCCACAATTAAAAAAAAATAAAACACACGAACCCCAAAAAAAAAGCAAAAAAAATGAAGTTAAAACGACGGAAACACACTCGTACAGCCTGGAAACGCGTTTCCGTCCGTACTTGGCACGTTTCCCCCACATGAAACGGCTCAGTATGAACGGAAACACGTTTCCAGACTGTACGATACGAGGGAACGTGTTTCCTTTTCGTTTCAGGGCGGAAACAGACCCCTGCCCCACGTTTCCTACAACTTAGCAACAAATTGAGTAATTACATGAAAGATAAAAGATAGAGGTAAAAAAAGTGTCTTCTAGACACGATCTAGAAATTCTCATTGGTGGTGGTGTGGCTGCGAAGTCTATGTTGAAGGCTCAATAATCTGAACCGTGGGTGGAAAGACAAAATCCTCACACCTTTGTCATAGGACTGAAGACGACACAGGAGCATGTGAATAGAGCCGATACATGATCCGAAGATGAGTCAACTTGGAATAATCGAACCTCTGGAATAAAGCAGATGCTTTACCAACCCCAAGAGGTGAAACTCCCTCCTTAGGTAAGTCACTATCATTTTGCCTTTCAGCATGGACATTTTCTCATGAGAGGAATCCACTCTGCTCTTAACTTTGACTAGCCTCTCATTGTACTGGTCCCACAATACTAATCCTTCTCTTTGATCCCAGCAGTTGGGCAACCCCACTCCCACGATCCTTGCGAACTCGGTGTCGAAAACCTCGACACTTTTGATCACTACGTTCAAGCATGCCTCAACGTTAAATCGTGCCTCCTCTTTGTATATGACCCTTATGACTTCCATGACAGTGCTCACTCTATCTAGCATGTTTATAGGCCTCAAGTCGCTGACTGGCCTCTCATTGACGAATTCGATGTACTTCTCAGCGATCATGGAGTTCCTTGCTCCAGCCTCCCTGTTCGACACGAGATTGGATTCGAGCTCCTTGATAATGGCCTTATTTTTGTTCATGAATGTTAAGTACTCCTAGTTACGCTTCATCCCATTGATGATCTCATCCCAGACCAATTGTTTGGCTTGTAGCAGGGACATATTCCCTTTTAACTTTTCTCTTAAATCCTTTCTTGCTCAACAACTTGTAGATTCTTGGAAGTGAACTTAAAATTCGTTCTAGCAATTTCTAGCAACTCCTCTTTCTGAACCAAGCCTTCTCGAGCAACATCCAAGTCCCTCTGTATCTTCTTGAGTTCTACTTCGGAGCGCTGAAGCTCGGTCAAAGCCTTGGTGAGCTGAACAATAGGATTTTGGGGATCTTCAGGCACGACTACTGTGTAGACATGTGCATCCATCTTAAGCTGAATATCTGCCACTTGTTGTCTGAGAGAAATAATTTCATCGTTCCTGTTGATCAGTTGCTTGGTCAGAACCTCTTTTTCTGCTTCTACTCGTACCAATTCCTGGGTGTGCACATGTTCACTACTAGGCATTTTGATCTTATGCCTCAACTCTTGGTTTTCCTATTGGGACCTTTTCAGGATGGTTTCCATAGCTAATTTATCTTCTTGGTTTACACCCATATTCACAATCATTTCTTTGTAAGTATCCTTTTGCATGGTGAGGGCCCTGGAATTTGCATTCTCCTGCTTCAAATCTGGTAGCAACTTTCTGCAACAATTTTTCTGCTTTATCAATGATCATTGCATTTTTTCTGAGTTCATTATACAATGTCTCTCCTACTGGAGCAACAAGCTGTAGGCTTGTTGACTTAATTGTGAAATACACAAGAGGTATTCGTAATAATAATATATTATATATAAAATGTATAAGAGATGATGATAAAATGTTACAATGAGGTCCTACTTATATACCTACGCAGGTGGCCTTTCATGAATGGGCATGTCTTTTAGACATGCCCTTTCACTAACTTAATGACTACTTACATAATCATTATTTGACTATTAATAATTATATTTATTATATTCGTTATGAATTATATTCATAACATTGCCCCTTCCTTCGAAAGCTTTGTCCTCAAAGCTTATAGTTGACACTTTTCTTCAGTTCAATCACGCACCATTTTTCTTCATTTGCTTTCGTCACAATTTAATATATCAACTTTTATTTATTTATTTGTTATGAATTGGCCCTTCCTTTAGAACTTTGTCCTCAAAGTTTTATGGATAATAATTTCTTCATCTTGTATTTGTTATCTTGGCATGTGTAACTCGACATATGTACTTGACATCTCATCTTAACTTGTATAATTTTCCGGTGATATGATTTTTTTTTTAAATATTTGACTTTTATTTTTTTCTAATATGAATATTGATTTTTTTTGTTTTTTGTAATAATAATAATATTATTTTGAATTATTATTATTATTAATATTATTTGTAAATTAAATAACAATATTTTTTTATGTATATAAATTATATAATTATAATTTATATATATTATAACTTTTTTAATTATGACTTAAATTAAGTTGAAACCGGTCACACATTACACCGTTTCATAAAACCGATACACCAATACATTTTTTTCGTAAACTAGGAATAAATCCGATCCACAAAATTTATTAATCCGATCTGAATATCTGAATATATCTTTGCATCTTTGCATGATACCATATATATAAAACACCGATTTTTTTTTTTTTTTTTAAAACAACGTGACCTGTGGAAACCGTCTGATAGGTTTTAAGCAGGGGGTTGAAGCGGACCTGGCAGCGGCAGCTATCGCAGAAGCCGCACGGCACGAACGCAGTGGTACGAGGCACAACCTCACGCCACGCAGGGCAAGCGAGGGAGGCATCATGCCTGAGGGGGAGTAGGTAATTGAACAAAATCACGTGATTGTGTTCTGTCACACTTGAATGTAATGTCAAATTCTCCTGCAAGACACCCACAATCTTCCAGACCTTGTTTCTAGAGTTGAAGATTTGAAGTTGTGCATACAACTTATGCCTATCAATTTCTGTCTTTGCTTTAGCAATTTCTTGCTCTAATTGTGGAGGAGTTCCTGCACCACGTTGGGCTTCAAGAGCATCTTTACTCCTCGAGAGATCATGCCTTAGGCTCTTGTATTCAGACAATGCTCTCAAAAGGCCAAAGTTCAGAATTCTTGCTGTCATGAAAAAACATTTAGTAACAAAAGAAAATCTGGTCTCTTTCATCACTCGAGGATTTACGTATGGAATTAGAGATAACAGAATCAGAAGCATGGTTACTGCCAGAACTTGTGGCTCCTTGAGATCGTAAGACACGACGTTCCTCTTGTTCCCTCTGTTGTTGAAACTACATGAAACTTTCAGTACGTGAATAGTTCCCTCTATCCATCCAAGCTGCAATCTCTTCAGATGATGCACGAAGTGCTGTCAAACTCTGAAAATCGAGGCGACTGCTGTGTAGGATATAATTTGGATTAATCAAGGTCAATTTTTTCAAATCTTCTAGGAATGGTGCACAAAGCTTTAGCGTAATAGCACTGAGATTCACAAACATGCCAGCACTGGCACATTTAAGAGGATTTATATTGATCCCTGCCCATGCTACATTTTTATCAATGACTTCCACCAAGTATTCAAGAACCTTTTCACGCGTATTTGAATTCTTTAAGAGATGATACAGAACATTATGGAGGCCTTCATATAACTGATGCATAACCGTCTTTATTGTAGTGAATGTGGACTGTAAATTTGCTCGACGACGAGTCTCTGCTTGAGAAAAGCATTGGTGCCCAACATCATGTTCTTGTCTTGTAAACACATCAGGTAAAGCACTGACATGAAAAAAGGGTCCCCGTATACTTTCAACTTCAATGAGTCGTTCGTCCACAACATTGCCTTTGCATATCCAAGATGGGTGATTGACCAGATATTTTGCACAAACAGGAATATCAATCAGCTTTTTTAGGGTTCTCAAGGGCTTCTGAAAGTCTTGAAGAGGTGAAAGCACTTCCCTCATGGTTAATTTCAAATCTTCATAAAGCTGATTTAATATAGGAGCCAAACTATCTTCTTCTAAATCCCTGAAAAAATAATCTAGAAACCCAGGAGGGGTTGTAATTAGAGGAACACTGCTCCCTCCAATTGCAGCAAAATCGGTAGAAGCTTCAGAAAGGAACAGATCCAAGAGAGGTGACTTCTGCTCTGCAGCTTGAGGAAACATATCTGGGTTTCCCAAAACAATTCTACTGTATGAAAGAGACAACTGCCTTGCAACATCAATTTTGTCATCTTCTTTAACAGTCTTATCTATGTCACCCCGAGGAGTTATTTTTTCATCATTATAAATGTATTTTTCAACATCTTCCTTATCTACATCATCTTCATCCTTATCAAGATCAGCTTCATCTTTTTCTGTTTCCTTACTATCGATATCATCTTCTTTATTAAGATTACCTATAAAGATTTCAAATTGCTTTTGTTTATTCATATCTTTTAAGGGGGCAAGCATTTCATTAATTTCACGTTCATCATCTTTTTCAGTTTCTTCAACAGTTTCTTGACTAGCAGGCTCATCTTAATTTTTAAGATCACCTTCATTCTCATAAGTTGGAATTTCCATAACTTGATCTTCTTCAGGATTGTAGTGATTCTTCATGATTATCATCTGAATTCTCTGAATTAGCTAAATTGTTCTGTTGACTATGTCCAATATTCGGAAATATTGGTTCTTGAGTGTTAAATTTGGACAACTAGGTCCAAACTCCATCTTGTGATGCTCAGATGAAGATACCAATATTTGTATTGGATTCCTCTTTCCAAGAGGTGTAAAATCGATCTAAAATTGATTTTAATCTGATGAGCAGAGCATTTATTTTGAATTTATTATTTGTAATAAATTTTATGTGCAGGTCGGCCTTAAGGTTTTTACCCCCAGCAGATATGTCACACACCTCTCATGATTGGTATTTATAGGGTCAACGTTGGAGCATTTTGAACTCATCTCATCACACATCTTCTCCTCTGATTATATACGAGCATCTGAGAAGCAGTTTCATCTCCCACGTGAGAAGAAGGACGAAATCTACTGCAGCAAAAAGGATGAAATTTACTGCAAGAAATTTTCTGCAGTTAGGGTTTCTGGGCAAGTTTGACCAGCATTGACTTTGGTCAACGCATGGTCCGAATTGGCTGAAATTTTGTGGAGAGTTTGATTTTTGAAGGCCGTACTCATTGGCACAAAATTCGAGATCAAAAGGTTGACCGAAGTTGGAGCTGCGTTGACTTTATTGTTGCTGCCCTGCGTTGAATTTTCTGGGGTTGACTTTGAGTTGACTGGGTCACTGATTTGAGGACTGTTGTGACACATTCTAGGTTGGCCGACCAAGAAGACTTTGCTGGTTGAAGCATCCTGCTGACCGCCGTAACGCACCAACACATTCTCCTGTTTTTGGCTTGTCTTCTATAGATCCACTGGTATGTTCTATCGGCAATTTCACTTAACTATTTATGTGATTGCTGTTATAAAAGTAAAGTTGCATCAAGCATAGAACATAAATTTACATGGTATTAGAGTTGAGGTGAAGACAAGCCCTAACTTATAACAATCACCAAAAGAGAAAAATGGGTTCCACAAGTTATGGCTTCAAGGAGGATGACAAGCTGACTGGAAGGGATGACTTCCATGCTTGGAAGATGATATTAGATCTCAAATTGGAAGACCATGATCTCATGGACTATGTACTGGGTAAGATACAAGAACCTCCATCCACTGCTACTGCTGCTGCTAAAACCAAGTATAAGAAGGGGGAGATCAAAGCAAAGCTAATGATCGGGGAATCCATACATAAAAGTCTGGTTGCCTACATATCTGAGCTAGGCACATCCAAAGAGATGTATGATAAGCTGATACAAATGTTCAAAGTAAACAATGCAAACCAGGTGCTATTCTTCAAGAATCAATTGAAGAATCTGAAGAAAGGCAGGGATGAGTCTATCCAAACATACTTTCTGAAATTGACCGAGATCAGGAACAATATGCTGGCTATTGGGGAGACAATAGCCGATCGTGAGATGGTACTCACTGCACTTGGAGGGCTTCCATATGAATGGAAAGTATTCAACACTACCATTCTCAATAAGAATACAATTCCTAACTTTGACGAGCTACTGTCAAGATGCATGCAAGAAGAGACAAGAATGAAGGAATACGAAAATGACAGAAATGCTGCCTTCGCTGCTCATTCTAGAAAGAAGAACTCTGGTGGTCCAAAGAACAAAGGAAGAGTAGGGGCCCAAGGAAAGAAGGGCAAGTGTTTCACTTGTCATAGGCCAGGTCATCATGCTAGAAAATGTCCTTTCAAGAAGGATTCTCCCGATAGTGATGACAACAACAACAACCGGAGGAATGGAAATCAAAGAAACAACAGGTCCAAAGGAAAGAGGAAGGCTCCCTCTGGCGGAAACAATCAACCTTTCAAAAGGTCTAGAGACTCCAGGTATGAGGAGTCAAATGTTGTTGATAAAAGAAATGAATACATTCTTGTATCTGCCCTCTCTGCTGCATCCCCGCCCGACACTATGGATGTCTAGCTGATAGATAGTGGTGCCTCAAGACACATCACTAGGTTCAAGGAAGCACTTTCTGACACGGTTGAGAAGGATACTAATCTGGAAATTATCCTTGGAGATAATGCCACATATCCCGTGAAAGGGACAGGGACTGTGACCCTCCACTTGTCTCAAGGACAAGTTCTACATTTGCAGGATGTACTCTATGTACCAAAATTGAAGAAGAACCTTGTGTCTATATCAGCCATGGAAGACAAAGGTTTCAATGTGACATTCATTGATGGAAAGGTGCGCATGTGGAAAAAGAATCTCAAGGAAGCTATCGTGATTGGTTTTAGAGTTGGAACACTCTACCAAGTTGAAGGAAGTCCACTGGGAGCTATGACATGTGATACTATCTGAGGAACTGAACTATGGCACCAGAGGTTTGGACACCTTCATTACAAGGCCCTTCCCGAAGCAAGGAAGGTGGTGATAGGGATGCCCGATTTTGGAAATAATCATGAAGGTGTATGTAAGGGTTGTGCCGAAGGAAAGCATACAAGGGGACCTTTCCCCTCAAGTGTCACAAAGAGATCTGATATTTTGCAACTGGTCCATTCTGATCTATCTGGCATGCTACCCATGACATCCTTGGGAGGATGTTCATACTATATGACATTCACTGATGACTTCTCCCACAAAACTTGGATATACTTCTTGAAGAAGAAGGATGAGGCTTTCATGTTGTTCCGTACCTTCAAAGCCTTGGTGGAAAATATGACAGGGAAAAAGATCAAGATTTTGAGGACCGACAATGGCATTGAATATGAGTCAAATGAGTTCAAGGACTTTTGCAGAGAAGCTGGCATTAAGAGGGCGACTACTACTGCCTATACTCCTGAGCAGAATGGCGTTGCTGAACGAAAGAACAGGACCATTGTGGAAGCTGCCCGTGCCATGCTATGTGACCGGGGTCTACCAAAGTTTCTGTGGGGAGAAGCTGCAAATACTGCTGTGTACATTCAAAACCGATGCCCTCATTCCGCTTTGGACTCCAAAACTCCCGAAGAGGTTTTCTCTGGTAAGAAACCTGATGTCTCACATTTTAGAATTTTTGGATGTCTTGTCTATTTTCATGTGCCGAAAGAAAAGAGAAGTAAGCTGGATGCTTCTGGGAAGAAAGGAATGTTTGTGGGCTACAGTGAGACTTCTAAGGCCTATAGAGTCTATGTACCTGGTCAAAGGGAAGTAGAGATATGCCATGATGTCACTTTTGACGAAGATGCTTCCCTGAAGAAAGTAATAGATCTTCCAAGATCTGAAGAAAATCATGAAGAAAGGCCTGAAAATCAAGAAGAACCGCAGGACGAGACAATGCCTGATATTGAAGGACCAATGGACCCAATTGATCCATCTCCTTCATTGGGAAAGAGACCATCATAGCTCAGGGACACCCTCGAAGATGCTGAGGGACATGCTGCCCCAAGGGGGACATTCCGAGAAAGCAAGAAGCCGTGTAGATACCAAGGGTATCTAGCTGCCATGAGTACTATTGTACAATTTGAACCTGGATCTTTTGAGGAAGTCGTAAAGCATCAAGTCTGGAAGGATGCTATGCACGAAGAATATGAGTCCATAATGAAGAATGATGTCTGGGATGTGGTTCCAAGACCGAAGGACAAATCAGTGGTCACCGCAAAATGGCTCTACAAGATCAAGCATGGATCTGATGGAAGTGATGAAAAGTTCAAGGCAAGATTTGTTGCTCGTGGCTTCTCTCAAAAGGAAGGAACAAACTATGATGACATATTTGCACCTGTGGCATGATATACCACCATTCGATCAATCATAGCCCTTGTTGCTATTGAAGGATGGAGTCTTCATCAGATGGATGTCAAGATCGCTTTTCTGCATGGTGCAATAAAAGAAGAGGTGTATGTAGAACAACCTGCGGGGTTTGTCGTCAGATCGGGACCTCATGTCTGTGAGTTGAAAAGCCACTGTGGGTTAGAAGCAAGCACCCGAGGCAGTCGAGAGGATAGATAGCTCGCAGTGAAGGAAATTTGGGCTTCACTGGTAATGTTGATCCGAACCTTTACTTCAAAGTTGTCCCGGGGGAAGCCTCTCGTTACGGTATTTGGCATATGACTGTTCTTTGAGTTCGAGATGAAGGACCTAGGACGATGCACTACTTCTGGCTGAAGTGCAGCGTGGGTACGGAGAGATTTTCCTTACTCAAGGAAAATACTTTGAAAACACGGAAAGATTTGGTATGGTGGTGCAGAGTACGAAATTGTGCTCCAATGGAACTCAACTTCAAGAAGTTGAGTGGCGGCCCTGTTTGGGCCGTGTTGGCAAATCTCTTTAGTCTCTGCGTCAACTCGGGGGCCCGCTGATGTTCTTAGTGAACAGCCGTCCAGATATATGTTTTGCAGTGAACACTTTGAGTCAACAGATGGTTGAACCTCATCACTTTCACTGGGTTGGTGCCAAGAATCTTCTGAGATACCTTCGAGGCACGATAAACCATGGGCTGAGATACACTGCCGGGAGCGTGACACTCCGTGGATATACTGATGCCGATTGGGCTGGCAGTGTGGTGGATCGTAAGAGCACATCGGGATGCTGCTTCAATCTTGGTTCTGTTTCGATTTCATGGATGAGCACTTGGATGAGCAGGAAGCCGAAGTCGGTGGCTTTGTGAACGCTGGAAGGGTGGATACATTGCGACAGTATGGCTGCTTGCCCAAAACGGTTTGGTTACAACTCACAACGTGAGCGTGACCGGATTTGCTAGATACCACTGTGATACTCTGTGATAATCGGAGTGGGATTCGTATGACTGAGAATCCTGTGTTCCACGACCGATCCAAGCATATTGATATCAGGTACCACTTTATCCGGGATATGGTACAGCGAGGCGCCGTAAGGCTCGATCATATAGGAACTGATGAGCAGGTCGCGGATATTCTCACTAAGCCCCTGGGGAAGGTCAAGTCCCTAACCTTCCGTGAGAGTCTTGGTGTCGTGGAAAGACCCTATGATGTGGGTCCTGTTGGACGATGAGCTCTGGGAGCTCTGGGGGGCTTTGGGGAGAGCTTCTCGGAGCTATGGGCAACCACAAGGCTAGGCTTGACAAACCTTGTTGGTGTGCTTGGACCCCACTATTGTGATTTTGAGTTGGTTCTCCTCTCATTATCTGTGCCCCGTATGCATCCTACCCATTGAGTTCAGGACTCATGGGAAGTACCTCTCATGTGGCCAATGAGGTGGGAAAAGCTAGAGACTAGTAGCAAATCCTGATGGACGCATCAGAGATTGCCGTACTCTCTATCTAGGATGGCACGGTCCAACCACTTGATTTGGGATCAAGTCTAGTGAGGTCTCGGACCTCTGCCTGACTTCGAGTCAGATGAACCAACTTCGGGTTGGTTGGAGACTCTTTGTGAGTCCGATAGAGGTTTCGGACCTCTGGGCTGAATTTGTCAGCTGGGGGATGATGTCTTTGTGACTGACCCACTTTTGTTCTGAAATAAAGAGGTCAACAAAGCAAGTTACGGCGGGATGACGCACGATGTTTGATTGCACTGGTGGATGGAGGTCTCCCTAGTTGAGAGGGATTGTTAAATTTGGACAACTAGGTCCAAACTCCATCTTGTGATGCTAAGATGAAGATACCAATATTTGTATTGGATTCCTCTTTCCGAGAGGTGTAAAATTGATCTAAAATTGATTTTAATCTGATGAGCAGAACATTTATTTTGAATTTATTATTTGTAATAAATTTTATGTGCAGGCCGGCCTTAAGGTTTTTACCCCCAGCAGATGTGTCACACACCTCTCATGATTGGTATTTATAGGGTCAACGTTGGAGCATTTTCAACTCATCTCATCACACATCTTCTCCCTTGATTATATACGAGCATCTGAGAAGCAGTTTCATCTCCCACGTGAGAAGAAGGACAAAATCTACTGCAGCAAAAAGGGCGAAATTTACTGCAAGAAATTTTCTGCAGTTAGGGTTTATGGGCAAGTTTGACCAGCGTTCACTTCGGTCAACGCATGGTCCGAATTGGCTGAAATTTTGTGGAGAGTTCGATTTTTGAAGTTGGAGCTGCATTGACTTTATTGTTGCTGCCATGCGTTGACTTTTTTGGATTGCGTTGACTTTTCTGGGGTTGACTTTGAGTTGACTGGGTGACTGATTTGAGGACTGTTGTGACACATTCTGGGTTGGCCGACCAAGAAGACTTTGCTGGTTGAAGCATCCTGCTGACCGCTGTAATGCACCAACACATTCTCTTGTTTCTGGCTTGTCTTCTATAGATCCACTGGTATGTTCTATCAACAATTTTACTTAACTGTTTATGTGATTGCTGTTATAAAAGTAAAGTTGCATCAAGCATAGAACATCTACATAAATTTACATTGAGTCAGATTTATCTTGTCCCAAATGGCGTTTATCTTTTGCATTGCTTTGTTATGATTGTCTGTGGCCTTGCTATGATTTAGCCAAATTTGTCTTTCTATCCAATCTGTTGTGTCTTGAAGTTTTTTGATGTCGTCAGAATGTCCTGTAGACTTATCCTCAAGATTGATTAATCTTTTAGTGAATTTATCGGAATTATTATTGATCTTACTCTCAAGATTGATCAACTTTTTGTTGAAATCGTCCATCGTCATTGATGAAGACATCGAGTGGCAGTGATTTTGAGGCACCGCATGTAACAGCTGAAGGTAGCCAACAACAGTGGCGTAGGTGTTTTCTTCCAGGTGAGAAGATCGCTGCTCTGATACCAAATGGACCAACAGTTGTAGGCTTGATGACTTAATTGTGAAATACACAAGAGGTATTCGTAATAATAATATATTATATATAAAATGTATAAGAGATGATGAGAAAATGTTACAATGAGGCCCTGCTTATATACCTACGCAGGTGGCCTTTCATGAATGGGCATGTCTTTTAGACATGCCCTTTCACTAACTTAATGACTACTTACATAATCCTTATTTGACTATTAATAATTATATTTATTATATTCGTTATGAATTATATTCATAAAACCTACCTGCTTATGAAGATTTACCTTATGCACCAGTGGGACATTGGTCAGATCCAGAGAGAGATCCAAAGCTTTGAACTGTGATCCCGCTCAAGATCCATAGTGGCCATGAGCTTGGTGTGATATGTTGCAGAATGAAGGGCTATGCTCTTTCTCATCTTATCCCTCACTTTCTTGTTTCTTTCATTGATATCAGACCAATCTGTCCTGTCAGCAGATGTACTTTCCTTGCTACCCAAAATAATTACATAAATGGAAGTTGATGCTGCAAATGATAGAGGTTCCTCCAGGACAAGTTTGAAACCTGGCCCTTTTGGTCTTGTTGTTACTAGCTTAGTGACAATCTCTTCTTCTTCCTCTTCCTCTTCAGGTCCCTGAGTTCTAGCCTTATTACTTATATGTATCTCCTCTTCCTCCTTGATACCTTTAGCTTGGTCAATGGTCCTTTTGGGTTGCTTGTCCCTGCCAGTGGGGGTCTCGGTCTCCATCTCTATATCCAAAGACCGTGAGTTAGAATTAGCTTTCTGTTCAATGTCAGGTTTGGGTTCATTTATATAGGTTGAAGCTTTTATCTTTTCTCTCCTTTAGGCAATGACACCCTTAGGATCATAGTGCCAGACATCTTTATGTTGAAATTCCATCATTTTGAGAAGCTCCTCAATAGTTTTGAAGGCATTTCTTGAATTGATAATGAAGGGGCCTATAACATTTCCCAGTTTAAATATGTATCCTTTCTTTGGCAGAATAAAGTGGATCTGGTCTGCATTTATGCTCTGTCTCATGAATTCTAGTGCAAATATCCTCATGGGCATGAATACTGGCAGGTGATAAGCGGGTAGCTCACAACCATAGATCTTGAGTTCTTTGAGGTCCTCAAACAAGTACCAATCTCCTACGCAAACATCCTTGCTGAGCCGGAGCAACGCTTTTTGTTGTGGGAAGGTGTGGGGTGGAGGTGCACCATGAATAATTTGGTATGCGATGGACATAAACTTTCATATGAAGTTAGAATATTTGTCACTTTGAGGCCTCTTTTTGATTGCAACAGTCCAGTCAAATACATAATTGACCTCCTTTTTGCGAGTAATTTTACTCAGTCCTACACACTTAAATGCCTTGGCATGTGCGCACATAAACATATAAAACAACAGGGAGTAATAACGAAAGCTAGATGAAGTGACGAGGTGTTGGAATTGGAATTGGATGGCCACAGATAAGTAGGATGGGATATCGAAGAGCTGGTCGGGCTTCATCATCATGTCCAGAAACCCCAGGAAGACTTTGTTGACCAAATTGGTGTCATCTTCCCATAGCATACTCGAGATTACAGACATAATGGGTTGAACAGGTTCGACAAACAAGGAGAGAGGAAATTTGTCAGTTGGCAGGAGAATCTGTGAGCCTGGAACAAAGGTTATCCACAATAAGGATTGCTGCCTTTTAGTTGGGAGGCCGACAAAATGGTACGTGAGGGTAACATTAGTGAATTGCTGCGGCTCGGATGACATAGGGTAAACCAGGGCACTCCGGATGAGTTTGGGGGTAATTTCGAGTATCTTGTTTCCTTTGGAGGAGACAAAATACCCTTTTTGCTCGATGTAAGCCTCCGTGAGCCATGAGATGAACTCTGGGAAGTAATGTACAATTGGGGTTATATGGTAATACAAGCCGGATTCGACTACTCAGAAAAGGTCTTCACCCCTCCAATGATAACCCATCAAGTCGTGACACAGGTCAGCGATGTGGTATGGGTTAACGAGGTCGCGTATTTGGGCTTCTATATCCATGAAGGGTTCAGGGCCGGGAGCGGACTTAACATCGTGGGTTTTGGGGGTTTTTGGGGCGGTCTTTTACATTTTAATAGTATTGGAACTTGAATCACATGTGGACAGGGGAGGTAGAAATACCTGGTGACCGCGTAGGAGGCTGAAACCGACGTCGCCACCAGTTCTAGAGTAGCTAGGAGACTGTGGAATTGTCTTGTGTTGGCGCCCGGGTGGAAGGAGAGTTTAGGGAAAAGAAGAGTGAAGATCGGTCGTATAAGGCGGGAGAGGTCGAATACTTAGGTGGAGGAAAACAACGGTAGGATGATGCAATATTGACGTCACTGGGTCTAACACGTGTCTTAATCCGGCTAGGTGGATACATCGAACAAGCGACAGACAGGTGGCAAGCAGGTGGGACCAAGGTTACTTGGGAGCGGGAGCGAAAACGGGGAGCAGGAGCAACAACGACATTTTCAGAAGCTCTTGGTTCGAGAGCGAATCAGGGAGCGAATATATATATATATATATATATATATATATATATATATATATATATATATATATTTTGATGCATATATGTCAACAAAAGCATGTAGAATGAAGAATTAGATATAAAAAAGCATAAAAACATAGATTGAACGATATAACATCAATCATCTAGAAGTTATAATCTTCATCAACCATGTCCACAAGTTAGTAACATATAACATATTGAGTCTCATGATTCATCAATCTTAGTTTCAAGCTTTCAAAATTCAATATATAACATTTATCATCATTGATCGCCAAAGTTGTACTTGTAAGTTAAGTGTAACCATTACAACCAAGAATATCTAACATGAAATGAAATGTTATAAAATGAAATGGAATTAAACAACTTTCAACTTTCATGAAGCATCATATTCATAATTCATTATCAATGAGTTATAATTGCCAACTTCAAACTTCGAACTTAAATTGTTGTATATTGTTTACAAAAAATATCATAATAAATATGAAAGAGTCAACAATTATAAAAACTACTAGAAACTAGAAAAGACAAAAAAATATATTATCTATAGCTAATGCTTGGGCCTCTTGCTACCACGAGAAATGTCTAATTTTTTAGTCTTGGTGGAAAATCAGGATCTTTGCCATTAATATCACCCTCTAAGCATTAATATCCAAAGGTATCTTTGTGAATACCTCTGGATCTATATAGGGATCTTTGTCTTTAATATCACCCTCTAAGCATTAACATAAGATAGGAAAAACATAGCATGTCAAGTCAAGATTTTGTTTGAGTGATGGGTACATTTTTAGTAGGGTCATGATAAAGGAGTTCGACAACCAATGTCACTAACTTCAAGGTACATAGAGGGATTGGTTCTCTTGATTGGGATCAACCACCCTTAGCCATATTTTATTTTCACGAAATTTGAAGGCAAGCTATAACATCGGCTCCATCTACAGGCAGCGTGTTGGATGTAATACGCTGAGAAACTGCCACTTAGTGCCTTGCTCCTTTAGGTATGGAGTCATTTTATTTAAAACTTTCGCTTAAATATAGGGAGAGATAGAGAACTAAAGCAGAACTAGCTATGCACAGATAACCAGAGGGTATATACAATGAATGGGGGAAAGTTACCTTTAAAACTGGAAATAGGACTTGAGAAACTGCCCATTGACTGGCAGCTCAAGGATTTTACCTTTTATATTTTCCAGCATAAAGGTGTTTTTTCCCTTGACTTCAACAATTCTAAAGGGCTCGAATCATAGGGGGTCAAATTTACCGTGCTTTCCCTTATCTGCCCTTCTTACTTCCCACCCTAGTATTAAATCCCTAGGTTGGAAACCTCTGTCTTTAGCTTTCTTGTCGAATAAGGATTTCATCTTATCTTGACAACTGATCAACCTGTGATTGACCTGCTCTATGCTTTCTGAAGCTCCACCAATTGGTTTATTCTCTTGGTTAAAGTTTTGGGTTCTTCTTCACATTCTTGCAAGAATTTGGCCACTGGAATTGCGAATTGTATAGGAAAAATAACAGCCTTTCCGTAGACCAGTTCATGGGGTGATTTGCCAGTGGATCGCTTGGTGGTAACCATGCTAGCCCACAAGGCGAACCTCAGCTACGAGTCCCAATTTCTTTGATTATCTGCTATAGTTGCCTTCAGAATCCTTACTAGAGTCTTGTTTGAGGATTCTTCTAACCTGTTCCCTTGCGGGTAATAGGTAGTGGACTGACTTAGCAAAATGTTATATTTCTGACAAAAGTTTATGAACTCTGCCGATTTAAATACCTGGGCATTGTCTGTCACGATCTTCTTGGGGCAGCGAAACCGAGAGAGTATGTTTTCTTCCATGAATTTTATGACCACTATATCTGTTGCATTCCTTGTTGGAATTGCTTCGACCCACTTAGTGTAGTCTGTTGCTGTAAGTATTCACCAGTGCTGGCAGCTGGAAGGTGGATGTATTTCCCCACTAAAATCTAGTCCCCATTGCCTGAAAGTTTCCTCAACGCAAACTGTGATGAGAAGGAAGGATGCTAGCTTCTGATTCTCGGCGAATACTTGGCATTTCACACGGGCCCGAACATAAGCGTGGATCTTTCCGAACAATTTTTGCCAGAAGAACCCTCCTTTGAGGATTGTGTGTGCAGTAGCCTTCCAGCTATAATGTCCTCCGCAGACGCAACCATGAAATTCATCCATCATCTGTTGAACTTCAGAGAAGTAAATTTTCGACGGGGTCCTTCCAGTACAATTGCCCATTTGCAACAACAAGTTTTTGAGCCCGTAATCTCAGAGTTCGGTATTTCACTTTATCGAAATTCGTCGGGCACCTCAAGAAAAGCAGGTATTGAACTATATCTTTGTACGAACAGGAAGTAATATATTTCATTTGAATCTTTTGGTCCAAGATCTCAATTCTTTGTTGTGTATTTGACTCCATTTTCAGCTGATACTTCGACCAACAAGTTTATCCCCAACGCTTGGCAATTTGCCTCAGACAGGATTTTAGCTAATCCCTGCCCTTTAATAAGTTTCGTGGGCTTGATGTCCATATCGTATTCTTGGATTTTGGCATTCCATTTGCCTCTCTTTCTGTCATTGTCCCTTTGCACCAGGATGTATTTGACGGTAGCTGTGGCGACATATGCCACTATGTTGGATTGAAGGACGTAGATCCTGAAGGCCTTAAGAGACTTGACCAACGCGTAAGCCTGCTTTTCTAAAATATTTTACTTCATTTCGACCTCTCGCAGCACTTTACTGAAAAAAGGCTATTGGCTTCTTGTGTCCTTCATTGTTCTTTTGCAATAAGACAACAACCACTGTGTGAGGAGAAGCAAAAGAGAATATAAAAAATGGCTTCAAGTAATCAGGACTGACTAAGATCGAGGCCTCAGCGAAAGCCTGTTTGATCCTGGAGAAGGATTCACGCGATTGTGGAGACCATTTCACTTCATTGTCTTTTCTCAGAATCTCAGTGATATCCTTAACTATCTCTGCGTAATTTGGTATAAACGTCCTCAAGAAGTTGATTCTGCCCAGATAAACCTAGATTTATTTTTTGTTTCGTGGTAGCTGGATGGCATTTATGGCCTCCACTCGTTTTGGATCAATCTTCACTCCCTCTTTTGCCACTATATGTCCCAGCAACTTCCATTCACTGAGAGGAAATTGTGATTTCTTAGGATTCAAGGATAAACCATATTTTTTACACTTCTCAAAAGTGAGGCGTAGATGTTCAACATGCTCCTCATATGTGCGAGAGAAAACCATAATGTCATTTAAGTAGATCACACTGAACTTGTCTTGCTCACCCACAAAAGCTATGTCCATTTTCCTCTGAAATGTGGCTCCTACATTTATGAGGCCGAATGGCAACCATGCATACATGAAGGTCCCCAAGGTGTGGTAAAAGTAATTTTCTTCTGATCCTCCGGAGGCACGGCCACTTGATTGTACCCCGAGAAACTGTCCATCATGGACATTCGAGCTGATCCCACAACCTTCTGCAAGATGTGGTCCATTTTCGGTAATGGGTAATTGTCCTTTAGTGAGGCTCTATTTAAATTCCTGAAGTCCACACATAGCCTTATCTCTCTATTCTTTTTCCTTACCGGGACTAAGTTTGCCACTCAATCAGAGTACCTTAATGGCACAATAATCTTGGTCTCAAACAATTTCCTTACTTCCTTCTTGATGGATGGAAAGAGAAGGGGATTGATCTGCTTGAGCTTCTGCTTATGTGGTTTTACCTCTCCCTTCAAAGGAATCTTATGTTGGATGATGTTTGTATCAAATGTTTTTAAGTCTTCGTAAGACCAAGCAAATATATCCCTATAATGCTTAAAAGATCCAAATACCTCTGTTTGAAAATGAGAGGAACCTCCTTCACCAGCTTGATTATCTTGGGCTCCTCTACTGTGCCGATATTACAATCTTCCACTTGCTCCTCAATTTCCTGCTCAGTCGGTTTGGTGGAAACATCGTTGGGATTAACAATCTTTCCAAAGGGACCAATCCCTTAGGAATATTGTTTCCCTTTAGCTCCAAATTTTTGTGCCCTGCAACTGTGTCTGCCCAATTAGCCTGATGTGAATTTAACATGGTTTCCTCCTCCTGGTCTATGACTGAATTCGAGAATTCTCCAATGAATTCTATGAAACATTTGATTTGCTTCTCGTCCTCAAACACCTGCCAGTGCTTTACATTATTTGGAACCGATGGCATGTACCTCACTTCGATCTCATATCTTTAGAGTGGGTTCTGAGGAGGTTTACAATTACTAGCTGCGAAAGCTAGAGAATCAACCATCCAATTTCATTTTCTAGGCAAGAACTGAATATTAAAGACTAAGAAGAAATTGTTAGTCAGATCCCATACCTCGTTTCGGTAAGCTTTCAATCTCGAATGCTTGGTCTGACATTGATTTCTTATTTGCTTCACTACTAATTATGAGTCCCCAAATACAACCAAGCATTCAATATTTAGGTTCCTGGAAGCTTGCAGACCCAAGAGTAAAGCCTTGTATTCAGCTACATTATTAGTGGGCTCGAATTCCGGCTTGAAAGTGAGAGGAAGTAAGCTATCTTTTGGGGAAATTAGTAGCACCCCAACTCCATTTCCCTCTTTGGAGTATACACCATCAAAAAATAACTTCCATACCTTTTTTCCTTCTATCAATCACTAGTTCAGTTGGATTGAGGACTGGACCTGTGTTTCTTCCAGAATTAAATCATCTCCTTCTAATAACAAGCAGGAGAACTCCCTTTCCTTACCAGATAGGGGGTGTTATTTGAGCAATCAACTATAGTGACCATCTTCACGAATCTTGATTCACTGTAGAGTCGTCTCTCTTCTCCCCTGAATATTGGAATAGTGGCATAAGTCAAGTCTAGCTTTATGGAGCCTCCAATCTTGGATCCCCATGATTGAGACAAGAGCATACCAAACCTTGCAGGAATATTGGCTACTACAATATCCATTAGCACACTCTTCACAGGGATTTTAGCCAAATTGACAATCAGATCTTTGATCATCCGTAAACACTTCACCCTCTTAAAGTCAAAGGAATATATGTCCTTATATGGTTTGGTAACCTGTAGTCCCAACTGCTCCATAATAGATAGAGGCATTAGGTTGTGGGAAGCACTTGAATCCAACATACAATTGTGTAATAAGAGGTCATGCACCACTAGAGTAACATAGAAGGGAACGGTGGAGGGGTCTTGTTCTTCAACATGAGGTCCGAATTCTACCATGGTTATTTCTTCTTGGAGATTCAAACTATTAGGCAAGGGGGTTGTAATGGGGGGACACATGAATTGAGACACCTGGGCCTTGTAATTTGGTTGTTTTAGCAGCTCAGTCAATGGGACAGGGATTTTGACCTTTTCAAGTTCCTTTTGGAGAATAAAAGTAGTAGGACCTTTTCAGCTATCATGACTTCTATAGACTCTTTTTCTTTATCAGAGGCCGGCTTGGGTGGGAGAGGAGACTTTTCTGTTTTGGGGACCTTAGGCCTATGAGAAAAGGGATCTGGGGGAACCTTTTCATTTGGTGTCGCAGGATCTAAAGGTCTCTTCCCTTTTTCTGTTTGCTTGGAGAGTTTTGAGGAGAGGAGTCTTCACTTTGGTCCTGCATCCTAGACCTCTTTCTAGAAGACCTCGGATCATATTTCTTATGTAATCGTGCCTGCATGAAATCAATAAATTGTCTACAATAGTTGTCAATTCCACCTTCATCTGGAGGTATCTCTAGATCATCCTCACCCTCTTGATGTACTTCAGCATCGCATTCTTCATCAGAGAAAGCCGAGAATTGGTTTTCTTGGCTCCCTAGAGCTTCTTCTATCTACTCTTCTGGATCATCCTCTAAATATAACGACAACTGGATGTGATCTTGCTACTTCTTCCTCTCTCTCTATAAGAGCTGCAATGGAGGTTTCCTATACTCAGGATTGAAACCTCGGTTAGGGACTAGCTGATTTTGACGGGGAGGATTCTTGCTTTCCAACTCTAGCTTCACCAGTTTGTTAGAGAGACTCTTTATCAATTTATTCATTTCCGTAAGCTTATGCTCTTGAGTTTCTCTGCCCTAATTTGATGCGCCAACTTCCTCCTTACCTTTTCTCCTTTCTCCATAGTCATTTCTTCCTCTCAATCTTTTGGTGGAAGTGAAATTGGCCTCAACTTCCAAAGCATCTATCTGAATCTGGTCTAAGGTCTGGGACTTCCTCTCCCTCAATGTGAAACCAAACTCTGGCTCAAAACCTCCAACAAAAACTACTTTGGGCGCTGCTTGTGGAGGCTTAATTTCTGCGGGAAGATTGTTGTACAACTTCTTGAATGTTTTTATAAACTCTGGAACATCTTTGGTAGGTTTCTTCTTCATTGCATTAAACTCTGTGAGGATCTACTCGTGATCCCTATTTTCCCCCCATTTCTGTGTGAATGAGTTTTCCAACTATTCCCAGGTGGTGATCGAAGCATTCGGTGATGACTTAAACCATTTACGAGCTTCACCATCCAAAGATTGGACAAAGAGTCGCAACACTACTTCGAGGTTTTTGACGTTTAGATTCTTTGCGAATGCACAAAAAGTTGTTATGTGCCTTTGAGCAGTGGTGTCATCTTCTCCTATGAACCTGGGCCAAAGTTTAAGATAGTCTTGCGGCATGTCATTCAAAAGTTGTGGTAAGGCCAACGAAGCATATTTATTTAGAAGGAAACCTGGGACGATCATATTGTGGACAGGAGGAGGAGGAGGTAATTGTACCACAGATCGGTGTGACTGGATCACCTGAGAAGCAAAGGGCAGAATCTGAGCAGGAATGCTATTCACACTATGAGTAGTACTGTTTATCAAGATATTTTTGACCTCTTCTACTTCAGGAACTGGGTGAAATGAGAAAGACGGGGTGCCAACGAATTCTTCTTCGTGTTTGACTCTGGAGAAGAGCGTATGCAGGAGTTGGGAGTCTCCTTCTTGAGAAAAGGTTAACACCCTAGAGGGAAAGTCTAGACAATCTATACTACTCTTTGAGAACTAGAAGAGGAGGCTTCTGGGAAAGATGACACAGGAGTATGAATGACCGGGGTCCTTTCTTTCCAGATCCTCCGTGATATAATTCTTTCAGGGTCCAACACAGGGGGAGTCTTCTACTGAGATGTGTCTGAGTGGGTATATGGCCTTTTGAAAGTCAGGGTATTCAGTTGGAAATCTAAACAGTGGAGTCACCAAAGTGAGAAATATTCAATCCACACCTGTTTCTACTCACCTTATGAAAGGGTGTACACATGTCGTACCCAAGGAAAATATTCTGATTCGTCCCTGGCAACAACGCCAGAAGATGTTGTAACTCCTAGAGACAGTCCCCAGATTGATTTGTGACCAGTGCCTAGGACATCTTAAGTGAGTGTTTCAGGTAGTTTATTTGAATTCAATATCACACTCATCATCCATTAAATACACTTTATGGGTTCAGGACCATACTTATTTGAGACAATACATTAACTCAGAAATAAATTAATATTCAAGGAAATATTAACATATAAAGCCACAGAGGCCGGTCTCACTAGTGTATGTAGTCCAAAACTTAAATCATAGATACAGATGGGTGATAGAAGAACAATAGAGAGGAAAACTCGATGCAACATGCTTAAGACTATAAGAATCCATTAAATCGAGCTCAGTACGAGAAAGCTGTAAGTAGTGAAGGCAGAGTGTGAAGGTATATGGAGCACCATTAAGGATTTCAACTCCTATCAAACATGGGGGGTGTTTTTGATCAGTTCTTGAGCTTAAATGAATCCCTGAGTTTACCAAGAACAAATCCTACAACTTCAATTACATAATACCCAAGAATAATGATGCATACAAATATGAAAGATATTCAGAAGAAACACATGCTATAAAACACAAATGAGTCGGAATCACCATAGATATATATTAGTCTTCCTTGAAAGAAACATTCAACAAGTAGACATCATATTCCTCCTTCAGGAGAAAAATTTCTTGCCAAAAATTCTGAACCTCTTTTTTAGTCTCACATTGTTCTTCATATAGGCTCTTAGAGAGGGTCCGTTATCAAAATATTCTCTTGATTTTTCGAGTACATAATCCTTAAACAAAATAAAGCGTACTTCGTAGCATAGTTGGGCTCGACTGAAACAAATTGAGTAATTACATGAAAGATAAAAGATAAAAGTAAAAAAGGTGTCTTCTAGACACGATCTAGAAATTCTCATTGGTGGTGGTGTGGCTGCGAAGTCTGTGCTGCAGGCTCAATAATCCGAACCGTGGGCAGAAAGACAAAATCCTCATACCTTTTCCACAGGACTGAAGACGACACAAGAACGCTTGAATAGAGCCGATACACGATTCGAAGATGAGTTAGCTCGGAATAATCCAACTTGGAATAAAGCAAATGCTTTACCAACCCCAAGAGGTGAAACTCCCTCTTAAGGTAACTCACTATTGTTTTGCCTCTCAGCATGGACGTTTTTTAGTGAGAGGAATCCACCCTGCTCTTTTCTTCGAGTAGCCTCTCACTGTATTGCTCCCACAACACTAATCCTCCGCTTTGATTCCAACAGTTGGGCAACCCCGCTCTCGTGATCCTCGCAAAACCTCGACACTTCTGATCAATGCGTTCAATCATGCCTCAACTTTAACCCTTGCCTCCTCTTTGTATATGGCCCGCATGACTTCCATGATAGTGCTCATTCGATCTACCACGTCTATTGGCCTTAAGTCGCTGACTGGCCTCTCATTGACGAACTGGATGTACTTCTCAGCGATCATGGAGTTCCTTGCTCCAGTCTCCCTGTTCGACACGAGATTGGATTCAAACTCCTTGATAGTGACCTTCTTTTCATTCATCCATGTTATGGCCTCCCAGATTCTTGGAGGTGAATTCCACATTCATTCTAGCAGTTTCCAGGAACTCCTCTTTCTGAACCAAGCCTTCTCGAGCAGCATCCAAGTCCCCTCTGTATCTTCTTGAGTTCTCATTCGGTTAGCTGAAGCTCGGTCAAAGCCTTAGTGAGCTGATCAGTAGGATTTTGGCGATCTTCAGGCATGACTACTGTGCAGACATGTGCATCCATCTTATGCTGAATATCTGTCGCTTGTTGTCTGAGAGATATAATTTCATCATTTCTGTCGATGAGTTGCTTGGTCAAAACCTCTTTTTCTGCTTCTACTCGTGCCAATTCCTGGGTGTGCACATGTTCACTACCAGGCATTTTGAGCTTATGCCTCAACTCTTGGTTTTCTTGTTGGGACCTTTTCAAGATGGTTTCCACAACTGATTTATCTTCTGGGTTTACACCCATATTCACAATCATTTATTTGTATGTATCCTTTTGCATGGTGAGGGCCCTGGAATTTGCTTTCTCCTACTTCAATTTGGTAGCATCTTTCTCCAACAAATTTTCTTCTTTATCAATGGTCGTTGCGTTTTTGCTGCGTTCATTATACAACATCTCTCTTACCTGCTTATGAAGATTTACCTTATCCACTACTGGAACACTGACCAGACCCAAAGAGAGAACCAGAGCTTTGAACTGTGATCTTGAGGGTAAGGATTGAGTTGATGGATGCTGCAACGAGAATATATTCTGGTCCCGCTCAAGATCCATAACGACCATGAGCATGATGTGATATGTTGTAGAATAAAGGGCTACGTTCTTTCTCATCTCATCCCTCACTTTCTTATATCTTTCATTGGTATCAAACCAATCTGTCTTGTCAGCAGATGTACTTTTCCTGTCACCCAAAACAGTTACCTCTATGGAAGATGATGCTGCAATTGATGGAGGTTCCTCTAGGACAACTTTGAAACCTGGCCCCTTAGGTCGTGTTGTTTCTAGCTTAGTGACACTCTCTTCTTCTTCCTCTTCCTCTTCAGGTCCCTGAGTCCTAGCCTTCTTACTTATATGTACCTCCTCTTCCTCCTCGATACTTTCAACTTGGTTAACGATCGTTTTTGGTTGCTTGTCCCTGCCAGTGGGGTCTCGGTCTCCATCTCTGTATCCAAAGGCCATGAGTCAGAATTAGCTTTCCATTCAATGTCTGGTCTGGGTTCATGTATATAGGTTGAAGCTTTTATCTTTTCTCTCCTTCGGACAATGAAACCCTTAGGATCATAGTGCCAGACATCTCCCTGTTGAAATTCCATCATTTTGAGAAGCTCCTCAATAGTTTTGAAGGCATTTCTTGAATTGATAATGAAGGGGCCTATAACATTTCCCAGTTTAAAGGGGCTAGGATGGACGACGATCATCCAGGAAGATGCGCAGACTTTAATCACCCCATGTTTGCTTATAAAATATTTTCGATTTGTTTCTCTACCTTGCATTAGAGGCACCTGTGGGTTGGTCTGAATATATTTCATATGCGGTGCTGCCTTACCTGTAAGCACTCAGCCTTGGATGAACTTCTGAGGTGAGCGAGTCAGCCACCCTTAGCCATATTTTATTTTCACGAAATAAGAGTATTGAATGTCCTCTGGAGGTGTATTAGATGCTTGAACTTTTATGCATGTTGTATAGATATTCTAATGTCGTCTTCTTTAGCTTGCATTGTAGTAATGGTAGTCTTATGTGGTAAGATGTCTATCCTGTGGTTTCCTATAATTTTTACTTCTGTAGCATCTCTTCTAGTAGCTTGTATGTTGTGTCTCCCATAGTATCCTATTGCCAGAGTCTTTGTAGGAGCCTGTAAGTCTTGTCTCTTGTAGTATCATGTTGGTTGAGTCTTCAGTGTATAGATGTGGGTTGAAGCAACACCAAAGATACAATCATGGGTATGCATGGTGTAGGATTAATGTGAATATGAATGTATGAGTGTGAAGTGTATGTATAAGTAATTGGCTACATGTTTTTATGCAGTGAGTTAAAATATGATATCGAGGAATGGAATGAAATGAAGGTGCTTTTGATTTGTGTCTTTATTCGTGTATTTGATTTGTATTTCTACTTTTGTGCATTTGATTTGCATTTCTATACTTGTGCATTTGATTCAACTATTTGGTTTGGAGAATTTTAGAACTTTGAATACCATGTTTGTGTTGCTTTTCGTAGATGCAAAGTATGCCAAGATCTGCTTATCCATGGAGAATTAGCAAATGAGAATCACTCTTTGGAGGAGAAGTCTAAGATTACTTGCTTTGGCCTTTAATAACTTTAAACTTGGATTGTATGTATGTTTTATAAACTATTGTGATGTTATATGCTCAAAGCTAAGTTTTATGAATATTAGTTTTAATCTGAGTGGAACCTCATGGTATATTGATGAGGCATTCATCCCATGTAAATTTTGATAATTAGAAGCTTTGTTTCTTCTTCATGTTGCCATATATATTTCCAACAATGAATGTTAGAAAATGTGTGTAAAAGAATGACCTTGATACAAAGCTTGATCTTAAATGTTTTGGGATGTAGATGATACTTTTCGTTGCATGCCTTACTCCCTTTATTTATAAGTTATTAAATTTGGAAAGTATTTTGTGTCATTTATATTTTTGAATTGATTGATGTTTCCATGTAATCATTGTTAAATGCTTTGGGGTTGACCTATTATATATTGGCCTTTGAACTTTTGAATACTCTGCATTTATGTTGATGATTGTAGCTTGAATAGAAAGTTTTGCATAGGTTTAGTGTCAAATGTGCATGAAGTTGTCCCAAGTCCTTTCTATTTTGTAATTCACTTTATTAAAGTAAATTATGAAAGTGAAGGTCTTTTTAATTTTAGGTTATGAAAAGTCTTATAGTGTAATTTAATATCACTAGTGATTTAGGTGAATCTCAACCATTGATTTGAAGTGAGATTGAGATTTATTTTCAGCCATTGATCTCAAATTCGACCATCACTTCCGTCTTGAATAGGAATGGTTCATGGAACTTGGTTTGGGTTGTTCTTTTTTAGGTTTTCTCTTAGTTTCCTTCTCTAGTTCTTCTTGATCCCCCGATTTCCCCTCAGATTTGACCTCCGAGTTGGAACCTCCATCTTCTCCAATTCCAAGTTTATTTCTAGAGCTGCCATGAGTAGTTTTATATTATGACCTATGTTGCCAGGAAACGTGGGGATGGGGACGGGAACGAGGAAGGGGACGAGGACAGGTGTGTCATTTTTTAAAACAGGGTGCGTGGGTTCGTCGAGGGTATATATATATATATATATATATATATAAACTTTAAACATGAAAAGTAAGATATTTATGATTTAAACTTTAAATATTTAAACATGCACATCATTGAACATTCAACATTTACATTGAAATTTCAAAATTTCTTGTTTGATATCAAGTGAAAATTGGAGCTTACACATACTTGTGAATATGGTCCGAAGCTGATTTCGCCCAAAACTCTGGTAGGGAGAGAGAAGGCCAAAAGTTACATTCTTGGCAAAAAATGTAAGAAAAAAACACAGTTAAAGGAGTGATTAGAAAAGAAAGTGATGTCAGTTGGCCATGAGAGAATGTGAAGATTACAGTAGAAAAACAAGAGTTCGGAATCACAGTATATGGAAGTAGATTGTTTGTTTTGGTTGCTTCAAGATTCTAATACTCGTCATAAGGAAGCTTTCCCATCTTTGACATCATGGGTCGATTTACTATTTAGAATTAAATTTTAATTTACTAAATTTGTTATGCAAACAGTGAAGTTTGAACACACAGAAATTAAAATTAATTCATGTTGCACTGTGAATCTTCAAGATCTACCTATGAATCTTCAAGCATGGATTGCATCTTTGTGGATTGTCTCTTTGTGGGAACCTCCAATCACCTACACACACACCAGCGAACACTTGTCATCTCAATAGTCAAACCGAATAGTTGTGGTCTCATACGGAATGTCGTCATTGAAGAGTGAAGAGATTTTAGGTTTTACAAGTTATGTATTCACCTTTTGACTTTCCATGATTTTTTTTATATTTAAATTTTTATTTCAAAAATCGTTAAACAAAGAACCCTAAAGAACCCAATTTTGGGGTTCCAAGTACCCTATACATCAAAAGCACCCAAATTTTTTTAACGAAGAACCCGACTCTTGGTAGAAGAACATGGTTCTTATGGGTTTGTTTCAGAGGAACTCATACTCGAATCCGGTTCTTGGGTTCGAGAACCCATGCAACATAGATTATCACTGATATCTATGAACTTCTCTTCCAGTGTCGTGAATCACTCCTCTATTAGATCTTGAGGTTTATTAATAGATTTGTTAGCCATATCTTGGGTTTTATGACTTTCAACTTAATTGACTTGGATCAATGTGGAAAAATTCAAAGTTGGGATTAAATCGGCAAGGGTCCAAAAGTTGAAAAACTCGATAAAGTCGGGAGTCTTTTGAAAAAGTCAGCAAAAAGTTTGCAAAATTAAAAAAATACAAAAATATTCACTTTTGGAAAAAATCCCAATTTTTTGGAAAAAAAATCGATTTTTTCAAAAAAAATTTAAAAAATCATTAAAGAAACTGCCTTACTCACGATTTTTTGGAAAAAGTCCCGATTTAATCCCGACTTTTTCAAACTTGAAAAAGTTGGCAAAAAGTTGGCCGAGTTAATCGATCAGCTGAAAAAATCGCCATTTTAGGATTAAATCACGACTTTTTGCTAACTTCTTCCACACTGATTTGGATCCCCTTCAACTTCCCACAATATACCCAAAGATACCTGCTTTGATACTAATGTGATCCATAAACTACTCTGGATATTCCACTAGGTAGTTCATCATAGTAGATTTGATAAAAGTATAGTTAAAATTCGAAACCTATACCATGAGGGTTATTTTCCTTAGATTTCAAAATTTATTATGTTGCTGTTTTCATGCATGCAATATGTAAAATGCAAAAAATAGAGAACATACGAAAATACGATCACTCTCAACCATAACAACACAATATGATCTGGGAAACCATTATGGGAGAATATCTAGCTGGAAGATGAGGCTGATCTACTCCCTTTTTCTGTGAATAGAAATGGTGCAAACACGGAGTGAAGCTTGTGGCTCGTGGGATGCTACATAACACAAACCCTCTTTGTTCTTTTCTTTCTCTATATCCACTGGTAGCTACTTTTCTCATCTATGGAACCAAATGCACTCGAATAGAATGGAACCCCTTTTCCTCCTAGTGAGCCAGTTATAACACAACCCGATAGCCTACTAGTGGTTGTTTTTGACTCAAATTCTTAATTACGGTGATAATATTGACCCTCCTAGAGTCTTCTTCATCATGTTCACATGGCTATCCCCTTTTCCATGAGTTATGGGGTTGATGTGGCATCTTTTCGAATCATGGTGGTCAAAACAGGAAGGTCAACTTTTGGGTGGCATAAGCTTTGCACATGAACTTTGTTTGAGGTTTTTCTGGCGTCATTGGAAATATATCTGAGCGTAGAACAATGCTAATGGCTCTGTCACAAGCGAGATTTTCTGGACTGCAAAAATTTCAAGAAAATTTTCAAATTGTCTCTAGAAAGGTTTAGAATCTCAATTTTCCAAATTGGGACTCGTAAGGAAAAATGGTTTTTTGAGTTTATTCCTCCAACTTTTCCACTCTGAAAGCATCGAAATGGATGACAACTAATATAATGATCCAATTCCAATCAATTACCTTCTAAATTATGTATTATAATTATTGATAATTTATAAATTTATGACTCTCATACAGGTTGGACTCCCAATGCCTTAATGATATGGCCTATATCTACAACAATCTTCAATTGTGGGTGAGGCAACATCATAAAACACTTGATGTGGAGGTCATTTCATTGGATTGGATTGACACCATCGCTGCATGGAGGGTTGAGATCGAGAGGCCTATCATGGAATAAACCCGTGATTGGTTGTAGGAGGTAGCTGAGAGAGAGAGAGGAAGAGGAGGAGGTGGAGGATTTAGGGAAGACGCATTCACAGGAGGTTACTATTGACACTAGGAGTGCACTAGAGCCACTGCCTTAGTGGACTTTGACAAAGCGAGTTGGTCTTGGCAGTAACACTAGTGGAAGATGACAATATCTAGGGTCTATTTCTTCTAGAGAATATTAGAGTCCCACTAGGCCCAAGGGCTTCTTCCTTTAGAGGAAAAGTTGTTACCTTTTCCTGTAAAAAGGGGAAGATGCAATCACTAGTTCATTATTTCATTTCATTGTAGATGGCTCATGATGATTAGATGAATTTATTATGTGCTATGATGATATTTTTCAGCCTTTGGAGTCAGGACTCAGGACATGATTTAATGTTGATATGCGATCATGTGATTTATCACTAGACATCTTATATATCAGTTCTCTTTTCATATTTTTGTGGCAATGCATTTATTTGTTGTTGTTGTCGCTTTGGATGTTTAAAAATTTGAGAAAAAATGAATAATTTGTATTATTATAATTTTTCCGATATTTTCCAATGTTTCTCGGATGTTGCTGATGTTTTTGTTTCCAAACCTTAGCTATGTTTTTGCCGACACGACGTTTACAACATTGCTGAAATTTCAATATGTCAGCTCACTTTAAATGCCAAACTGTGGTTCATGCAAACCTATGAGGCTTTGTGAACTATGCATGCAACTACAAGGGTCTAATTTGAAACTAACATTGCGAAAAAATGAAATGTGTTCATCTATGACAAGTCATTCCCTGTTGCTTCACACTGTCAACCTTGTGATCTTTACTCCAACTCATCTAACAATGTGCAAAGACAAAGAAAGGTCTGAGGGCATTTGTTATGGAATAAAAAACTAAGTTAATGCAATGATGAACTAGGATCATAAGGGTTGCGATTAGATAGTCAATCCTTACAATTTTTGGCAATCTAAGAGTTTTCATCAAACATGAAGTTGAAGTATAAATCACATAAATGTTGTTGAAAGACATGAAGCAAAACACAAAAATGCTGGAAATAATATGAGTTAACTAACTTTCTAGTCTACTACAGGATTAATCCTACTACAAAATTCTGTAATCGTCACTAAAACAGAATTAAAAGATAACATGAGATGCTTAGTTTTCTCTTTGAGTGGGCCCTACTGAAGGAACCCTTGTTTAAACAAGCAGCACTGAAATATGATCCATAAAATGCCGTGGATATTCCACTGGACAGTTCGTCGCAACAAATCTGATAATATTATATTAAAAATCTGAAATTTTACACAATTACAGTTTTATTAAACTTTAAGATCTATAGATTTAACTGTAATTAGTGCATGCATGCAAATATAAATTATGTAGAAAAGTAGAAAACGACCAAATAAGCTCACACACACACAAGACACAAGATATGCTCTCTGAGAAACCCTTTTAGGAGAAAACCCAGCTGGAAGGTGAGGTCGCTTCGCTCTCTTTCTCTGTCTGGAAATATGGTTGTAGCTACAAAGAAGTAATGCCTGTGGCCCGTGGGCTACTATAGTGCACAAATCCTCTTTGTGTACTCTACCTCCTATCTGTCCTATCTATCTTTGCTCAGCTATGGAACAAAATGCTCTTGAAAGAATGGAATGCCTCTTCCTCTTAGTGGCCCGGTTATAACACAACCCGATAGCCTACTAGTGGTTAATTTTGACTACATCAACTCTTAACTAGAGTTACAAAATAGACTCTTCTAGAGTCTTTTACATCACAAACACAAGGCTAGCTCCTTTTCCATGAACAATGGGGGATGACATGACATCCTCACAAACTATAGGCGTGAAAACAGGAAGGTCAATTTTTGAGTGGCATAACTTTTGCATATAGACTTTGATTGATGCACTTCTTGCGCCGTTGGAAAGATCTCTGAGTGTAGAATAGCATGACAAGGTGCAGCACTAAAACGACAATGTTTTACCCACAAAAAACGTCGTTTGATGCCTCAAAACGCTCCCGGAAGGTTTCAGACCCCGTTTTGCCAAACTAGGTCCCACTGGTAAAAAAGACCCCGTGAGCTGATTCCTCTAGTTTTTCCACTTTAAATGCATCGAGATGGATGACAAACAATATAATGATCTGATTCGGATCAAAATAGGTAATAGAAGAGTCTCATTCTCTTTCTTAAAATGTATCATACCATAGAAATGATAGAGAAATGATAACATAGAAAAATATATGAGGTCCCTAATTATCAGCCTATGCTCCTATTTATGTTAATTTTTCAGTGTTCTATGCTGATATAATCAGTTAAAACGATTTCTTCCAATTTCAATCACCCCAGTAACAGTTAAGCATATATAAATAGAACAATAAACATTAAATGCACAATAGAAGATAGCCAAGCACAATGTGACAGTGGACACAGAGATTTGGTCAAAGACTAGGGAAAACCCCAGAAGGGGGAAAACCTTTTGATCAATTCTTCTTCTTCTATTAGTCAATCAATGTTCAGCATGAGATACATAGTCTAATTGTACATCCGTAAACCAGTGAAAATCAAACTTTGACTATCGCAAATCAACCAATCCAAAATCAATCAATGATAAGAGAAAAAGTCAAATCTGGTGAAAGATACCTGTCTGCAATTTTCAGGCCTGTGGAGGTACAGTCAACAGCAGTGAATGGTCTGCAAAAGCTCAGTCAGACTCGGTCAAACCAGTAGCAAAAGTCTCAGTCAAAGGAAAGAAAATTTCAGGTCAGACCTGCAGTCAAACCCTAGTCAACCCTGCGGTTAACCTCAGTCAAAGTGCTCAGAAAATCTCAGTCAAAGTCTCCCTCAATTCAGCCTCCAAAAACAGAAAGTTCTGTTAAAACAAAGTAAAAAATGCCCAAGTCAACAATGGTCAAAGTAGCCCAAAACAGAAAGTCAACACTGCTCAACAGAAGCTCCTCTCTCCTCTTTCGCACGTGTGAATTTCTCCTGCGAATTTCAGATCAGTTCGAACCTCTTTGATATGATGGATGCGTCACCAAGTGAGGTCAACGATGGTTTATATATATGAGGTCTTGGAGGGTCAATTTCCTTAGGTGGGGCCGACTTGTCATCTTTCACTGGGCCGACTTGTCAAACACAAAATAGAAAATTCCTTTGAACAATTTTGAAATTTCTTATGAAGTGAAAGGGTTGCTCGTTGGGGTAGCTGGGCTTCTCCTTGGGCAAATTCATCCTGTAGCTGCCAATTTTAACAATTTATTCTTGAATGGAAAACTTAACTGGGCTCCCAATCACCCCCTTGATTGATGGGAGCTGTTCCTAAACATTTGCATTGTGTTTTCGGGGACTTCAGCCTCCTTTTGCGTTTCGAATTCTCCAAGATTGCTAATTAAAATTGCTTAGAAGTTAGAGGTCATCAATGCTGCTTTGAGATTTGGCAGGTCTTTAAGTGGGAAAAAGGGACAATATCCCTTCAAATGGTCTTCATGCACTTGACTGTCTTAAATCGCAGGAGTATTCTATCTTGCCCTAAGTGACTTGATTTCAGCACTCCTAGCCTTTGAACCATATTAGTCTTCATATGAAATGCATGCAACAGTACTCAAAGCAATTCAAGAGCAAAGTGCATCACATTCTTATTCAATAATTTAAGTAAATCATGTGTAGGTAAATGAGCACATGTCACAATAACCTTGGTAATCAACAAAAAGGCATACATGTTCTATATGAGGGTCAAATATAGGAGCAAAATGGATTAAAAGTTTATACAAGATCGGCTAAATAAAAGACAGAATGAAGACTTATCAATAGTATTGGACTTGAATAGATATTCAATATGATATATTTTTTTTGAAATGAAAGAAATTTCTGAAGTCCTGACCATGTTTGAAAAGTTTACATCCCTGTAGCCACACCCTCAATTGGGTGGAAAAAAATGATTGATACAACTTTTTTCATGAGCCAGTGGGAGAAGGAATATGTGTGGTTCCAGAGTCAATTGGTATTCTTTTCCAGCCCATTAACTCATTTATGTTGTGTACAAAACATATCTAGACATGCTCAAAGATGAACTTTAGGACTTGGAAGATCATGCAGTTGTCTTTTCTGTTTATTGTAAGATCTCTGTAAATGTGTACAGGGTACATTCAAATATTGATGGAGCTTTTTTGTATGATTGCAATGTGGGCTATAATAGCTACACATATTTGTTGCATTGATTATAAAATAATTTACTTCAACATGTTAATGATGTGATGACAAGTCATTTTGACATATGGTTTCCAAGTATGCTTTACCAACCTTAATATTTTACTGATACAAATGCTCAACTAGATTTTGTAGTGCCGTTTTTCATTATCTTATGCTTGCTTAAGCAGGATAAATCTTGGCGAGTTCGTTACATGGTTGCAAATCAACTAAGCGAGCTTTGTGAGGCTGTTGGTCCTGAGAATACAAGGTATTTCTCATTCCCATGTTATGCAATGCTGTTTATATGCCTATATGTTAATTCTCAAAAAAATCCATTGAGGATATGATGACCTGTATGAACTTCAAATTGTCAACATAGGTTGGGCATAATTTGTTCTAGGTCTGTTAGTATTTAAAACCAAGCAACTAATTTAATGAAATTTCAGAAATGAAAGAGCTAAAGCTGATTTTTCAAAAGCATTCATCAAATATGTACTGAGTTTCCTAACTGAATATTGCAGCGGAAAAACAAACTTGAAGACACAAGGACACCATAAAAACAATACACCAGAAATTTACCTAGGAAACCTTAATTGGGGAAAATCTGCCAACTTGTGTGTTTTTATTATTCTTCAGCGAAGTATTCAGAAAAATATTACAAAGAGGAGGGAGGACTTCCCTTCACACAGCAAATCTCTCAACACAAACTGAACTGCGCCCTTCTCTTCCTCTTGGCCTTGCTGTCTATGCACTATGGAAATCGTACAGGTCTGTATGGCCTGAGTATGGCCCCTCTGCGAAGCTGATATCCACCTGACTGAAGATGAACACTGGCTGAAAAACCTGAGGCTGTTTGACCTCTCCTTCTTGCCCTAGTTGTGCTGAACCAAAAACCCTAGGCGCTGAACTTTCCTTCTTCTGCTGAGCTGAACACACAAGTTGTCTAGTGCATGATGAGCCTAGTCTGCGCCCTTTTTCCTCCTTTGAAGTTGATCTGGGCCCACCATCTCCACAAATGGCTAAGATTAGATCTCAATGAATGGCTGAGATAACTTTAATTTTTGACTACAGGAAAATTAAAATTTTCCTAAGTCAAAACAATGAGATGGAGTGTTAACTGTGCCTTTGGCCCACCTGTGAGTCCTTGTTAATTTCTGCTTATGTTCTATGCCGTTTCAGATTAGGGCACAATACTGAAGAAGATAGAACATACTAATAGATCGATAGAAGACAAGCCAAAACAGAGATAAGAAATGGTGGCGTTACGGCGATCAGCAGGATGCTTCTACCAGCAAAGTCTCCAATAGGTCATTCAGCCAAGCGTGTCACTCATCACCCAGAACAACCCAAACAAAGAACAGTCCATATATATATCACAGCTCCAATGCTATCCAGAGAGAGAGAATTCCTCCACCTCAATGTGTCAAATGAACTCTAAGTCTCTCCAATATATAGGAATCTTTGGGGGTGTGTGACACGTCCTTTAAGACATTTAAGTCAATATTTTATTCCAGGCGACCTAGCACATAAGTGGAATAACTTCAAAGTACATGTTTTGCTCATCCGATCAAGATGATCTTTAGATCAATCTTACACCTCTCTGAAAGAGGAATCCAATAAAAATATTGGGATCGTCATCTGAGCAGCACAACCTGGAGTTTGGACCTAGTTGTCCAATTTTAACAGCCCCCCCTGCTAAATTTGGTGCACCTCTAAAGTTAGCTGAGCCCTTGCTCCTCTAACTTCATTTAACAAGTCTTTCAAATGTTTTCTATTCAGAAGTATTTGCCCTAAGAAAATGTTGTATACATACAATCAACCACGGAATTAATGCATTTAATTGAGGTTCTAAGCTGTCTTTGAAGTTGATATTTTCAGAGGATACTGTGATTTCAAATAGGAGAATCTATAATGGATGATGAAGTACAGTTCTATTCAAATAAATAATACTGTTGCTAAATGTTGTGTTAAGGATGGAACTCCTGCCTGCATATGTTAAGTTGCTTCGTGACAATGAAGCAGAAGTACGAATTGCAGCAGCAGGAAAGGTGACCAAGTTTTGTAGCATAATAAATAATCAGCTTGCTATTCAGCAAATCCTTCCGTGTGTGAAGGTGTGTCTCATTGCATGTAATATTCCATTTCAGATGCAAAACTATCTGTTAATTTAGCATATATATATGATGGAGCTGACATATGTTATGGTTTTTATTTATTTACAGATTTTCTATTTCTTATTTAGCAGCTACCTGCTATAAATAAAAAGTTTATTTATTGCTGATGTTTTTTAATTTATTTCATGACAAGTTATATTGGTTATCAAAGTTGTCTACCTTGTATGACAGGAGCTGTCAACAGATGCTTCTCAGCAAGTCCGGTGCGCGTTGGCATCTGTAATCATGGGAATGGCACCTACCTTAGGGAAGGTAAGCTTTATGCATGACCATGTGACAATCATACAATGCCATTAGCCATTGTAAGGTGGTTTGGGACTGCTTTTATTCTATTTAAGAACATATTGATTATGAAAGTATTGAAGTTTGCTATATAGGAAACCATGCATTGATTATTCATTCCTCACTTTTGAATGATATTATATCCATCATTAGTGTAAAATGTTGTTGATTATTTGGTTTTCTGGATAACATCTTGTTTGTATTTCAATTCTGTAAATTTTAATGCATAGACTCAGGACATACTTGGCAGTAACTAGTGAATTTATTTATGGATTTACTCTGTAATTGCTTACATTGACTGCAGGAAGCGACAGTTGAGCAACTTCTTCCAGTCTTCCTCGCACTTCTGAAAGATGAATGTCCTGATGTTCGTCTTAATATAATAAGCAAGCTTGATCAAGTGAATCAGGTACTGAAATTTCTTATGTTTTTATTTTCATTTGAAGTTCACTAGCATCAATTTTCTTTGTTTCAGTGTAGAGGTGATAATTTTCCACCCGTTATTTACCCCTTTTCTTTGGTTTAATTGGCTTGCTTAACAAGTTTCAATTCATTTAATTGAAATTCCCTTTTATGATGGGTAGTTCATTGCTCAAAGGGTTTGGTATGTTTTTTAAGTCCCTTTTATTTCAATAGATTATGATAAGTAGGGGACTAGGGTGATGGCCTCACACGACGGGTTAGAGCTGAAGTTAACCTGGATTTTATTTATAATTCATCCCTTGCCACTTTTCTGCATTTTAACATTTAGCACATGCTCTTTAATTCTTTCTTTTTTTGCAGCTGCATTAAACTCTGGGCATTTCCAGGCCCTTTCTTCTCATAGGATGAGGAAAACAGGGAACCAATAAGAGTGATTGACTACAACTAACCCAAAATAAAGGACAATGGAGAAAGGGATAGATGGTAGGTGTTAAATATGCAATGATATGCACATGTTATCTCTATCTAGGCCTCCATTTCATGCCCCTTCTAAAGAGTGAAAGAAAAGCTCCGCGGGCACTACTATCTGAGGGCTATGTGAGGCTGCTAGTTGGAAATTTGTATCATGGATAAATTTTTTCTTCTATGGTTACGCCTGTATACAGGTGGGTAACAGCTGGCTCAAACTCGGGGAGATTTACTCACCATAGAGTGCATGAGAACCTCAACATTTCTAGCTCTTAAGACCTGTAACTTGCATCACCCTAACAATTTTGCTATATTCTGCAAACAAAGTCATTAGTACTTGTTGAAAAATGTAACAAGGTTCAGTCTTCATAATGACATGTGTAATTGTGATTTTATTTAATTGATGAAAAGAAGAAAAATAAAATTATTATTGTAATGCTTGTGTCATGGGTTTCATGAGCAAGGAATTTTATTTTAGTTGATCCCGAAGTCGAACAAGAAGAAGTTGTTCCGGTGCAACCGTCTGATCCTCAACCATCCATAACCGTCAAGTCTTCCTCTTTACTGCAGAGTTTACTGCCTGAAATTTATCTCGGGCCTGACAGTGAAGTGCTTCCACCTGGTTTGATTTCAATAGAAGAAGAACTTCAAAAAGAGACAACCCCTTCGACTCTCACTCATTTTGATGCAGGAGCATCAAAGCTAAATTTCCATTTTCATTTGTGTGATTTAGGGGGTGAGACGTTTTAATTATTTATTTAATTATTTTACTCATTTTAATAAATTAAGAGAGAAAATATAAATGTGAAGATTAATGTAAATATTCCTTAAATAATTAAGGATATGAGTGGAGTTGAATTAGGTAGATAATCTAGGGATTAGGAATTCCATAAACGGGACTTAATTGAGTCCAAAATAAGATAAATCTAAATTAGATTTTAAGTTGAGATTTCTGTGGAGGAAATTATGGAATGGAATAAATTATATTTATGTATAAATATGTAGCTTGTGAGGGTAAGAAAAAAACAAGCGAATACAGAGATTAAGAGAAATGGTTTGAAGGGCCGAGAGCCAAGAGGCCGCCCATTGTAATATTTGGCCAAAGAGTTTTTATGTTTTATATCAGTATTTTATTTGTATGGCTCTCTTTCCTTCATATGTATTGTTTGAACTGAACATATTTGTGGTTTTAACAAAGAACTTTAATTTTGAGGGAAGAACATAAATTTTTCATATGCTAGGATCTGTTTAACCTAGTATCCTGGCATCACATTTTGGGCCAGGGCTTCATTTATATTAGTCTTTTCCTCGTTTGATCTACTCTGCTTCCGTTGATCCTTTTGACTCTCAAGTTCTCGTAGATTCGTTAGAGTATTTGATGGGTTATTTAACCATGGTAGAGACATCATCCCAGACTATATCGTCTGTTACGACAGTGACATCATATACTGTCGCTTCGTCTTCTATGTTTTCAAGGACACCCGAGGAACATCTTTATGGTGGTCTGTCTGTCCCACTGGGTTACTAGGCTTTAAATGGAACCTACTTTGGTGTCTCCTCTAGTCCATGGACTTCACCCTTGTCATCGTCTGGAATTATATTTGGTTCATCTATTATGAGTATTGAACGGTCTAACCCTCAACATCAGGCTGGTCCATCCAATTACCGTCCATCTTATCCAGTATTTACAGGATACCCATCATATGAAAGTCAGTATGTGCAATATCCCTATATTCCATATGCTAGGGGGCCATAGATGTTCGGTCCATATGGCAGCACTTCGTCGTATTTAGGTCCATCATATGCTGGAATTCTTGTTTGCAAATGGCAGCCTACTTTGCATGTTCAACTGCAAACGATTGTGTATCGATATCAACCAGTTCAACCTGTCGCATCTGTGCCTACTACGCCTATCATTTCTTTTATGCCTATTGGTCAGTTTGCACAAGCGGGTCCTTCCACCCCTAACCTTGAAGTTTTGGGTCTACAGACCAATGTTGCATGAAGTGGGGACGTTTTTTGGAAGCAGGGACGCGAAAGCGTCATTTCCCAAAAATCTAGGAAGCGTAGCGTCACAAAAGCGTCTACTATATATATATATATATATATTTTATATTTTTTTGCATTTATATTTAAAAAAACATCCAAAACACCAAATTAGTTGTAGAAGATATGGAAACATGCATATTTGTACATAAATAAAGATGATATGGCATCCATTGTACATTAATGATTAATTATTCGAGCATCAACCATCTAGAATCTAGATTCTTCTTCTCTTGTCTAACCTTTGCATAACCTTTGCATCTACCTTGATTGTCTAGGATATTAGTCAACATTGTCCAATTTTGATCAAACTACCTAATGATTAATCCAAGCCTTAAAATATGGTAGAAAAAACTTAACATGTTTGATCGATGATTTTGACTTGATCAAAAGGGAATTTTTTGTTAACAACATGACAAAGGAGTTCAACAATTAACACCACCAACACTAGGGTGCATATAGGGCTTGGAGCTCTTGATTAAATGCCAATCACGTACCCTAATACATGATATAATCTAATGAAATGCCACAAGTCTATTGATCCTGAATTCCTGAAAATTGTTAAGTCTGCTGAATTTTGAATAGGGTATAAAATTCTATTTTCTCCATATGAAGTCCGATGAGGTTGGAACCACTCTCAAACATCTTGAGTCATTTCAACCACTCTCAAACATCCTGAATCATTTCATGGTAATGTTAAAAATTTAAGTAAAAGGATGAAAGTGACATTCTCCTTTATCTTTCATTTTCATCCTTTTACTTTAAGAATTTAACATTTCCATGAGTGAGCATCTAAGCCCCAACCCAACTTAAGTCAAATAAAAAATATATATATATTTAGTTACCTGTGGAACAACACATCTCCGTGCAGATCCATACGGAAACAGTCGTGATCTGTACGGATCCGACCTGGAAACGCCACGTTTTCGTATGCTGATCTGTCGTACAAAATGTGGTTCCGGTGTACGGAAATGCGGATCGGGGCTAGACGTTTCCGAAATGGCAGGAACTGTACGGTCATGCCTGATTCGCGTTTTCGAAATTCGGATCCGCGTTTCGTACGACAGATCCCGTACGAGACGCGGATCGGGCATTAGAGCCGGGCAGGGGGGGACGTTTCCTGCAACACTGCTACAGACTCCGTCTTGCCAGGCTACTATTCAACAACCATCTGTATTGGGAATTTCGCAACCGCAGGCTAGTTTACCTTTGTCACAAGCTTCTGCTAGCCCTGTCTATTCACAATCGGGTCTGAATTATCCTGGCAGGCAACCATTTTATCAGATACCATGGCAACCACAACAACCATACCATAGTATCAGGGTTATCCAGGACCTAGTCAGCAAGCCTACCCCTATCTGGGTTACCAACAACAGAATCTATTTGTTGGTATGCAAAGGCCTACTGCTCTGGCGATTCCATCTTATCCTGGTTATGCTCAACTTGACCTTAATCAACAGTTGCCATTTGTTGCAACTTTAGAATTACTGGATTTAAATCGGCTCACCAATGATCCCATTCATTATTTACCTTGGTGGCCGGTGATTCCACATAAATTATCCTCGGACATTCCAAAATTCAATGGAAATTCTGGAGAAGACCCCTCTACGCATGTCATGACTTATCATTTATGGTGTTCATCAAACTCCTTAAATGATGATTCTGCTAGATTGCATC
This sequence comes from Pinus albicaulis, assembly GCA_034641835.2. Lineage (NCBI taxonomy): Eukaryota > Viridiplantae > Streptophyta > Pinopsida > Pinales > Pinaceae > Pinus > Pinus albicaulis. Next base: position 237,111,542 of record CM076569.1, on the reverse strand, counting down.
TTTTCCAGCGAACGCTTACTGGTCCAGCTGCGAAGTGGTACATTGAATTACCATGAGCTTCGTTTGATAACTTTACAGCTTTAGCCACTACTTTTTTAACCCACTTCCAGTTACCCATCAGAAATGAAACTGGATTGAAACTTTTGACCAGCTTTAAACATACCACTGCTACTCATATATCGGATCATATACATGAGTGGCGTCGTCGTTATCATATGGTTAAAACATTTGTTCCCGATCAACTTTTAGCTGAGTGGTTTATTAAGTCCTTGTTGCCATCTATCACCGAGGATGTGGCCAAAGGCGGTGTTGTCACCGAAGAGCAAGTCATTGCTCGTGCCCAGTATCTGGATTTGATTTACACTCAGTCTGGCACGCTTTATGAAAAGATTCCAAATGTGCCGCGACCAAATTTTACTATTCCTCTTGCTCCATCTAGTCAAAACATTCATGCCGACGATGGTGTGATTGGTTCTGCTAGCGCTCCGGCAGCAAGTTGACTATATGGTCTTGCACTTGCTGTTTCAAATCAAAACCCTACTGCATCTGATCCTGCATCTTCTTCCAAAATCCATGCCGTGTTATCTGACAAAGGCAAAAGTGATAAGGAACGAGGAAATAGGAAGAAGGGGAAAGACAAGAAGAAATCAAAGTCACCCCCGGAGGAAAAATCATCTGATTCATTCAGTTCTTTTCGGAAACCTCGTTACTGTTGTTTGATATGTAATGAGGAGCATTTTATGTGAGATTGTCCTCACCGCCCGGAAGTCCCAAAGCTTCTTAAGACTTCTGCTGCATCTGAAGTATTGACAAATCCTTTTTCGAACCCGGAAACACATATGGTTGCTACTGATCTTGCTTCTAGTTCGCAAGTGCTTATGCTATCTGCCACAAAGCCCAAAACTGATGTTTCGGTGTCAACACGAAGTAAAGATTATAGTAATCCGTTGTCGTCATCCAATGGTCATGCTACAGATCAACCTACCACTTCGACTTTGGCCTCATCTGATTCGTCTCTACCACCTATCTTTCCAGAGTTAACAATAAAGCCGCCGAAGGGAGTAGTTCACAAATCGACATTCAACCCTTGAGCTCATGCGACTCAAAATTATAATGTAGTAGAAGACCTGGCTCAGTCACCTTCTACTATGTCAACGCATGAGGTTCTTCAGAATTGTCCCTCTTAGAAGGAGGCTTTGTTGTCCGCGACTGGTGGAATCGATCCGACGGATTCAAATCTTGTAGTCTTTAATCATGCGGGCTACGTGCCACAATTACCAGCACAGTTAGCATTCTTGATTCAAGTACATGTCCTGAATCGCCTCATTGATCGCACTATCATTGATGAAGGAAAATCTACTTGTATCATGTCAATGAGTTGCTGGAAGTCACTTGGCTCGCTGACTTTGTCACAATCACCTACGTCGTTGAAAGCTTTTAACGGTCGTACATATAAGCCTTGTGGAATTCTTAGTAACCTGCAAGTAAAAATAGTGGGGAAATCAGTTACTGTTGAAGTTGAGGTCGTTGACGGACCCCTCGACTACAACATATTACTTGGAAGACCATGGGTTTATGCTATGGCTGCGGTAGTATCTACTTACTTTCGTATGATCATGTTCCCCCATAAAGGAAGTATCACAGCCATTGATCAACTCTCGTTCTTCGCCTCTGGTTCCCAGGCAACTGGAAGCGTTCCGTTTGTTCACGGATCCCCACTTTCTCTTCAGAACATTGGTGTAGGACTCTTTAAGGATCCTTCTCTAATGGGCACCTTTTCGTTACTGTCGCTTGCGACATTGACGGAAATTGCTAATATAGAGACCTGCAACATGATATCTTCCCCTTCATTTGACTTAAGGAAGATACCCAATGATTCTGAAGTAGTTAGGCTGGGTGACATCATGCTGCTAAGTCCAATTGAGCTAGCATAACAATCAGTTTTTTTGGCTTATGCGGCCAATCTAAATCTATTGTCGTCGACCGTTTGGGTTGATCGTTCTTCGGATTTTGGTACTTCTTCTGATCCATTTTCACGCGTATTCTCGACTGATGAGAGCATTATGGTGTTCATGATGCCGAAAGAAGAACCATGAGAATCATCACATCAACGATCCCATGTTCCAGATTACAATGAAGATAATCCATCTGAACTATATCACGCTATTGTCATTGATTTCTTGATGAATTCTATTCCTATCCACGCCGTCGATTCTAAGCGAAACCCATCGAATATCGAAGAAACAATTTCTATCGATATTTCAACCAAACCAGGTATTATAGAAAACATTCATGTATTCGCTTGGTCATATGAGGAGATGCCTGGTATCGACTCCAACATTGTTGAAAATGAGATTAAAATGTATCTTGATGTTAAGCCGGTGCGACAGTGACTTCGTCCTGTTCACCCTAATAAAGCTGTTGCCATTAAAGAAGAGGATGAAAAACTTTTGCGTGCTGGATTCATTTACCCTATTTCGCTTACCCATTGCGTATCTATCATTGTTCCTGTCATGAAGAAACAAGGGACAATTAGTGTGTGTCGATTATCAGGACGTTAATCATGCTTGTCTGAAAGACAACTATCCAACTCCCTTTATCAACCAGATTATTGATGAATGTGCCGAGTGTGAAATATTTTCTTTCATGGATGGATTCTCCGGTTACAATCAGATTAATATTCACCCAGAGGACCAATATAAAACGACTTTTATCTGTCACTGGGGCACATTTGCTTATCGTAAGCTCCCTTTTGGTTTAAAGAACGCCGGGGCCACATACCAGAGGGCAATGAATTATGTTTTTCATGACATCAAGAAATTAAAGGCTATTGTTATTTTATCAGTGGTAGAGTCTATGTTTCGGATCTATACTAATTTCTAAGTAATCTGTTAATAATAGTGAACCCATTGGTAATTATTTTGGGACCTCCATTGCCACTGTGTGCATCTAATTGCAGTAAAAAATTTCATGAAAAAACCACCGTGTTTGAAATAATAATATTTTTCCTACAACAGTACGTCTGTGACTTATTTGACATAATTTCTCACTGGGAAATTGTAACAAAATTCAGAAAATTTTATACTGGGATCTTACAGAGGTATCAGAGCATGTTCTTGGACAATTGTTGGGTTTAAATGGCAGATTATAACAAGGGAAAAATGTTTCCAAGTCAAGTAACAAGTATTATGTGTGCAAGAGAACACCTCAAAGAAATATAGTCTATCCTCTAACCGACTCACCTACTAATGCTCAGATTTTTTCATCATATTAGTCAAGACTCGATGCTCACACCCCACAGCTGCAATGAATCCAAAAAATGTTACAAAAATACCTTATAGTTGCCAAGCTTGTCAAAGTGTGCACCCTTTTGTCAACACACAAGCATTTCTTGTAGAATATGTTGAAAGGAAAAAGTCATTTCTTAAGGTAAACAAACTTCAACACAAAAGTGTGGACTGGTTTTAAAACTTATTGAACTCATACTACTTATGTAGGTAATGCTCCTATTAGTAGACTATGTTGGATGCCGAGTATTAGCCTTGTGAGAGCATTGAGGAGTGAATCACATGCAAGCATCTACTTGTGGTTGTTTTTGGTGATTTTCGAGTATTGTGTGATAATATGCCCTCTCTTGCCCACTAGACTAGCTACCATAGATTGTAGTGAGGCTGGAACCCACAATGATTGATAGGCACTAGAAAGGGAGTTGATGGAGTCTTGTTGACCGTGGACGAGAGAGCTCACAGAGATGGAGTCTTGTTGACCATGCATGAGAGAGCTCACTAATGGGAATGAAACTGTTGCAGAAGAGTTATCGTGGATAAGAGAGGTATGCTGGGAAGTGGCTGGTCCTCAAATTTGTGATAGTTTATAAAAAATGTTGCATCGTATGTCCTAAGCTCGATTAATTGTAGACAAAAGCGGTGCTCTATAGCATGGAAAAATACATGGTACTGAAGTACACAGACATTGGACACAAATCTAAGATGGGCACTCAAAGTTGTGGATGGGTGCATAGGCTAGAGGAGATGACCTGTAGTTGGTAGTTGGCCTTGTGAATGGAGAGATGTTGGTAGACAAAACAACCAAAGGGGAGAGATGTTGATTTTTGTAGCTTGGGAGGTACTCCAAGCCGGATGTTCGAGGGTTGGAGGTCAAAGCGCCACAAATGGGCTTGTGGGCTTGAGATCCAAGCTTGAGGCTTTTGCACACATGCATGTTTGGGCCAAAACCATGATGAGTTTTCGACATTTGATGGATGAGGATGATAGTGCTCGTCTAGACAAGTCCGACGCATTGAAAATCATCCAGTTCCAAGCTGGCAACCCTTGTGTGACATCTTAGGAAGGTATCTATAAAAGGAGGGTGAATTGGAGTCATTTAGTCATCCATTGTGTGGGCAATACACCTCATGTAAGCTCTGAAATTTGGAGGCCAACCACAGCAAGGAGAGGGCTAAAGACAACGTTGGAACAAGTCCAAGTAGGAGGCCGAGGAGACAGCGTGAAGGGACTGTTTGGAGGCCGAGCTAAAATAGGGAAGGGTGGACTTGGTTAAGGATTGTTTCATGGTTGAAACAAGTCCGAGGTAGGGCTGTTCTAGGGCCAAGGTGCTAGACAGGTTGGCCGAGGAGCAGAGAAGCTACATGATGTTGTTTTGAGGTATGTTTGGGCATGTGTTGTGCGTTGATTCACGAGTCAGTGTTGCTGTGCTAGGTCGCAGGACTTAGCACACAACTTGTTAATTTTAGTTAACCATGGTATATTCTGTGCTTAGAGCAATTTACTTCAATATTCTTATTAGCTCAATTCAAATTCAGATTTGCAATCACATAATCATTGAAAGTAAATGCTGATAGAACATAAAATAAATCGACAGAAGACAAGCCAAGACAAGAGAATAATTTGTATAACTCTTCTTATTCAACAAGGAGAGAGAGAAAATGTTTGTTACAACAGTCAACAGGATGCCCTAGCCAAACAAAGTATTTGCTGGTCAAACCAGCGCTTTCAACCTCCAAATAGGTTCAGTCAAACTCGGTCAAAGTCAGCCGTCCTTCATGGTCAAACTCAGCCCAAAAACTAGTCAACACACCAGTCAAATTTGTGGTCAAACCAGTGAACGTTGTGTCAAAGGTCAATGGTTGACCTCGGTTTCTGTGCCTTCCAATGTGGCCTTCCAAAATCATAATTTATGAGCAGAAAACGTAGTCAAACAATGAGGGTTGACCCAAAGTCAATGCTGGTCAACGCTGCCAGAAAAACCCTAAAACAGTCTGAAAATTGCAGCTTCCTATTTCACACGTGTGGAGGAGAGAGAAGCCTCTTTAACGCTGTACAAACCAATCAGATGAGGGAGAGATGTGTGAGATGAGTTGATCATGAAATGAGCATAATGTCTCTCCAATTTATATCCATGACTGGGGGTGAGTGACACATCTTTTGGGGCTTGTGAGCCTACATTACAATTCTGGCCGACCTTGACAAATTGCACGTGTGGAAAAATAAATTGAAAATACAAGTTCTGCTCATTCAAACAAGATGATCTTTAGATCAATCTTGCACCTCTCTGAAAGAGGAATCCAACAAAAATATCATCTCCATCATATGAGCAGTGCAACGTGAAGTTTGGCCCTAGATGCCAAATTTAACACTCCCTCTCAACTAGGGAGAACTCCATCTGTCCACCTGTGCAATCCTGTCATCCAGTACCATCATGTACTATCATATATCATAATCATCATGCAATCCTGCTGTAACTGCTTTGCTGGCTCTTCTCTGCAAACGAACGAGAGTGAGTCACAAAGACATCACGCTCCACTGACCCGAAGTCAGTCTAGAGGTAAAATCCTCAACCAGACTCAACAGTGAGTCACATATTGACCCGAAGTTAGTTTAGAGGTAAGAACCTCATCCAAACTTGATCCCAGATCAAGTTGTTGGACACATCCCATCCTAGACATAGAGAGTACGACAATCCCCTTTGCATCCATCGGTCTCTATCCTCATTTCCCAACTCATTGGCCAAATGAGAGGTACTTCCCATGAGTCCCAGACTCCATGGGTATGATGCATGTGGGGCATAGATCAAAGAGAGGGTGAACCAACTCAATATCATAACGGTGGGGAAGAAGCACACCAACAAGGTAAGGCGAACCTCGCCCTGTGGTTTCTTATAGCACCAAGAAGCTATCCCCAAGCCCCCTGGAGCTCCTAGAGCTCATAGTCCAACTCAGGCGGGACCCTTAGAGTAGGGTCTGTCCACGATACCAAGCTTCTCATGGAAGGTTAATAATTTGACCTTCCCCAGGGGTTTCGTGAGAATACTCGTGACCTGCTCATCAGTCCTAATGTGATGGAGCCTTATGGCTCCTTGCTCTACCATATCCCGGGCAAAGTGGTACCTAATATCAATATGCTTGGATCGGTTGTGGAACATGGGATTCTCAAAAAGACGAATCCCACTTTGGTTATCGCAAAGGATAACGGTGGTATCCAACACATGTCCAAACAACTCACTGAAGAGCTTTCTCAACCAAACAACTTCACAATAGGCCATACTCGCTACAATGTATTCGACCTTGGCAGTGCTCAAAGCAACTGATTTCTGCTTCATGCTCATCCAAGATATCGAATTAGAACCTAAAGTGAAGCAACATCCAGATGTGCTCTTACGATCCACCACACTGCCTGCCCAATCGACATCGGTATATCCATGGAGCCTCATACTCCCGCCAGTGTATCTCAGCCCATGATTGATTATGCCCCGAAGATATCTCAAGAGATTCTTGGCACCAATCCAGTGAATGTGATGAGGCTTGACCATGTATTGATTCAATGTGTTGACTGCAAACATATGTCTAGACGTGAGTTCACTAAGAACATCAAGGCCCCCACGAGTTGACGATACTCGGTGGGATTTCCCAACTCAGGCCTAGCAACACTTCCACACAACTTCTTAAAGTTGAGTTCCATTGGAGTAGTCTCAGACTTGCAGTCCACCATCCCAAATCTCTCTAGCAGCTTCACAACATATTTTCCTCGAGAAAGGAAAATCTCACCTGGCTTTTGCCAGACCTCCAAGCTGAGGAAATAGTGCATCAGTCCTAGGTCCTTCATCTCGAACTCGGAAGCTAGCTCCCTCTTACATTGATGAATGCGAGGGTCAGCACCTGTCATGGAGAGATCGTCCACATAGAGAACCACAATGAGAGGCTTGTAATTATCAACCTTAAATAAAGGTTTGGATCAACATCACTTCGAGTAAAGCCCAAATTCATCAAGTAGCTATCGATCCTCTCATACCAAGCCCTGGGGGCTTGCTTCAACCCATATAGGATTTTCTTCAACCTGCATACATATGTGTCTCTATATCGGACTTCGAACCTCAGAGGTTGTTCCACATAGACCTCTTCCTTGATTGAACCATGTAAGAAGGTAGTCTTCACATCCATTTGATGGAGACTCCATCCTTGCGTTGCAACAAGGGAAATGATCGATCAAATGGTGGTGTAGCGGGCAACAGGTGCAAATATTTCATCATAATCTATGCCTTATTTCTGCGAGAAGCCTCAGACAACAAATCTTGCCTTGAACTTTTTAGCACTTCCATCGACTCCATGCTTGATCTTGTAGAGCCATTTCGAGGTGACAACAGATTTGTCCTTCGGTTTAGGGACCACATCCCAGACATCATTCTTTATGATAGACTCATATTCCTCGTGCATAACATCCTTCCAAACTCGATGCTTTACGAATTCTTCAAAAGTTCCAGGCTTAGATTATACAATAGTGCTCATGGCAGCTAGGTACCCATTGTACCTATTTGGCTTCTTACTTTCATGGAATGTTCCCCTTGGAGCAGTATGACCCTCAGCATCTTTGAGAGTTTCTTTAAGCCATGAAGGTCTTTTATTTGAAGAAGGTGGATCTGTAGGATCCATCGGTCCTTCAACATAGGGCATCGTTTCAACCTTCGGTTCTTCCTACCTTCTAGTTCTTCTTCTTCTTTGTCTTCCTTTGAGATAGGAAGATCCTTGACTTTCCTGAGGGCAACATCTTCGTCAAAGGTGACATCATGGCGTATCTCCAATTCTCTTTGACCAGACATATAGATTCTATATGCCTTCGAGGTTTCATTGTAGCCCACAAACGTTCCCTTCTTCCCAAAAGCATCCAACTTGCTCCTCTTCTTTCGGTACATGAAAATAAACGGGACTTCCAAAAACTCTAAAATGAGAGACATTGGGCTTCTTACCAGAGAAGACTTCTTCGGGAGTTTTGGAGTCTAATGCAGAATGTGGGCATCTAGTTTGAACATACACAACGGTGTTGGCAACTTCTTCCCATAGGAATTTCGAAAGACCTTGGTCATAAAGCATGGCACGGGTAGCTTCCAAAATGGTTCTATTCTTCCTTTCAGCGACACCATTTTGTTTGGGAGTGTACACAGTAGTGGTCTCCCTCTTAATGCCATCTTCCCTGCAGTAGTCATTAAAGTCATTCGACTCATACTCGGTTCCATTATCGGTTCTCAAAATTTTGATCTTCTTCCCTGTGTGATTTTCAACCAAGGCCTTGAAGGTATGGAACCACTTGAATGCTTCGTCCTTCTTCTTCAAGAAGTATATCCAAGTATTGCGGGAGAAGTCATCGATAAAAGTAATATAATATAAGCATCCTCCCAAGGATGTTACGTGCAACATACCAGATAGATCAAAATGTATCAATTGTAAAATATCAGATGTCTTCGTGACACTTGAGGGGAATGGTCCCCTTGTATGCTTTCCTTCGGCACAACCCTGACATACACCTTCATGATCATCTTTGAAATCGGGCATCCCTGTCACCACCTTCCTTGCTTTGGGAAGGGCTTTGTAATGAAGGTATGTAAACCTTCAGTGCCATAGCTCGGATTGAAGAGTTGTGTCACATGTCATGGCTCATAGCAGACTTCCTCCAACCTGATAGAGTGTATCAACTCTAAAACCAAGAGTGAATGCTTCTTTGAAGTTCCTCTTCCAAATGCGTACCATTCCATCGATGAATGCCACCTTGAATCCTTTGTCTTCCATTGCCGAGATAAACACTAGATTCTTCTTCAAGTCAGGTACGTACAACACATCTTGCAAGCGGAGGACTTGACCTTGATTTAGATGAAGGGTCACACTCCTTGTCCCTTTCACGGGATAGGTGGCATTGTCTCCAAGGATAATTTCCAAATTAGTATCCTTTTCAATAAAATCAGAGAGGGCTTCCTTATATCCAGTGAAGTGCCTTGAGGCACCACTGTCAATCAACCAATTGTCTAGGGTGTCAGAAGGAGATGCAGCAGAGAGGGCAGATATATGAATGTATTCATTTTTCTTATCAACAACATTAGGTTCATCGTACCTAGAGTTTCCTGACCTCTTGAAAGGTTGCCCATTTCCACTTCGATCAAAGGGAGCCTTCCTCTTTCATTTGAACCTGTTGTTCCTTTGATTTCCATTCCCCCTGAAGTTGTTGTTGTTGTTGTTGTAGTCATCATCTCCCGAACAGTCCCTTCTATTAGGGCACTCTCTTGCATAGTGACCAAACTTGTTACATGTGTAACATCTTCCTTTTCTTCCTTTGGGACCCGCCCTTCCTTGACTTTGATTTCTCGGACCAACATTGTTCCTCTTCTTTGCATGAGCGGGGAGGCAGTAGGGTCACTTCCATTCCCGTTAGAGGGCTGGTCTCTCTCCATAGTCAGACGACCAAAACCAAAAGCCACATGCCCTCCACGCGAGGATGTAGATAGAGGTGGCGGTAGCGTAGGCAAAGATGTTGGAACCCGAGCACTACTACTAGATGGTGGGGGTGGCATGGTTAGTGTTGCTTCATCATCATCTTTCAAAAATTCTGTTTGCAATTATTCTAGATGTAGAGCACCATCCTCCAAAATATCTTCCTTTGGGTTGTTGTCCCAAGTTGTATACGATGTATCTGTTGAAGAAGGTAACTAGGTTCGGTCTTCATAATTGTAGTTGAGTCAAAATGAAATATATTTATCAAAAGAAGGCAAAAGAAATTTTTATTATTAATTGAATTGACTTGTTAAAGCATGGATTTCATACTTGGGTCAATTGTCATAGGTCAAGCTTCCATTGTAGGCTTTAGGATTTTTTATTTAAGTCAAATATCATTTTTGTTTGGTCAAAATCTTCCTCCATCAAGTCTCCTTGCAAGTTGGCCTTCAAATTAATTGTCATCAAGTCGGCTACACCAAATTGACTCATGTTAGCTTATTTCAATGAGAAATTACTATATATATGCGTGTAGACTAAAGCACTACTATATATATATATGAACTAAAGCATGGCACCGAAGTTAAGGGTTACAAGATTGTGCTATCATAACAAAGTATTACAGAACGAAGTATCCAATACATAACTCAGAACTGAAGTATGATGTGACAAGGTTGACTTGATGGATGGAAGAAGTATTTGGTCTAGGTTGTGCGGGTCTTGGTCATCTCATTTTGTTTTGAATCTACAGAAGGAATAATTTTTGACCAGGTTTTCCCCTTGAGTGGGGTTTTTCCCTGGCTGCGTGCCTACATCTCGTGTTCTTTTCTATTTGTTGTTTGGCATTATCCAATACATAACTTAGAACTGAAGTATGATGTGACAAGGTTGACTTGATGGATGGAAGAAGTATTTGGTCTAGGTTGGGCGGGTTTTGGTCATCTCATTTTGTTTTGAATCCACAGGAGGAATAATTTTTGACCGGGTTTTCCCCTTGAGTGGGGTTTTGCCCTGGCTGCGTGCCTACATCTCGTGTTCTTTTCTATTTGTTGTTTGGCATTAGTCTTGATGATAAGAAAAGCTAAATCGAAAGAAGAATAATAATAATGAAACATCACAAGATAATGTCATAATAAGAGAAATCAGTTAACTTGCCTTCCTATTGGATTTCTCAACATGGTTTCAGAGCTTGGTTCGTCTAAAGGGCAAGAAAAAGGTCGCTGTTGACTTCAAAACAAGAAAAGGACATACACCTAGGACCGAATTACTAATGACAAGGAGGATCAAATTCTGGGCACATACATAAGTATCTCCACAGCAACTATGCAGCAGACCTGAGCATAAATAACAGAGATATCCTTTTTCTGTTCTAAAGGACCAAAGGACCAATCTGTGAGCTGAAATCTTTAATTGATTAAAGCAAAGTTTGGCGCAAGAAGAAGGGTCTGAATCGACCTCAGAAATCTGAAATCCATCATCCGAAGTTACAGGTCTGTCATCTGATTTAGTAGACAATAAGTTGCAGTTGGAACCACTATGATCTGAACTTAGAATCAGTACTGTAATGATTTCAATTACAGTTAAATACTTCAGTGATTTGGAGCCATCCAAACATTACAAAGACCTAAAGTTATGTTGCAAAGTTACAGTCCAGGCTCTTGTAAAGAAACAATTGAAGTAATATCTCAAAAGCCTGAGAGTTACAGCAAGGAAGTGGCACCTCTGTCAACTATGATGCAAGAATACAGTTCTAAGTGCAACAATTGTATGGCATATAAAGATCTACAAAAGCACCAAAAGAAGCAGAAGTTAATACCTTGACTTAGCATTCATGAAAGGTAGTCATTTGCAAAGGCAAGAATAGTAAAAGGTACGTATAATGATTTCTATTTCTATAAGGTCTAATACATATTAGATTAGGGTTCTGAAATTCTTTTATTTTTAATTTTTTATTTGTAATATCTAAACTCCTGTGAACCCTAATAATCCCTAACCCTATTCAAATTGTTTTCTAGGTTACTAGCCTCGATGGTTTGTAAATAGTTTAGGAAAAAAGTTGGAAATCCTAGAAAATTGAATAGAATTGATATCTTAAAAAAAATTGAAGGATTGGAGTTTTTTATCATACTATTGATACTTGTCAAGTATTTGTTACAAGTATATATAGGAATATTGATCTTATGCAACAAAAAAAAGGAGTCATTTAAGAGAAACTTCCACCTGCTTACAAAAGATAAATATTATCTTTATTGTTCTTTCCACTTGTAGTTTCTTTGGAAGAACTAAGCTTGCAGGTATGTAGATTATGGCTTAATACAAAGGGAGCACTTCAAGGAATCCTTACAAGGTTTGCCAAGAAACATCTCCAGGTACGTCTTAGACTATATGCTTCTCTTAATATAAGAGGTATGTTCATTATCTTTTGAAATGTGTGTTACATTACTAACATCATTGTGTTTAATTCTCTTGAATCATGAAGATTCTTGATTGGGTGATTCATCATTAGTTAAATCTACCCTCATATCTTTGATTATTCTTGTGGAAACCTAAAAGGATTCTCTGGAAAACCTTAAGGGTATGTCAATGATAATGTGTGAAACCCTAGCCTACTTAGGGTTATTGGTGAAGTCTAAGAAAATGCTATTTGAATTTTGATGATGATGTCATGTTTGGGTTTTTGGTATGGTTATGAAAACCCTATTCTGTTAGGGTTGGATGGTGATGTATGAAATCCCAAACCTTTGAAGTATTGGTAATTAGGGTTTGCTATTGAAACCTTAGATCTTTAGGGTTTGGTAGGGTTTATGAGCAAGACCCTTATGAATTGAATAGAATTGATGTCGTAAAAAACAATTTAAGGATTGGAGTTTTTTATCATACTATTGGTACTTGTCAAGTATTTTTTACAAGTACATATAGGAATATTGATCTTATGCAAAAAAAAGAGTCATTGAAGAGAAACTTCCACCTTCTTACGAAAGATAAATATTATCTTTACTGTCCTTTTCACTTGTAGTTTCTTTGGAAGAACTAGGCTTGCAGGTATGTAGATTATGGCTTAATACAAAGAGAGCACTTCAAGGAATCCTTACAAGTTTGTCAAGAAACATCTCCAGGTACGTCTTAGACTATATGCTTCTCTTAATATAAGAGGTACGTTCATTATTACATTAATAACATCATTGTGTCTAACTCTCTTGAATCATGAAGATTCTTGATTGGGTGATTTATCATTAGATAAATCTACGCTCCTCATATCTTTGATTATTCTTGTGGAAACCTAAAAGGATTCTCTGGAAAACTCTAACTTAAGGGTATGTCAATGATAATGTGTGAAACTCTAGCCTACTTAGGGTTGTTGGTGAAGTCTAAGAAAATGCTATTTGAATTTTGATGATGATGTCATGTTTGGGGTTTTGGTATGGTTATGAAAACCCTAATTTGTTAGGTTGGATGGTGATGTATGAAATCCCAACCTTTGAAGTATTGTTTATTAGGGTTTTCTATTGAAGCCCTAGATCTTTAGGGTTTGGTAGGGTTTATGAGCAAGACCCTTATGATCTAGGAATAAAACCCTAGGTGTATGTGTGTCCGTCTGAAACCCCTGCCTAATCAAGGTCGTTATATGTATTAATGTTTGTGTCATTGAGATTGCCTGACCTGTGCTTACTGCTTATGCATGATGATGGAATCCTAGACGTCTGTGTTGGCCTAAATGTTGATGGTCATAAGTCTTAGGTTGTGGATCTAAGCCTTTGTCAAAGTTTAACCCTAGTAGAAGTTGAATTCTCTAGTATGAGATATGACAATTTGGAATCTATGAAATTGTATTGTGATTGTTCAAGTTTAGTAGATGAAATCTAGAGTTTACATTAAACCCTAGTAGAAGCTAGTCATGTTGTTAATTGAGCTATGACTGGTTCATGCATGAAATCTAGGGTTTGTATGAAATCCTAGTAGAAATTCTAACGGTTGTTAGATGTGTTGTACTTGTTACTTTGAGAGTTTATGTTGTAGAAGAGTTTGTTATATCTCTGAAAGAAATATTGTTGCTCTAGATATAAAGAAATTGATGTTGATATGATTTAGGGCAAGAAAGTTGAAATATAAAAGTATGTGTTTCTTGGTGATTTTCTTCAAGTATGCTTCCATCATTGTATGATTTTGATATTGCTAACTTCATGCTTCTATAGATTTGGTGGTACTTGCTATCTAAGTTGTGAAGGTACGTAATCTTTAGATGGTGAAGATGTTTTTAAGTAAAGTTGACATGATAAGCATGATAAAGGAAGATATATGAATGTTGATGGTCGGGATGACTTTGATAAGAAGGATGGAAGCCATGAAATATTCTCCAATGTCATTAAAATTGATCTCCCTAAGTTAAGAGGGAGCCTGGGTAGAAGAAATCTCCCTAAGCTGAGAGGGAGGGCATATTATAGTCATGATGAATTCCTTGAAAGAAGAAATTGGAGAATGCATTTTGAGGTGTTGTTTGTAGAATATGTTGTTGCATGTGAAGTAGGAAAGGAAGTTGTATGGTTGAAGAATCTGTTAAAGATTCTTTTCGAAGTTCTACAATGGAAAGCAACATCAAGATGACTGAAAGACCCTGGAGGTTTGTGCTTAATTTATTTACATCTGAAAGTTTGTTACTAATTGGGGTTATGTTTGTATAAGTAAATCTCTCGGAGGTTTGATAAGTTTGATCAGGAGAGATTTGTTACCGATCTATTTGATCGGGGAGGATTTTCTACTGATTGGAATAATCAGGAGTGTTCAGGCTTTGTATGTGACACATTGCCTAGATGTCTAATAGGAAGGGTGGCATTGGTCATAGACCTTGTTATGAATAAATACTCATAACTCTCAATTAAAATAAATAAAATATTAAATAATTAAGATAATTAAATTAATTAATGTCTCATTCAAGTATGAAGAGACATGAGGTCAATAGACATGACTTTTTATCTTCGTGGCCAGTCAATGCCAAAGCACACCGCTACAAAGAATTGTAAACCATCCATTCATATCTTATTAATACAAATTACTTACTTACCTTACAAATACATTACAAATACCAAGTCTAAGTTCAAACATAATAGTTGCATAATATTTAAAAGTTTCAGACCTCTGACCTCGGATATGCACCTGGATCCTTGAGTTGATGGTTAGCAAGTAAGCTTGATGGAATCTAGAGAGGTTGATGTAGAAATTTCTGAATCTTAATTCTTATGCAGAAATTATTTCTGTTAATCCGGTTAAGCTTCTCCTACTTATACAAGTTATCAATTGAATAAATTCAAGTTAACATCAAAGCAAAACACATAAAAGATCTCTACCAATTCAGATCTAGAATAAGCACATGCACACATAGACAAAGTGACACAGTTATTTCTGGACAAACTGTCCCCGGAAAAACCCAATGTGGGAAAACTGGTCTCTGGCTGTTGGAGGGCTCTATTATTAAGAATATTTCTGAATACACAACTCTGGGTTCCAGATCTGGAAAACCCTATAGAGAAAACTCTAGATCTGCAACACCTGGCTGATATAAGACCAAAAATACTAACTGATCCACACCCTCAAAAGGGATTTATAGAACTCAGCCAGATCTAGGCCTAGAAACCCCAGATCTGCCACTGAAAGACACTGCGTCAGCCTCTGAAGGCCTCCAAATGCTCAACACTGTCACTGGAAGGGACTGCGTTACCCTAGACTAGGTGACGCAGTCACTACGCTGCCCCTAAGGGTCTCTGCGTAACCCTTGAAGGGTTTCCTGAAAATCACGTTGTCCTTGCTGCTGTCGTCTGCTGTCGCTGTTGCTATCGTCTGCCGCTGCCGCTGCCGCTGCTGCCTTCCTCTGCGCTGCCTTTCCTGATCTCTTCTCTGTTTCTTGTGTATTCTAGACCCCGAGATCAGATCATCTCCTTGGTCTAAATTCCCCTCTCTGCAACTGAAACACTTGAGAATTCTTAGCAACCCTGCCCTAGAATCTCAGCTTAGCTTCAGTGCTCTGCCTCTGTGTATCTTACAAATGACCCCAAGCCTTTCCTTTATACTTTTCTCGTTGACAAATCAACGGCCAAGATTAAATCTTTAATCAATGGCTAAGATTAAAAGAAAGCTTGATCCGTGTGACTTAAGACAATTTCATCACATGTTTAATTAAATTCACTTTAATTATTTTATTTTCCTAAGTTTTAACTTAGGAAATACCTTAAAATAATTAATTAATTTAATATCTCCTAAACCAGATGAAATTTCCCAAATCCATTTCTGGGTCTTTTAGATCAGGTGAACTCGAGTCCCTCCACAAAGTTTAGGAGTTAGAGCACAACTGATGCTACCCCAAATACACAAAATCTCAACAATTGAAAGCTTTTGTCCATCTTAGTCCCACCCGGATAGATTTCCCTGGTTAGAAATCTAGTCCATGGCATTGCGATGCCTAAACTTCTTCGTAGATCCTACATTTTCAGATCATCCATGTAGATATCATTTTTTGGGATTCAACTGCGTTAAGTAAGTCATTCATCTATGACCATTTCCATGAGAGGTAGTCATAACTGACTAATTTCTCATGATTTTTGAATAGTCCACTTAGCACTCATTGCATCGTGTGATGCTCACAGGGGTGAAGAAGTGGGATTGAAACTAGTGAAATGAATCACATAGCGTTAATCGTCACTTTCAGGGCTTGCACCTGGTAACCAGGACTACCCGGGAGGTCACCTATCCTTGATTACCTCTGGCTCAAGCACGCTTAACTCTGGAGTTTTCCCCATAATCAAGCCCACTTAGCTTGCTACCCCATTTGCAAAACCTTAGCAAATATTGTGCCTCATGAACCATTCAAGTAGAGCTCCCTTCACTCTTTGTATTTAAGTATTGAGGGGTTTTCGCAGTGCATTATATTAGATATTGTTTTTTGGGATTCAATTGTGTTAAGTAAGTCATTCATCTATGACCATTTCAATGAGAGGTAGTCATAACTAACTAATTTCTCATGATTTTTGAATAGTCCACTTAGCACTCATTGCATCGGGTTATGCTCACAGGGGTGAATACCTCTATTGATATATGTAAGTATGAATACCTCCCTAGTTAAGAGGGAGTGTTGAAGAATGTAACTGAGTTCGGTCTTCATAATTGTACTTGAGTCAAAATGAAATATATGTATCAAACGAAGGAAAAATAATTTTTTATTATTAATTGAATTGACTTGTTAAAGCTTGGGTTTCATGCTTGGGTCAATTGTCATAGGTCAAGCCTACATTGTAGGCTTTAGGATTTTCTATTTAAGTCAAAAATCGATTTGTTTGGTCAAAATTTTCCTCCATCAAGTCTCCTTGCAAGTCGGCCTTCAAATTAATTGTCATCAAGTCAACTACACCAAATTGACTCATGTCGGTTTATTTCAGTGAGAAACTACTATATATATATATGCATGTAGACTTTGCTCAAAAGGAAGTGCAAAAAGTTCAGTGTAATTTCAGAGATGAATTTGGTACATTTCAGAGACAAAAGTTCAGTATATCTCAGAGATTGCAGAGATAAGTTTGGTGCAAATTTCAGAGAGAAGTTCGGTGCAAATTTCAGAGAGAAGTTCAGTGCATTTCAGAGATTGAGTTCAGTTAATTGCAGACAGAACCGAAGTATGAAACAAGGCTATCACCACAGTACTGGAGACTATCACCACATACTACTGTTGTATGATTGAAGTGTGTTTGAGACAGTCACAGGGCCAAAGTTTAAATACCACAGAACCAAAGCATGACATAGTCCTGAGCTAAAGCATGGCACTGAAGTTAAGGGTTATAGAATTGTGCATTAGGATCTATGTTGTGCCCCATAAAACATGGAATCATGGAACATGCGAGACTACCATGTTGAGAAATTGAAAAATATTGTACCATGGCCCAAAAGATGCATATAGACTCAGATACATGACCATGTTGAAAAGACATAGGTGCACAAGACATGGGTTGGATTGGCCCTACAACTGTGATCACCCCTACAAAAACAATAGCTCCTCTACATGTGTCCAAGTAGATCCATCCTAAGCCCTCCAATCCTTTCCAAGACTAAAGTACCTAAGAGTGGAGTCTAAGTGGATCGGGCATTGTTGACCATAATAGGCCTAGGATACCATAATAAATATCCTCACATGGCCTTTAAGGCTCTTGAGTTGCATCTTTTTGGACTTGCAATGGTGTTGTCAAAAATGAAAATTACTGTATGTACTTCTACTCAAATGAGGGTTGACATTACCATCCCCAAAGTAATGTACTCTAGGGAACGACAATAATAGATGAACAAGTATACAAGTGGACCACCCTCACTAGAGCCTCAAAACCTATGTAATGGTCAACAGATAAACTGTCTCAAGGTAAGTGTCTAGGAGAGTGTCACAAGTAAAAATGCCCCTCATCAAGGCATGAGCTCCTTTTCATCTGCCTGTAGGAATCTGACATGTGTGATGTGGATGGAAATTGAATGAGGTTGATTTTTGGTAGCATCGAATGTGCTCTAAGCCTCAAATTTTGCAGGGTGGCTTGGACACATGTATTCCAAAATACCCAGAAAATGTTTTGGGAAATTCCACCCGGATGACGTTTTATTAAAATAATTAATTATTTTTAATGGGAGCCTAAGTCTAAACTTAAGGAATTAAAATAATTAAAGTGTATTAATAGAACATGGTGTGAATCTTCTAGAAAAAGTCGAAGATCAAGTCAAGTTAATCTTAGCCCTTGATTATGTTTTAATCTGGGTCGTTTATTTCTCAACGAGAAGGTTATAAGAGAAGGCTTGATGGGCATTTGGAAATCACATCGGGAGAGGATCTAGAGATCGATTTCTCAAGTGAGCAGCGTAGAGCAGCCAGGGAGATCATCGAGTTGATTCTTGCAGTGACGGGCAGAGATAGTTCTGGTTGGAGAGAATTTTCCAAAGCCGGGAATACATCGCAGAGAAGGCAGAGAGAGGACGCAAAAGAGATAGCGTAAGGGCAACGCAGTGCCACGCACAGGTAGCGCTGAGCCTCTCAGGAGATCCGCTATTTTGCTAAGGATCAGTGAAATCCAGTGTTGGAGAGCCGAGGTGTGAGACCGGAGGGGCCAGAGGATCAGTATCCAGTCAACAGAAAGATCATCCGAAGGGAGTGACGTAGTCCCCAACTATTGTGGCACAGAGTTGTGCAGAGGCAGTGTGAGGCTTGTCAGTTCAGGGTTGGGTCAATGCTAGATCAGTTTCAAATCTCTAGTGTTAGTGAGAGGTAACATTAATTCTCTGTCAATCAGATTCTCTGTTGGATAGCCAGATTTGGGCATCCAGATTGTATTCAGAAAAAATATTGCTTAATAATACAAACCCTCAGCTGCTGCACTGGTTTTCTCGCATTGGGTTTTTCCGAAGACATTAGTCCAAAAATAACGGTGTCACTTGTGTATGTTGTATTTCTTCTTGCTCAGTACTTGTCTTTTGCATTTTATTTATTTAGTGACGACTGCAGTTGTATTTGCTACGATATTTACTTGTAGAACACTATAAATAACTTGTGGAATTTAACAAGTAGGAGAAGTAATATCAGTTTGCTACAGTAGGAATTCGGGTTATCGAATTTTCACAAATGATAATTAATGATGTGTGTACATTTAAATCGTCGGGGTGTGAGACCGGAGGGGCCAGAGGATCAGTATCTAGTCAGCAGAAAGATCAGCCAAAGGGAGTGACATAGTCCCCAGCTATTGTGACGCAGAGTTGCACAGAGGCAACGTGGGGCTTGTCAGTTCAGGGTTGGGTCAGTGCCGGATCTCCAGTGTTAGTGTGAGGTAATCCTCACTAATTCTCTGTCAATCAGATTCTCTGTTGGATAGTCAGATTTCGGCATCCAAATTGTATTCAGAAAAAACTACTGCTTAATAATACAAACCCTTAGCTGCTGCGCTGGTTTTCCCGCATTGGGTTTTTCTGTGGAAATTAGTCCAAAAATAATGGTGTCACTTGTGTGTGTTGTATTTCTTATTGCTCAGTGCTTGTCTTCCGCATTTTATTTATTTAGTGACGGCTGTAGTTGTATTTGCTTCAATATTTACTTGTAGAACACAGTAAATAACTTGTAGAATTTAACAAGTAGGAGAAGTAATATCAGTTTGCTACAGTAGGAATTCAGGTTATCGAATTTTCACAAATGATATCTAATGATGTGTGTACATTTAAATAGCAAAATATGGCTTAAAAGCCACAAAAACACTGAATGCAGCCTCCTTGGGCAGGGTCTTCAACCTTGGACAAAATCCTTATGCTGTATGAGGTGTAGCAATGCACAAGTTGGAGTGTAAGACATGCATGGATAGGATTTAACTTCCTGATGATGCTAAATTTTAGCCCATGTATGTGGATAAAGATGGACGGACATGCAAAGGTTGCTTGTTCACTAAGCAAATGTACAAGTAACTACTTTTGGATAGGGTGTGACTACTTATGGATGACAATCAAACACATGTTTGATAAATGATATGGATGAGATTCCTGTGCTCCCATGGGAGGTTAAATTCAGATCTGTTGTATTTTGGCTCCAAGTCTGAAGTATCTAGTGGTAGATTTGAGAAATTGGTACACATTTATGAAGAATCTGAGAATTCTTAACGGTACTCCCTTGAATCAGGAAAGCACTAATTCACAAGTGAGAGGATCTCTGCCATGACAGGGGCACTGATCCTAGACTGTCCTTTTGAAGTTCCCCTTTCATTAAGGGACATCTTTGGGAGATAACATGTTGCACATACTGCAAAGTTCCCAGGTATGAATTAAGTCTATTTTTAGGCATTGGATACTTGCTCTATATCCAAATGGCAATTTTTTTCTGTTGCAAAGTTTTGTGAGTCTCTCTTTATGAAGTTAGTCTGTTTTAACTGTAATTGAGTAGGAGGAAATACTTCAGTTTGACATAATAACTTCTTTGAACTGTTTTACAGTCTATTCAAAACCTTTGTAGTGGCTTTGCAATTCTTATTTCGCCATTCTAAATTAAATTTAGTTCGTTTTCTGAGATTTTTAACCTGTAGGAAACTATTTTTGAAACATTTTGGCAAAAACTCCAGGCACTTTAGAGAATCTCTGCATGTTTGGTTGGATTTTTGATGGGATGATATTTTTAGCTTAACAACAGCTATTATACTAAAGAAATAACAAAATAATACTAACTCTACTTTGAGTAATCAATGTAAAATGCCCTCATATTTTATATGGGCCCATCTTTATTGGTTCTGTTACAGTCTGTTTGTGGGCATAGAAGTAAAGGTCCTTTGATATCTTTTTCTGTAGAACATATTTCATCATGTTTATTGCTTGATACACTGTTATTTGCACTGTATTATATTGCTGGAAATTAAGTGTTTCTGGCTTTAGAATGATACTTTGTTCTGCCTATTGAATTTTTTTTTTTGTTAAAATGTATTCCCAAAAGTTGTTGCTTTCCTCTATAATGTATTGTAGTGATTTTAACTATGACTTGTGAGTATTGCTGGAAATGAAGTGCTTCTGGCTTTAGAATGATTTTTATTAACTGTTCTGCAGCCTGCCTATTAAAAAAATCCTTTTCTTGTAGCCCCAGAAGCTGTTGCTTTGCACTGATCTTAACTATGATTTGTGAGTATTGCAGGTAATTGGAATCGATCTCCTATCTCAGTCACTGTTACCGGCTATTGTTCAGCTTGCAGAAGATCGGAATTGGAGAGTTCGGCTTGCAATAATCGAGTATATTCCTCTGCTGGCTAGTCAATTGGGTGTTGGTTTTTTTGATGATAGACTGGGGAACCTCTGCATGAAGTGGCTTGAAGATCAGGTTTCCACTGAAACTTTGAAAGCCTTCTAGTGATAAGCAAGAGATTATATTTGGTGTTGTTGTAAATATTCACAAAATAACTTAAATAAATTATCGATAACATACAAAAGAAAGAAGGAAACAATTGAAAGCTGTCTACATCTAAAAACAGATGCAAGATGCTCTTTGTCTAACATGTTCAATATAGTTCTCTTGTCCGTTGATAATTCCAGACATCTCTTGTTGGCCTTGGTTTCATAGTGTTATAGTTTATTCACTGCTTTGTAAATCAATATGTTATAAAAACATTTTAAAGTTGGTCCATGCTAAGCAGCAGCATTTACACGTTACCATGATATCAGACTTCATTATTATTCTTGTGCACACTTTTGCATGGTTCATATAGTTTTGAGAATCCCTGTATTAGTAAAGATTATAGAATGGCATGCATGTTCACCTGATAGAGAACTGAGAAATTTGTTGCAGGTTTTCTCAATTCGTGATGCAGCTGCTAATAATTTGAAGCGGCTTGCCGAAGAATTTGGCCCAGAATGGGCAATGCAGCGAATTATTCCACAGGTGTTTTTCATAACTATTACTAGCATAAGCTAATTTTAACTCAGATTTGATGAAAATTACTCTTCTTGATAAATAATTATAAAAAATTCTCTTAGTCAGCTTTGAATTTTAGACCGTAAGTGTTAATTAACTGAATAGCTTAGACTTCATTATCATAAGATCAACAGAACTTGTTTTCTGGATTTACATAATTTATGGATATGAAGATGGCTTGGTCTTAACCATTTTTGTCAGCAAGTGGTTACTAAAATATTGTGGATTGTTATTTGCTAAATAGGACCTGTTGATATGGTTGGATGTAAAACTCGGGAGCCAGGGTTGCAGTTTCTTGCATCTTTGCTTTTCTTGTTTATCTATTGGATATAATATTTCATTGATGTAGAAGCACAGGCTCAAAGTGTTTGTGGTATGGTCTTACGTTTGTATTCTATGAACAGTTTGAGGTTTTTGATGACGGTAGTGTTCCCAGGGGCAGGCTCAATGCTGCATCTGGAATCTGGATAGAGTGATGTTTAGCAGTGTTCCACGGGGACGCGTCCCCCAGGGTGGGGGACGCGCTTCCCCGCTCCCCCACGCTTCCAAGATGGGGAAACTCCTGGGGAAACTTTCCCCACGTCCCCTTTTTTGGAAAACTTGGGGAAACCCTAGGGGGGCATTTTTCTGGGGACGAAATGCGTCTCTCTTGTGGGGGGATGAGGGGATGTAGGAGGGATGCAAGAGGGACGCGTCCCCCAATTTTTTTTGCTAATAACAATTAAAAAAAACAAATTTTGTATTTCACTACTTTCTATGTTTATTTTTAGTTCAGTTTTCTATGGCTGTTTTAGACTTCAAATGTCATTGTCATATGATGAATTTAATATTTGATGTGCATTGCATAGTTTCAATTGTCAAATGATGAATTTAATTTAGATGTACCTTGCATAATATTAATGCCCATTGCCAAATGATGAATTTAGATGGAACATTGCATAATGTCAAATGATAGATTCAATTTAGTAATTTATTTTTAGATTCACATTGATGATTGCAGAAATGTCAAATGATAATTTTACTTCACAATAGTCTAATACGAAATGATGATCATATTTAGATGTGCATTTCATAACTAATAAGATTTACTATCTACTAATTTAGTTATTAACATATTGTTGGGATTTTGGTTTTTTATTTTTATATATTAAATTTTTAATACTTTAATAATTTTTATGGTTCTGACATCCCCCCGTTTCCCCGAAATTTACCTAAATTTTGGGGTTGCTTATATACGTCCCCCTTGTGCATATCCCCGCTCCCGTGTTTCCCCATCCCGGAAACTTGGTGGAACTTTGATGTTTAGTTGAGTAATCAGTCACGTTGGTACTAGGTACCCAAAGATTTCTGATGAAATTGCCTTAGTCAGCTTAGAGTTTTAGAGCCTGAGTGTGGAATAACTATGAATAACTTGGACTTGGTTATCATAAAGTCAACAAAACTTGCACTCTGGCGTTACATAGGTTGTGTATATGAAGATGGCTTCATCTTAACCATTTTTTCCAGCAGGTGGTTACTACTATTATAGTGGATTTTTATTGCTAAATAGGACCTGTTGATACAGTTGGAGGTAAAAATCAGGGGAGCGAGGGTTGCCTTTTCTTGCATCTTTGATTTCATTATATGTCTTGGATACAAGAGTTCAGTGATGTAGAAGCACAGGGTCCGATTGTTTGTGGTATGTTGTTACATTTGTATGCTGTGAACAGTTTGGGGTATTTGATGACAGGGTTGTCCCCAGGGACAGGTCAATGGTGCATCTGGATTCCAGATAGGTGTTGGAATAATAACAATTTGAAGGGTCAGGCCAGAAGGTGTCCTAGAAAACGGTTTTTCAACTATGCTTTACTGTTTAGTATAGTATTTGGTCATGTTAGTACCTAAAGATTTCTGATGAAAACGTTAGTCAGCTAATTTGGATCGTTGTTTTCCGGTTTTCCTCCTAGACATTGCCTTAGCCATTTCTTAACAAGTTTAAATTAATAATTTCTGGTAAACTCTTATTAGATGTTTCCTCATGTTAACATTTTCTCAAATGAGGGTAGTTTCTAAAAGTATATTTTTCGAAAAACAATGTTATAGTATGAGCTTTCATTCAGTCTCTTTTCTTCAGCTTTCTCCACAGGGGAGGGCTTCTTGGATTATGTATGTTGCAAATTGAATCTCTCTTTTCTTGTTTATTCGAGATTATAATTTATAACTACTCTTGTGCTGCAAATGGATTAACAAGAAATTATAAGGTATGAATAGAAACATACACTTCTATTTATAATATTTCTAAAAGCGAGCACATAAAGTTTTGAGCAAAATTGCTCATGTTCCAATGCATGCCAGACTGAAGAATGGATGAAATAGTAACTCAAAATTTCCTTAGAAGGGAGAATATGGATTGACTATGGAATGGCTCTACCCTAAAAGTGATAAATATGAAAAGATGTGGCTTTTAGTCCTTAATGATTTGTAATCAAGGGTTCCAAATTGTTTGACTCGCATTGGGGTTTGTGACTGAGGCACCTTGTGCTCTCCAAGATGTCAGTTTGGCAGACGATTTAGTCAGAGATGATGTTTTGGACTTGGAACTTTTGATAATTATGGGATGCCCTTATGTCTATAGGAAGTTGTACACGTTTTTTTTTCTTTTATATAAAGCATTTGACAGTTTCTTTTTCATTTGACAAACAGGTTCTGGAGATGATAAATAACCAACACTACTTATATCGAATGACAGTCTTGCATGCAATTTCACTTCTAGCCCCTGTCCTGGGTCCAGAAATAACATGCCAAACAATGTTGCCTGTTATCATTAGTGTAGCAAAGGACAGGTAATTTTTCTTACAGAACAGTAGGTTTAAAGCATTCCTTTTCATTTAAAATTTATCGACAGGAACGGTTCGGAATCTGAGTTCCTATTTTGACAGGGTTCCCAACATCAAATTTAATATTGCTAAGGTGTTACAGTCACTTATACCAATTCTTGATCAGTCTGTAAGTAAAACCAATTATGCTATCTATTATACATTGCAACTGTAACCTTGCTATCTATCTATTATTAGCTTTGTGGCACTGCTAAAGTTTACATGGATTTACATTTTCTGTGCATTTTTCCAGGTTGTAGAGCAAACTGTTCATCCTTGTTTAGTTGAGCTAAGTGAAGATCCCGATGTTGATGTAAGATACTTTGCTGGTAAAGCGCTGCAGGCCTGTGACCAGGTCATGATGTCTGCTTGATTTTCGATTCAGAATATTTTGGTTCAGATTGTTTATAAGGATTCATCAATTTTGATGAGGATTGAGAATATGTAATTTGTGAGAAATTGGCAGCTTTGACCATATTCAAACAGCACATACCTCTATCAATACACATTCAATTGGTTTCTATGTAAGGGTGGGTTTTGTGCTTTACTTTTCTCTGATTCGTTTTGAGCTAAATGAGATTCAATGTAGAATACCTCAAATTCAAGATGTTTCCACAATCCACTATTTTGCAGTCAACATATGTGTACAGTAATAACAAGCATTGCCAGATTCACAATTCTCATTTGAAGTAAATATTGCATTTACTAATATAAAGCATTCTACTTGCGGTTTTTGAATTTGACCTGAATATAACTTGCCATTGAAGAAATTGGTCTTGAATAAAGATGCTATAGTTAGTTTGTTTTACATTACTTCTGGCATATAAATGTTACATCATTGAACCTATGGGGGAAGGATGAGATTACTGAGCATAATAGCAATTATATTCAGATGTTTAGCTTAATGTTTCTAGTAATAGTTACTTTGTTTCCTGTTCTAAAATGAGAAAGTAATCAAGGTGTTCTCTGTTTTGGTGCTACTTGAGGTTGCATTCCAAACTTTCCTGTTGATTCTGCTTTCGATTCCTGATCTCAGTATGAAACAAAGATACTGTTGGTTTTTCAATGTTATATGTAGCTCTCTATTTGCAAACCCGAGTTAAAAGAGTTCAATGTGTTGACCTTTGTGGTAAATTATATGTCATTGTCTCCTTGTGTCAACTTAAGTAATCCTTTAACAACTGAATATGTTGAGAAAAAAATGCAGTATGTTGATAAGGACACACTGTGTTTGACCGTTATTTTGTATTGCTAAAAGAACCTACTGTTTTATTCCTTGCATTCAAGGAAACAGTTTTGGTTTGACAAAGTCAATTCAGCATTTTGTTGAATTGACTTACATTTACACTAGTATAATCAAAACCTAGAGCAACAAATAAGACCTAGATTACATGTCATACACCTACAATGACAACTTTTCGTTGTCATTATTGTGCTGGTCTCCACAACAATGGTGCTAGATATTTTCCAATCCCTTATTTTTTTTATTGGTACCAGTTTTAAGTCATCTTAAATGGAGATATCATTGTAGAAAGCACTCCGTCAACACCTATTTAATCTACTAGCTTTCTTTTGCACCATTCTTTGGAACTTCAAGGTCATCTACTCCTTTTTTGCCAAAGGCTCTTCTACTTCAATTCTAGTCTTTTCAGTAATTACATGGGGGAGAAGTTGTCATTATTGTGCTGGTCTCCACAACAACGGTATTAGATATTTTCCAATCTCTTATTTTTTTTTATCGGTACCAGTTTTAAGTCATCTTAAATGGAGATATTATTGTAGAAAGAACTCCATCAAAATCTATTTAATCTACTAGCCTTCTTTTGCACCATTCTTTGGAACTTCAAGGTCATCTACTCCCCTTTTGCCAAAGGCTCTTCTACTTCAATTCTAGTCTTTTCAGTAATTACATGGGGGGTGACTTTTAGCTTGAAAGGGAGAGATTCTATTATTAATAATCTTTAATCTTATCTAAAATTAATTTATTCATATTCTTTAACCTAAACTTTACTTCCAACCATTCTATGGCACCTACTTTCTTCAAGTCAAGGAAAACATGTCATTGATTGTGTATGTTTGGTTGCAAATTTGAAAAGAAAGGATGACCTGTAAGAAACATCATTTGATTGTTTGTATTTCCTTAATAAGAGCCATATATTTTGAAAAAAAGGATATTCTATAAAAGGTCTTGTTACCCACCACCCGTGGGTAGTGTATATAGGAGAAATTTGTTCTCCTAGATGGTCCTCAGCTAGCAACCAACAACCCCTTGCAACCACCAGATAGCTCGATGTGCCATTATCTCTACCCCCTGAGCCAACCATGTGGTCCCTCGGGCCCACTTGTTTGTGAAAATTTATGAGCACATAAATCCTACTGCTAAATATTGATTTACTTCTCCCACTTGTTTTATTATACACAAACAATTTAACTGAAAATATTCAGAAAAACATCGAAGTAAACACAACTAGCAGCCTACACAAATACAGATCATTTACTAAACATCACGCACATATGTCAAAGGACACATGATTTTTCGAACAAATGTCCACGGAAAAACCCAATGAGGAAAACTGGTGCAGCAGATCTGAGGGTTTATTATTATTAAGCAACAGTATTCTGAGTACATCTAGGGTGCCATAATCTCGCTCACCCAACAGAGAAAACCTTGGCTACAGAGAAAAATATGAGTTTTACCTCATTCTCGCAAGTCCCGGCTAATCCATATGAGCCACTAGTGAAACCTCAGGTAGCTTTGCACAGTCTCTATGCTGCCAATGCTTAAGGTAGCGTGGCCTCGGCTGAGGGACTACGTCACCCTTGCCCTGCGCTGATCAGCTTCCCCAAGACTCTGGTTTCAGCCCTGTCGGCTTATAAACCCTAGTCTCCAGCTAATTTCGGACTTTTCCTTGGAGGCTCTGCACTGCCCCTGCGTGGGCCTGCGTCACCCTCTCGAGGGTTTGCATCACACCCTTTGATGGCTACGCTGCCTCCACTGTGTCTCTGCTACCCTTACTTTGTGTTGTTCTCTTGGTCCTCTGACTAATCACTGCATCTGCCCCTCACAGCTTCTCTGAATCACTCAGATATGATCTTCATTCGAGCACTGCTCCGTCAGAGGAATTCGATCTCTTAGATTTTGTGTCTTCGCTAATTGACCCCAAGCCCTTCCTTTGTACTTTTCTCGTTGACACATCATCGGTCGTGATCTAATCTCTAATCAATGGCTAAGATTAGAAGAAGCTTGATCCACGTCACTTAGAACATTCTCATCACATGTGTAAATTAATTCTCTTTAATTTTTCAATTTCCCTAAGTTAGACTTAGGGTCCCTATTAAAAATAATAATTATTTGAATAACTTTTATACCAGATGTAATTTCTCCAAACGCTTTATGTGTCTTGGAGATCTCATGTGTTCTAGCCCCTCCACAAAGTTTCAGAGCTAGAGCACATCTGATGCTACCCCAAAATCTCAACATTGTGATGATTGCATGTTTGAAGGCGGACCTCCCAACCCCGAAGGTAAGGCTTTTCATTGTTATAGTTGAGTAATTTTCCTTACTTGTCATGGGCACCTTTGGGCATGGATTGGTGCGGGGATTCAACTGAAAGAGTGGGTTAGGCTTGTACTCTTGTTTCCACTGCCTGATTTCGTGGTTAACCTTGTATCCTAGTCCTATGGAATTTCCTTTATTGGCCATTAACTTCAGGGTTGGCACTACATGGAAAATACTGATTTTGGTTGTGTGGTCTCTCTTCCTGACACTACATATATCACCCTCCTTCCACTCATTTTAGCTCCATTCATCTCTTTCCCATTCGTGTCCACATGCGTCCACTGGGTCCACATAGGGTTAGCCTCCCCCTCCCCTTGTCCACACCTTGGGCCAGGCTTGGAACAATGCCCCAGAGGTTGATGTAGTTAAAAAGAAAGTAAAAAGCATAATTTGACCACTCTCAATAGGAAGTGTACCACAAAATGCAAAAGATGGCTGAGACATACAAATTTAGCACGTGGGCAAAAGCCAAACATGAGTTCTACCACTTATCGATAGCCATCACCCTGATTCTTATGGGCCCTAGATGAGCCCACCCCCCCATCATTAAGGAACCCACGATTGTATCCCTGGTGAGCAATGAATTGCCCCATCTTAAGGAGGTATCCACTGTTATATATTGTACATCATGCTCTCATTCTCTGGAGCCTTGAGCAGTTATGAAGAAAAATCAATAAAAGGCAAATGATGCTGGTGGATATTGGTGGCCACTCGCCTATTCCACTTGGGGCCCCACCATTGTCTCTTTCAGTTTTTCAGTTTCAGCACAACTTATTATTTTTAATAGTTTTTCGGGTCCTGAACTTTCCGAGCCGTTTTGAGGCCCTAAACGATGTTTTTTGGGCATCGTTTGTTCGGCTAATATGATTCCGTTTCAGAATTGATATTCGCGACAACAGTTGTAGTCCTCGAATAGATCTTTCTAACGATTTATCATACGTGTCAAACATAGATCGTATGCCGAAGTTACGTCCTCGGGAAGTTCAAACACCAATTTACCCAAACGGGGCCCATAATTTTGGCGCTTCATCTCCTAGGGTTAGGTTTTTGGACGTTTAGAGTTCTCCACTGTTTCTCAATAATAAATAGGCCCTCGAGCCTCATTGTGACACAGTTCAGAGGTCTGTAGCTGCCACATCTCTTCTCAGAGATTCGCTACCAGCACCCTAGCTAGTTTATTTCCATTATGTATGTAAGCAAATTTCAGTTCTTTGATATTAATGAAATGAAGTGTTATTTCTGCTGCATCTTTGTATTTATGGTTATGTGTGTATTCTGTTGCGTTCCTGCATAAATCCGGATCAATGGTATCAGAGCGATTTGCGTTTTCTCGATCCTTCTTTGCATGTCCCCAACAAGGTCGGGGTATAAGGAGTTAGGGCTCGATTTGGTGGAACTTTTGCAAGATCAATCTCGCAAACCCCGACGGATGCCCATGGGGGACGAAAAGAAATATGAGGGAGCAGGAGATCTTATCAAAATATTGCTTGAGGAGGCCCTCGAAAAACAAAGGAACGCGATGATGTATAACTTTGCCCAGATCCTTCAACGACTGCCCACTGGCGGCGCATCTGCATCCAGCAGCCACTCTGGAGGCGCAACTCACTTTAAGGTACAAGTAAACTTTGACATTCTCATATTTGAGGGTCAAATAGATGCAGATTCCGTAGATAGATGGTTGAATCTATTAGAAGGATATTTTTCGGTTCATGACTTTTCTGACCAGGAGAAGATTATTTTTGCACTCCTCAAAGCTACCCCCCATGTCAAGCACTGGTGGGAAACCTACTGTGAGAAAAAGGACGAGACAAAACCCTCTTTGTTCTCAGCCGTACCCACTTGGAATTCTTTCCGAGATGCCATCAAGGAACAATGCTATCACGTGGGGAGCTATGAGGACAAATACATACAATGGACCACGCTGCAGCAACAAAGGGATCAAGATGTGCATGAGCTAACGAATCTGTTCCATACGCTGCACACAAAGTTGGGTATCAAAGATTCAGAGAAACATTTGGTGCTAAAGTATCGCGATTGTCTGCACAGATATATTCAGGAGGAAATGGAGTTCCTCGACATCTCCTCACTTGGTACAACATACCGATATGCTGCCAAGATTGAGCAGAAATTCAAATAAAAGAAGCGAGACTTTGGATTTGTGAATCAAAAGCAAGGGAAATGTGCCCCCAAATTGCAAACCAAAGGACAAAGCCAAGGCATGGCGGCTCAAGACAACTTGCCAAAGCCACAAGCAAAGAACAACACCGCGAAGCCAAAGAAGGACATGGGAAAGTGGTGTGAGTACCATAAGAGCTCCACTCACAACACAAATGAGTGTTGGGCCAAGTAGTCGCTGGTGGTCGAGATGAGGGCTTCTGACTCAGATGCATGCTCCGACTTTGAATCAAAACTTGACAAGGGGAATGACAAAGGGAAGTGGATTATTGATGCGGAGCCCAATGCCACTGTTGCCACTATGAAGATCCAGAAGGAGGAACCGGAAGATCCCAAGGAGGCAGAGTGTCTCTTCCACTCCCAGATGTTGGTAAAGGGTTCCCCGCTACAGTTCATTGTCGACAATGGGAGCCAAAAGAACCTCATTTCAGCAGATGTCGTGAAGCGGTTGGGCTTGCCGACCACAACGCACCCACAACCATACACCATCGGGTGGCTTCACCAAGGATGGGATCTCCACATCAGCCAGCAATGCCGCCTTCCCTATAGCATGAAGTCCTTCACGGATGAGGTATTGTGTGACATTGCTCCTATTGATGTTTTGATGTATTGTTAGGCCAACCATACTTGTGGAAGCGACATGCTGTGTATGAGTCCCAACCTCGCGCTGTTATTGTTACTTTGGGAAATAAGTTGTACAGGATACCAGAGGTACCACCGCCTCCCACTATCTCTTTGGTTACTGCAAAACAATGCAGTAAGCTCATTTCCCAAACCAGGAAATTTGTTTTCCTCATGATCCGTCCTCAGGGCAAGAAGAAGATTGTGGCCACGACCTCCAGACATGGCTCCTCTGCACGACAAAAACAAATGGACAAGGTTGTGGAGGAGTACGGGGACATCTTCACCTCACCTGAAATTGCTCTCTGCTTATCCGAGTCAAGCACCCATTGACACGACTGATTACTTCTGATGGGCCGTCTATAGGTGCTGTTACGGAGAATGATGAAATCGAAAGCGATTAATTTCTTTGATCCCCTTAGGCCAAGTTCTTACGCCGTAGGAGCCGATCGTGTTGGTACATAGGATAGGACACGGACTGTTTGTATTGAATACTCAGGTGTTGAACAAGATGCGTATAAGATTGATGCCGATACCTGGTCGATGACCTTCTAGACCAACTCAAGGGGGAAAAATATTTCAGCAAGATATACTTTAAGTTTGGGTATCACCAAGTTCCAATCAAACCCTCCGATGTGTGGAAGACTGCCTTCAAAGCCAAGGAGAACGCTACAAGACCAGCTCCTCATGCCAACTCGGGTCAGCAGATGCTCACAACATACATAGGCACGATGGATGACATCTTGCGGTCATTCACCAACTCATTTGTAGTGGTGTACTTGGATGATATTCTGATCTTCAGCCAGACTTGGGAAGAGCACCTTCACCACATCCGACAAGTCCTCCAAACACTGCGGCAACACAAGTTGTGTGCCAATTTGGAGAAGTGCACTTTTGGCATGACCCAGGTTCAATATCTGTGATACATTATTGATGAAAGGGGGGTGCATGTGGATCCAGCCAAGATCCAAGTCATTCGGGATTGGCCAGCCCCAACCACTATAACAGAGCTTCGCAGCTTTCTGGGTCTTGCTAATTTCTACCGGAGGTTCGTGTTGGGATTCTCTCATATCACTTGGCCCTTGAGTCAAGTCACTAAGGGAGGAGCGAGAGCAAAAAAATTTTGGTCAGAACCTCAATAGAAGGCATTCACAGAATTGAAAAACCGCCTCTGTTCTGCCCCAGTGCTCACTTTACCAGACTTGCAACAGCCATTCGAGATCGAGACAGATGCCTCTGACTATGCTATTGGGGCAGTTCTTACTCAAAAGGGACATCCAGTGGCATTTCACAGTGAGACATTGTCTGACACAGTTCGCAAGTACCCCACATATGACAAAGAAATGTACTCCATTGTACAAGCTTGTCGACAATGGAAGCATTACATTTTGGGGAAGGAAACAATCATCCACACAGACCACAGGCCCCTGCAGTTCATACAGACACAAGGGAAGTTGCAGAATGATCGCCATCAGAAGTGGTCTACATATCTGCAACAGTTTCATTTGAACATTAAGTATAAGAAGGGTAGCACCAATCATGTTGCAGACTGCCTCAGCCGACCACCGATCGTGGCGCTCACCACTGTGCTCAACTCTTGTGGGCACGAGACTTCTGATTGGCCGCTTCTCTATGAGAGTGACCCAGAATTCGGCCACACTTACAAGGCACTCTTGGGGGGTACGCAAGTTCTAAATTTTCACCTCCAAGATGCACTTTTATGTCACCTGGGACACCTTTGTGTTCCTTCAACGTGGCGATCCCAGAATGATATGAAGTGCACTAGGTTTAGGTTTAGCACGAGCATTTGAAATTAGAAAATAGTGGCGGTCTTTTGCCAGTATTTCTAGTGGCGAACCTTTAAGGGATATGGAAATACCTTGAATCTCTTGCTACAACGTACCATTACCAATACGACCATCCAAACGAGGGCTACATGCTCACTACCTACCTAATTGTGCCAGAATCCATCTCCATGGATTACATGTCAGGCCTTCCTTCTACTAAGCATGGAAACGACTTTGTTTTCGTGGTCGTCGACAGATTCTCGAAGATGGCCATTATGGCGGCCTGCAAGAAGAATATCACAGCAGAAGCCACTACTAAACTCTTCTTTGAACGAGTGTGGGTTCACTTTTGGATCCCATAGTCTATCATATCAGATCGCGACAACAGGTTTCTCAGCACATTTTGGTCTAGCCTCTGGTCAATGTTGGACACCAAGCTCACCAAGTCCACATCTTTCCATTCCCAAACTGATGGCCAGACAGAGGTTGTCAACAAGATGATTGTATACATTCTGCGCATGTACAATTCAAAGCATCCATGCACATGGGATGAGAGCCTCCCCTATGTACAACACAGTTATAACCAGGCTCTCCACAACTCACCGCCCATAGCCCCTTTCAGGTGGGCTTGGGATTCTAGCCACTATGTCCCATTGACGTAGCCATGCCATTTGCAGCTACTCCGGCTGATTCGGCTCATGTTCAGTCTGAAGCTGACAAAGCGAACAACTTCATCAAGCGCATTCAACACATCCGCCAACAAATTCATGACATATTGGATAGAGCCAATGCTAAATACAAGCAACGACATGATCAACATCGGGTGCCACACAACTTCCAAGTGGGCGACAAAGTGTGGCTACATTTGCAGAAGGAGCGCCTCACTGGACCCCACTGTAAGCTTCGCTCGCTCTGATATGGGTCGTACACCATCACTAAGGTTGTAGGGAACAATGCCTTCGAGCTCAGTATTCCACCATTCCTTGGTCTGCACCCATTATTCAATGTAGACCACCTTCGTCCCTACTTCCCACCTCTACTGGACACGTCTAACATTGCAAAAGAACTCACACCAAAAGAGTTAAATCCAGACTGCATGGAACAGGCCACCACAGATTGTATCATGGACATGCAAATCAAGAACACTCGCCAACGGAAGATCCAACTGTATCGGGTTGTCAACGCTGGCCAACTCTTGCACCAAGGCAAGTGGTTCACCAGGGACCAAGTTCAGTGGAAGTTTCCTCATCTCATGGAGGAACTCAACGCAATGGGGACCATTGCTTCCTAAGGGGGGAGGAATGATCCAGGTGGATATTGGTGGCCACCCGCCTATTCCAGTTGGGGCCCCACCATTGTCTCTTTCAGTTTTTCAGTTTCGATGCAACTTACTATTTTTAGCAGTTTTTCGGGTCCTGAACTTTCGGAGCTGTTTTGAGGCCCTAAACGACGTTTTTTGGGCATCGTTTGTCTGGGGAATACGATTTTGTTCCAGAATTGGTATTCGCGGCAACTGTTGTAGTCCTCGGATAGATCTTTCTAACGATGTATCATACACGTCAAACGGAGATCGTATGCCAAAGTTATGTCCCCGGGAAGTTGAAACACCAATTTACCCAAACGGGACCCATAGTTTTGGCCCTTCATCTCTTAGGGTTAGGTTTTTGGACGTTTAGAGTTCTCCACTGTTTCTCAATAATAAATAGGCCCTTGAGCCTCATTGTAACACAGTTCAGAGGTCTATAGCCTGCCACATCTCTTCTCATAGATTCGTTACCAGCACCCTGGCTAGTTTATTTCCATTCGGTATGTAAGAAAATTTCAGTTATGTGATATTAATGAAATGAAGTGTTATTTCCGTTGCATCTTTGTATTTATGGTTAGATGTTTATTCTGTTGCGTTCCTGCATAAATCTGGATCAGCAAAAGACATATGAATAAGGGTGGAAAAACAAAGGCCAGAGTAACTCATGTAGCATGATTTTCTCCCTCCTACACTCATATACCTAGGTGTGGGCTTCCCTTATTATAACTACTCTTGTACCATGACATGTGGTTTAGATGATTCCCCTGATCTCCACTCTGTTCCATTACTATAACATTTGCCACCTGCCACTTGAATAATATACCATGGACATGTCACCCCCTTTAAAGGTTGAGACCACCTAATAGAGTCCTCGATTAACTCTTTGTTGAGCTTGGAGACACTTGTACATGCCAAAGCCCACTATGGAAGGGCATGCCACCATGAAATGCCTCATTGATTCCATGAATTGTAAGCTTTTTTACTTGATTATTCTAATGATTTTTTGTATTGGAGGGCAAGGGGACGTATTAGATCTTATGCAAGATTGCAGGTGGGTCTCCATTTGGGGCTTGGTCTCCCTATACGGGCAATGTCACATGGTTCAGGTTTGAGTTCAGGTTCGACAATGATTAGGTTTGATTTAAGTTTAATTTTTTTGATGATGTTCGCCATTAGGTTCATATATATATATATATATATATATATATATATATATATAATGAATTATAGGATAAAATAGTAATAAATCAACATCAGTAAACATAAAAAATGTTATCACCTACATGGAAAGGACAAATTGCAATCTTGAGTTATGACATGAAGTTATGAGTTTTGATCTATGGACTTGGTCAATGGCTATGAGATTCACCTCAAAAAAAAATTTCAGGTTCGCCCAAATTCGAACCTCAAGGTTAAAGTTCGACGAACCTTGTGACATAGTATACAGGGTCCTAGCCCTCCAGAGGGCCACATTGGCACTTGTAGGGTGAGCGTTGAGAATCATGGGCCTCCACCATAGAAAATAGTACTTCATGGATCCCCAATACCACTCATTGATTTCTCGTGTTCCGCCTTTTGGATGAGGATGATGCACTTGGTTCACCATGCCCAATCGGCTCTACACTTACACCATACACTTGGTAGATGTTCCAAGGTCCAGAGGATGTCTCTCGCTGCGTAGGGAGGGCTTATGTCATCATCCTAGCCCTTACAAATGGTCTACAAAATTTTCGATCCACTTGGAGACCTATGAGGATGTCCTTGTGCCCCCACACCCACTTTGAAGTTGCTTGGAAAACAAGGGGCCAACCCCTTGTCCACTATGTTTGAGGTCCATTCTCTCATCATGGCACACTCAGAACTTCATCAGGCCTCCTCAAAGGCCCAACAACTCACTTTATTGATCATTGAACCCTCTTGAGAGGCTTCTTATTATGTTATTGAGCTTCTTGGTGGGCTTGTCACCAAAATTATTGTTATTATGCACATTATTTTATTTTAGGGGAATTATTAGTCCAAATTAGGCCATTTGAATCCTTAAATTTTTGTATAAATTGAAGTGAGGTGATTCATTTTGATCATCGTCACTTGGATTGGATTAGTGTCTCT
The DNA here is from genome assembly GCA_034641835.2 of Pinus albicaulis. NCBI lineage: Eukaryota > Viridiplantae > Streptophyta > Pinopsida > Pinales > Pinaceae > Pinus > Pinus albicaulis. The sequence continues at coordinate 237,074,916 of CM076569.1, read as the reverse complement.
TATGAGATTTTCGCGCTTTTTGCTGGGATGAAATTTTGGAGCTTTTCTTGATGCACTATGATGTTTGGACTTCATTTTTGTCTTTGGAGCTTCTCTAATGTGAAGTCGATAAATGGATATACTCTCTCTCTCTCTCTCGTGTAAGTTGAAATTTTGATGTTATTCTTGTTATCTTATTGGTTAACTACATGTATGTTGTTATCTTTATTCTTGTATGGGTTAAATGTAATGCAAAATATTCTAGACCTTGAATAAGTGATTAAATGCATGTGTTGACCTTTGAGGGTTTGAGCGAATGTTCCTAGAGGCACCTCTTAGGTTAAAGACCTCGAAACTTTGTTTCCTTCACAAATTTGAAGTATTAATCTCTATTGATCTAGTTGTTGCTCTTGGAGAGGCTAGCAAAGATCAAATAGGGCTCCTCAACTCACGAAATTTCATGATCTATGTGTATCTTGACTCCATTAAGCCCAAGCAATAAGGTATTGATCCTCGTATCCCTTTGGTGGTTAAATAAAATTTCTTTTCTTCATTGCTTCCAATTCTAGGCCTATCCCCAGAAGGTCTCCTAGGGCATCACACAAAATCATTTGTAGCCATCCAAAACCCTTGAAAATTGGTCCACTACTGCGTTGTAGTTTGCTCGAGAGGTCCTCCAAATGGTGGAATCCTGACATATAACATGCCTTGGCCACAAGACCATTTCTTGCCCTAGGTTGATTTTGGCCTAGTGACCTCATTAGGATCATCACAAAAAATCTCAAAAGAAAATTTGTCCTTTGATCCTCTTCTCTTCCGTAATTAGGTCAAGCCCCTCCTTAGTTGATCAACTCCATACCCTTGACCTAGTTTTGGGTCCACTTGGTCCTGTGTGGTCACAAAACTTTACAACTCTAATTCCACAAAGATCGGGTAAAGATCAAGTGGGATCTCTAGGCCTAGGGATCATCTTTACAAGATACATTCCCAAACCCTAGCCTTGAGAATCCTCTTAGCCCTTCCTAGAGAACATATCCCTTGCTTTACAAGCAAGAAAGCCACACAATTGAGTCTCTCTTACGAATAGGCCTTTGGAGTCACCCTTTATCGTCTCATTGACACATTCATTATTTTGATTCCTCTTATACCGGATCTCCTCCCATTAGCGGAAGTCCGTAAAGAGTAGGGAACCTTAACTGAGTTGACATTGGGCTATCACTACATTGTTGCCCTTGACCTAGTAGCTGCCCTATAGGATCCCCTCCTAGGACCCCTGCTAGTTTTAGTGGTAATAGGTCTCTCATTGCCAATGTTAGTTATAAGGAATGCTTAACCAAGAGCTAGAAGCTAAATTGGTCTACTTTCCATTACATATGGCTTACAAGCTCCCATGCCTTTCAAATGCCACGAGATGTGAAAAAGGAATTCTCATTTAACCAAGATGTATAACCTATATTGATCCCCTTTCCAATGCATCTACCTTTACAATATCACATGCCTTCCAAATTCTATAAGACGTTATATGAACAAAGTTTGTTATCACAGAAAAATATTTAAAATGTTTTGAATATAAAGAAATCCATGTGGACAATATATAAATAGTATATAAGTAATTGATAGTATATAAGTGGGAGTGCCCATTCAAAAGAGTCATGTTCTTTGGGACATGCCCTATCATAATTATTATAGTACATTTCTAAGTTACGTGTTGGATCGCCAAAATTAGGGTATCTTTATTGCCCCACCAAGTTTCAAATATATCCAATAACATTCTCATGTTCTTGTGCTTTTGAGAAATAGGTGGGCCCAAGTGCAAGCCATGGATGACTTTGGTGGAATAGATAACTCACACCTATGGCCTCTTTGGCGAAGGGTGACTTCCATGGTTGTTGAAAAAATGTAACTAGGATCGGTCTTCATATTGATTATGTAATTATGTATTTATGTAAGGAAGAAGACAAAGATAATAAAATGCGTTTTTTGTTATGCTTGCTTCATGGGTTTCATGAGAAAGGTTTTATTATAGGTCAATAGAATTCTTCTTGATGTCTATTAGGATTTGTCTTATGATTATAAATGTATTCAAGAGTCATGTATATGAAGTGTCTAGTTAAAAGGATATGCTCCAAGACCTTGTGAAGGAATGGCTCAAGACAACCCTCATGATAGCCTTGATGTCAACCTCATCAACGCTAGAATATAAGCCCTCCCAGTCGGCCTATGAACAACGATAAGGTCGGCCTGCAAAACAACGTGTAGGGTTGGCCTAAAACTGGAACAATGCACTATATATGTTGATGGATCTGTGGCTCATTTGGAGACAAGTGCGGATGTCTTTGAGACATCACAACGTGGTGAAGTCTGAAATAAATGTGAAGTCAAGGCAACATTCAATTGTGTTAAAGTGTTATATTAAGGTGCAGATCTGTTTGAAGAAGTATGCGGACCAGTCTGAAGTAGAAAGCGTGGATAACTCTGAAGCAGAAAGCATAGATAAGTCTGAGATCTTCAGACGATACTACAAGAATGATTCAGTTGAGATACAATGATGAGATGTGAGGATAACAAATTGAGTCGAAGTCTATAATCCTAGTTTATGCGAAGTCTGTGGTTAAATTTTATGGTAAGTTGTGGACTATCTCCAGATTATAGTGTGAGAAAGGAAGGAAGGTAAATATATGATTTACCTTCTTGATTTACTGTGCGTAAAAAGGAGGTAGTATATTTCAAGTAAAGAAGCTTCAAAGACATGCGAAGAGAAGGGTCTCGAGTGACATTGGATACTATATATGAATAGAAATAAGTATTTGGAAAGGAAGAGTTTGAGTAACCGAGAAAGATAGACCTAGAGATTGAGCTCTCAAGTGTTGGTGCAGAAAAGAAGGATCAACTTTGAAGGGAAAGAAAGAAGCAGTCACAAGGTCTTGGAGGCATACATAGGTCAAGGGTCTAAGTCTTGGTCATGGTATTTGTCATTTGAAAGTCTATAAGAATAAATTCTCGTGGGTTTTTCCCTGGCTCGAAGAGCCTAAATGTGTGTCTCTTGTGTTTTGGTAATTAACTTGATGAAAGACTAAATAAGCTAAGAAGAGAAGACATAAGTAAAACAAGTAAGTTCACAAGTAATTATCCAGGAGAGAATTTGAATTATTCACTGCCCCTCAAAATTCTCAACAGTTGTTAACCCCTAAATTTTTCCCCTTGCAATTCTAGAGGATTGATGACAAACACATTCATTACGTTGGACATTCAAAGACATTAAAATACAACTTTCCTTGACCCAAGGGCTAGTTCCCATAGAGTTCAACTATAATATTGATTTAGTGATGTTATGGTTGTGGAAATATATATTTTGCACAATTTTTCGTTAGAGTGGAGAGAGTTTCTATTTTTAGTAGTGCCCCTATTTTTATGAGACATGGCTTGGGGACTCCCATGTCAGTGCTGATGACATATTTGTGATTCTTGTGAGCTCACAATTTCGACGAGCTACATTCGGGAGACATGCGTGACATGGCTATTTTTATTAGGGGTTGCATGTAAGAGTTGATCACATATTTGGACTTGTTGAAAATTGAGTCCGATGAGGGTAGTTTTCACACGATAGACCCTTCTATTTTTAGCATGTGTTGGATGTAGATTCTGGCAACATAATTGGTCTTATTGAAAATTGAGTTTGATGAGTATAATCTTGTGGACATGCAACCAAATTTCTATTTTCATCAGTGGTTATGTAGGCATGACTTGTGGTACTCTCTACTTTGTGACACATAGTAGCTTGTTGGGAAACATGTGTGTTGTTGCTGCTACAACACCCTACAAAATTTTGACCTACATCCAAATTTTGGAGCCTACTTTGACTTTGATGTTGTCGTCGCAAGGATTAAGAGTTAACACATGTTTTCTCAAGTGTTCTTGTCCAAAGTTTCAAGAATTGTCACGCAAGTGTCGTCGCGAAGTGTGCCTTAAGTGTCGCCTAGGGGTAAGTCGTTGCAATGCCATCGCATTAAGAGAAGTATGCTGTTCATATGTTCTGAGTGATCAATGTTGTGTCGTCAACTGTTCTAAGTGTGTGATCATACTTATCATTGTTCACTTTGGTCTCATTGATCCCACACTTAGCCAAAACTAGAAAATTTGATGCTTGGGAAACTCGACCTCACTCGACCTTCCTGAACTGTGCACTACGTAGTCTCAGTCCTCAAGCTTCAACCTTGCCTCTTAGCACTATGCAATGCGCAATCCATGCCTTCCATAACTGCACACTGCGCAGTCTCAATGATCATCTGAAACCCTTGAGATCCAGAACTATGTAGCCCTTGCCTTCAGTCAACCTCCTATGCAGATTGCACAGTCTCAAGCATCAAGCCTCAGCCATGATCTCTTGAACTGGGCAACTGCACAATCCCTTGCCCTCTGTCCCTCTGGAACTGCACAATGGGCAACTTCAAGCCTCAAGCCCTTAGCCCAACCTCTTGAGCCCCTCAATTGTGAAATTGTCTAGCCCTAGCCTGCCTGAACTGCGCACTACGCAATCTCAAGGCTCATTCCTGGCCCCTGACCACCTGAGTTGTGCAACTATGCAATTCGTGAGCATGTCACCCAATTCTAGCTCAATCAATGATTATAATGAAGCATGCTAGACTAGGGGTTTATCAAACTGATGTTGTCTTATTATGAGTGGATTTCAATTGCATCTATTCTATCATGTCATAACAAGATGATGATGAAGGAGATGAAGAAGGATACCTTGCTAGAAGACACCTTTGAAGCTACGAAAACAAGTTGATCACTCAAGAAATACAAAGGGACACCAGATTGCAGCAATAACTGGAGATCAAGATTACATTGAAGACTCCCTACCTTCAATCCTTATGGAGGAGAAAGAAGAATAACATGTTCCATATTTCAAGAAGACATATAGAAAACAACAACAAAGAGTGGCTTGACACTGCGATGTCATCATGCAGTCCATGTCATCAATGTCATGTCATGTCATGGCATGAGTTATCATTTGCCACATCATTTGTCGATTATGTAAATCCAATATTGGAGAAATGTAATGTAAAGTGGAAATCCAAGAGTCATCTATAGAATGTGAAAAGTCATGAAGGAGTCAAAGAGTCGTAGAAAAGTCAAACAATCATGAGGGTAGTCCAAAAGTCACCAGGGAGGTGAATGGTCACCCCATTTGTTATATATACACCCTCATAGATCCTACAAAGCACTTTTCATCTTGGCTCATCCTACCAGGCACTATAGAGGAAAATAGTTATTTTGGAGGAGAAAGTGGTTGCTCTAACGCTACACTATTAGGGCTAGTGGTGTTCGTTGTTTAGATGTATCTTCAAACTTTTTCTTAATTCAAAAGCTTGTTGAGCCAACACACTTTCATGTGTATGTCATAAATGTCCGTCGTTTAGATGTATCTTGGACTTTTGCTTAATTCAAAAGCTCGTTGAGCCAACACACTTACATGTGTATGCGTAAATATTGTAAGAATATTATTTGAATTTTTGCGATGTATGTTGTTTTCATCTGTACTAAGGAAATTGAACTATTTTAGTGGCTTTGGTACTTTTTGTTGAAGGTTTGTTGTATGTGTTTTAACAATTGTTGCTTCTATGTGAACTATTTTGCTAGTTTTCCAACGATTCATTCATATGTACATGCTAGTAGTATCACTTGTCTTTAAAAGACTCATTTTTCTCTCCCCTTTTGGTAAAAGAACCTTATACATTCGACAACTGAACATTCCACAAGGTGTACTCACTTGCTAATGTGAACACAGTTGTGCATTACTCCATTGTGTTGAACATTGTATCCAAGGCATATCTCTAAAAATATATGGCAGGCGTGCCTTATTTTTGGAAGGGCTCCCACACCAAATGGTGCGAAGTATAATTGGGACTTTTCATCGGGGAGACCCCCTTGCATGTTGGAGGTATGAAACACCATCAACATTCTAATGCTAGAAGGAGGGAAACTGCCATTTTATGGCTGCAAACTCACCACATCCTAACAAACAAACTTCTGCGCAAGGCAACAACATTCCCATTTCCACTCCCAATCGTACTCCTAAAAATGAAGAAATTGTTCAGTCTAGCCCGGGACAAGCCTTAAGGTTACTTACAACCAACTCCAGACTATATGACCCATCACTCGCTAGTTTGCGAGAGATCCTAGTCTGGTTCTTGTCGCTGTGATTTTGCCTCATAAGTTGTAAAGAAAGAAGTAACTTCCAGTGGTGTTTTGGTTTCTTTGGTGGAAGATTTGGTCATCGCAACCATCGAAGAGTTGGTTGAACCTACAGAGAAACAAGGGGAACTTCTGCCTGTTGAGGAGAATCTAGATATTGAAGGAGAAGATTTTCAGTTTTCTGACAAGGAGCACCTTGATTACATCACAGATCCCAATGGTGAGGGAGAAGCTTCTTCAAACTCAGAAGAAGAGGACAAATATGAAGACATGGCTAACGTATATTTGGATTGGATGGCCCAAGGGCCACTCACTCTTCTGGAAAATCTTCACAAGATCCCCAAACATTTGTAAAAGTTGTCGTTAAAGTTCGATCCAGATAAGAAGATTGAAACTGAAGACCATATAGACAAGTTCTACATGCATCTATAGATTCTTGATGTACATTTCGACGATGTAGCTTGCAAGCTCTTTTCGTATACTTAAGAAGGTAGATTGTCTATATGGTATCATAGTCTTCCGACTAATTAAATATGAAACTAGGAGGAGTTAAAGAATCAATTTCTTGAAAAAATTGTTGACGACAAAACTCCCGCCATGTGATTGAAAGAAATTTGGAATTTGAAAGTGGGGGTTAAATAAAGAATCAAATTATTTAATCGGAGATTTATGCAATTGTTGAAAGGTTCCCCACCAATATGCAACCTCGCGATGACATCACTAAAGATTATTACACATCCGCCCTGTCGACAAACATTTTTGGTTTCGTTAAAAGATCCGCGAAGGAAACATTGGCCTCAAAATTTGTTGAAGCTCTTGTTGTATAAAATATATTGGAGTCATCGTAGATGATGATGATCCAAAATAATCCAAAGATGCTAGGAAGAAAAACCAAGCCTCTTCCAGCAGGACAAAAGACAAATACTCTTTCGACATGGAAGGCTTGACCAAGTCTCTGAAGTTGCTTACGAAAGAAGTTTCAGAATTGAAGAGACAGTCGAGTGAGGCATCTACCTCCAAAAAAACGTTTTCCAGACCACCATTCTTTGAAAGAAACAACAATTCACAACAGACCAAATCTGCTCAGAGTTCCAATATAACGTTTGACATCGAAAGTTTGGGCATGGATAATTTTTACACTTTTCATCAACATAAACATTTAGAAAAGGCATGCCCACATTGGAATCATAATATGAACACTATGATGGCTAATGCCATTGATACCTTATTAATGGAAGAACAATATGAGAAGAATGAATAAATAAGAGAACCTACCATGACCGAAGGCAGTTCGGGTGTTGGACATTTAGTAAATATGTTTAGTATCATATACAACGTTGACATGCAGAGTGCTGATCAACGGAAAATGAGTGAAGCTCCTCCCATGAAGACAGTTGATCGTTACAATCTAAGGAGCCAGGGACCTGTTTCTGAGCAATAGATTAAGAAACAATTGTTGCGCAAGGTTCTTCCACCTTCCAACCCTGCTCAGAATTCACATAACAAGTTTGGAGGTGCTCCTTCTTCAAAGAACACTTCCAACATCAACAAGAATAATTCCATCACTCCCATTACAACATACAAAGTTACACCACCTGACTCATCAATACAGCCTGTTGCGATGGAAAATATTGATTATTACATTGTTGAATACATGAAGAGAGCTCGTGCTAAAATTTCACTGTTCGAGCTCGCCAAGATAACGGGCCAACGTGAACCAATTCTCCAGATACTCTCATCGCACACTTTGGCAAGTAAAGAAGTTTTTTCATCACAGGTAATGTCTGGTAACACTCGCGATATCCTCAAATCTATTGTAAATGTTGTAAATTTAAATTCTGACGCTATTTTCCCGCCATTTCTGTTAACGTTTGAATTTTTTAATTATAATGTTCCCAACTATTTAGGTTGATTCCAGTGCATCTGCAAATGTTATGCCATTGTTTATTGTTAAGAAAATAAATGCACAATGGGATAATAATGATGCACAGATTATATAGTTGCACATATCACTTTTCCAAGCTATAGGTGAACTAAAAAATGTTCTTATCCATTTGTCATATGATCATGGAGTTCACCAGTATATAAATATCATAGTTGTGGGCATTCTAGAAATCTATGGATTACTGCTAAGAAAATATTGGTCTAGCAAAATCCAAGGATACTTTGCGACAGACTGATCTCATTTATGGCTACCATACAAGGGAAGAAATAATTAGATTCGAGCAGAAAGTGAGACCTACATGAAGTGTACCGTGATACAACTTGAAGAAAAAAATGAACCAATGGGATTCGCAAAAGTGATCTTCAGAAATTGTTTCCTTGAAGTAGATCATGGATGTTCTCTAGCTCATCCTTCGCCAGTCCCACCAGATACATAGTTGTAACTCCTTTTTAGGAATCCAACTGGTGATAATGACATTTGTACAATAGACATAGGAAGTACTAATGTAGGTTGTAGCTCTAGAATTTCTAACACTTGGGTTTTGTATTTTGACGATTCGAAAATGCAGGAGGGCTCTGGAACTAGTTGAATTTTATTATACCCGCAACAAAGGAAACATTTGATCTCTTGCCGCTTGGAATTTGAGTGCAACAACAATGTCGCAAAATACGAAGCACCCATCTTGGGTTTGAAGAAGGCCATTGAACTCAAAGTTGCAGTTCTCAAATAAATAAGTGACTCCGAAATCGTCGTACGATAGGTACATAATACTATACACTATGTCACCTAATCTCAAGAGTTATCAATAAGAGGTATGGCATTTGATTTCACAATTCCAAGCTTTCAATATTGTTTCCATTCTTAGAATACGTAACGTTATTTCTGATACATTAGCAAATGCAACTGCTAGGTCGTCACTACTCAGGGATGGATTTTCTATTGAAATTATTTATAAGCCATCCATTCCTAAGAATATTACTAATTTTCGTGCTTTCAATGACAACCAACAAATATTGGATTTCATAGCGAACAATGATGGTTCAAGGATGCAACCATTGACGAGGACGAGCAAGATAAAGTGTTGCGAGATGTAGCTCAAGAAAGCAAATAAAACCCCATGCGCAAGGGTATGGTGTCATTGGAAAGTTGTATGACTTGAAAAATCGCTTTAAAGGGTCGGTGAACGCGAAGAATCACAACTCAACTCTATTGCACGAACATATCAATCTTGGTACATAACAAGATTTGAATTTTTTCAATATCAGTACTTGCTACATGCCTCAGAAGCGACAAGATTTCATCCACCTTTTCAAGAAGTATCGAGATGTTTTCACGTGGACATATGATGATCTCAAAACTTATGACACGTAAAAAATACAACACGTAATTCCAATCAATAAAGGGGACAAACCTTTTCAGCAAAAGTTGTGTAAATTTCATCTAGCGGTTGAGCCTCTGATTCAAAAAGAGTCGAGGAAGTTGTTGGATGCTCGGATCATCTTTAAATTGTGATATTCGACGTGGGTCTCAAATTTGGTCCCAGTGAGGAAAAAGTCTGGGGAAATATGCCTGTGTGTAGATTTACGCAACCTGAATCATGCCTTAGACAAGGATAACTATCTAGTGTCGTCGATGGAACAAATTCTGTAGACAATATCGGGGTCTGAAATGTTTTCCTTGTTGAATGGATTTTCGGGCTATAACTAGGTTCTATTGTTAGAACCTAAAAAACATAAAAAAACTTTTCGAACCAAGTGAGGTACATTTTCTATCAAGCAAATTCCTTTTGGACTTATTAATGTTGGTGAAAATTTTCAATGTTCGATGGACATCACATTTCACAGTTTGATTGGTTAGAGTGTAGTGTTCTATTTTGATGACGTAAGGGTGTTTTCGAAAATAAGATCTGACCACTTGCACCATTTGAAGCAAATTTTCGAGCAGTGCCTTAAATACGGGATATCTCTTAATCCAAAGAAGATCATTTTCACAGTGTTCGAGGGAAATCTCTTGGGACATATCATCGTAAAGAGTGGGATTAAGGTGGAACCTAAAAGGGTTAGAACTATCACTTAGATTCCCTTCCGAGTGAATAATAAATCCATGTAGTCGTTCTTGGGGAAAATTAATTTCCTTCGCAAATTAATCTCTGACTACGCACAAATAGTGAAACCACTACAAGCGATGATAAAGAAGGATGTGATATACAAGTCAGATAAAAGGGAAAATGATGCATTCTCCCATATAAAGAAAGTGATTGCAGAAGCATCAACACTATATAATGTATACTTCAACAAAGATTTCCTACTTTACACCTTTGCTTATGATACTTCTCTTGTTGTCGTTCTAACATAGAAAGACGATCAGAATAACAAGTGACCTATATCATTCATGAGTGTCAGCGCTCAATGAATTGAACTGAATTTTCCCGCCATCGATAAACCAACATACGAATTTTACAAGGCAATAAAAATTCGACATTATCTTTTGAAAAATCATTATATTATATTTGTGCCACACCTACCTATCTGATCAATGTTTTGTCAATAAGATCTAGATGAAAGAAGAGTGAACTGGATGACTGACAGGAGTACGATCTTGAGTTCAAACCAGGTCACACTATTAAGGGCCATGATCCATGCCAGCTAGTGGTAGAAGCGGAAAATGCACCAGAAGATGACTCTTCTAGATGGAAGCATGAAATTGAAATGGACAATATCGAACAAGCTACCCCCATTGACACACCAACCTGTTGGTATGCATGCATGCAACAGTATCTTGAGCACGGTAATCTACCCTCCTATTTATCAGTGTGACAGAAGAGGGAAATCATATTGAAATCTCTATCTTACCACTTGGTACACAAAATGATTTTCAGAAATCACCACAACAGAGTCCTACTCAGATGCTTGGAAGCACCAGATTCAGAAAGGGTTTTGTGTGACCTCCATGATAGACCAGCCAAAGGAAATTTCACGGGTGACACTTCTGCGCACAAAGTTATGCGAGCAGGGTTCTATTGCCCCACACTTTTCAAAGATGCTAATTCTTATGCATGCAAGTGTCTGGTTTGTCAGAAATGTGCTGGCTGAGAAAAGAAGTCAACCGCCCCATTGCAACACATCGCTGTAGAACCATATCAACAATGGGGTTACATGTTATTGATGAGCTCTTTCCGCACTCATCAATGCAACACCACTATATACTTATTGCTACAGATAAATTCATGCAGTGGATAAAAGCGGTTCTCCTCAGGCAAGTGAATGATTAGGAAGTCATTGACTTCCTTGATCAAAATATTATTACCAGGCTTTATGTTTCGACTTTACTTGTTTTTTATATTGCAACATATTTATCATTGCTAAATCCTTATAAATTTTCATTAGAAAATGACATGATATTGAAACATTCAACTAACTACTATCTGCAGAGAAACGGTCTTGCTGAGTCAACCAATAAGATCCTCATCCATATCATTAAAAAGACTGTCTTCTCTGAAAAAAGGAATTGACATACTGCCATTAGGGGAATTTTGAGGTCTAAAATGGGCCTCCTAAGGAAATAATAAAATAATAGCTAAACCAATAAAATAATATTTATGAACTTTCAATTCAATTTTTGCACCAGAGTCCATGTAACCATAGTTAAATTCAACTCAAAAGTTGTACCAAAATAGAATTAATAAAAAAAGTGTATTGATTTGACTATAAATAAGAATGAGTTTTTCAAGAAAAAGTCGTTATCATTGAACAACTAATGTATTTGTCCTTTGTATTTAAATAACATAAAATAAAATATAAATATAAATTTATAAATTCTTAAGTATATTATATGCTATTAATTAAAAATTATATTATTTAAATTTATAATAACATGTAATTAATATAATATATATAAATAATATAATATAATATAATATAATATAATATAATAAATGTATAAGGATATGCATTGTTTCTTTCAATAAATATGAAATGACAATAATATATTTTTATTCAAAAAGTGTGAAATGACATTTATTATGAGTACTTTACTTTGACTTTAAAATTACTTAGAGCACTACCATGGTTAACTATGAGTTTTTATCCACCATTGAGAATGTGACAAGTAAGTACCTTTAACTCAAGAAATGCAACCTCAACTATTAGGGATGATGTCATCCCCTAAAATTTGATTGGTTCTCATAAAGTGAATTTTTATTGTACATTTTCCTTAGGAAGCCCATTTTAGACCTCAAAATTCCCCTAATGTTTGGTGAATGCCTTATGGCTTGACCTTGTCACGTCTAAAACTTCTCTGAATAATTCTCCTTACTTCATGGTGTATGGAAAAGAATACATCCTATCTCTGAAAATTTACCTGCCCGCCCTTCAACTTTCGCAAGAATCCCAGGGTAAGCCTTGTCTATTGGTTCAGAGTAGGATAGACACTCTCCTTAAGTTGCAGGAAGAAAGAAAGAAAACAAAATAAAAAAATTCTCTTCACTTGTGTTGTAAAAAGAGATGGTATGACAAGTCTGTGGGGAAATGGGAATTCAGTGTGGGTGACTTGGTATTGAAGTGGGATAAATCCCATGAAGAGAAGAGGAAACACACTAAGTTCCAATCCCTGTAGATTAGATCGTATGTTGTTCGTGAGAATCTATCACACTTATCGTCTCCAATCCTTGGATGGGAAGACTGACTTTCTTCTTGTAAATGGCCAAGATTTGAAACAATATTTCTAATGAGAGTCTACGGTTGTGCCCTACCCTATGTACATAGTCTATCGTTTTGTTTGTTTGTCATGTTCAGTCTTTTCATTTTGTTGTATTTCATTCATGTGAATTTGTGTTGTGTTGCGTTTTTTGGTTCCAACATATGTCATGGAATTGAAAGAGTCTTGTGACACTGCAACATTTGGCTAACTTTCAGTCCTTATTCTTTATCTTGGTTACATCTTTTGGTCGATGATGTTCTGACGGAAAATACAATCCTTGCATAAGGAAGCTTTGTGTCAAACGATGATATCCATGTTTATTATGGAAACCTCATGCCTACACGATTCTTCATGTTTAAGTGTTTTCCACGTCGATCCGATAAAGTAGAGAAAGAAAAGGGGAAAATCTAAACGAGAAAACTATAACCAGAGGTTTTATATATGCTTCTTTGAAGGAACAATCTCTTTTTCTCTCAATAAGTCAGGATCTCTCTTCCACCCCATGAAATGAATGTGTTAATGCACATTCTTATATAAAATAAATAAATAAAAGGTGAAAGAAGAGAAAGGCTTCCTGGTAGGGAAGTGAAGCAAGAAAATCCACCAAAGTGCTTTTCAGACAAGCTGGAAGTGGAGCAAGGTTTTTTTTCCTAAAGTGACTCTACAAAGGTACTGTCCAGACCTGCTACCAGTGGAGCAACATTAGATATGAAAAACTATACTCTGAAAATATAAAGTCGTGAATAACATTACCCTTCTCTTGATTCGAAACGTTGTGATATGGATGGATTTAATGATTGTGTTCAACCGAGAAAGGATGAAAGGGAATATGTTTATACATGGGATAAGTGGAGAAACTAGAGTAATCTGAACGATGAATCAATACTCTCTGAGGAACTAGACCCTACACAAAAGATTTGACAAAGGCAAAGAAGCTAGAATTCAACCAATGTGTTGCCAAGTGTTGTCACTGCTACAACACCCTCCAAAATTTTGGCCTTCATACAAATTTTAGAGCCTACTTTGAATTTTCATGTTGTCATCACAAGTATTAAGAGTCATTACATGTCTTTTCTCTAAGTGTTCTTGTCCCATTTAGAAGAAAATAAAAGTGTCGTATTTTAGCATGGAAAGTATTGCACATTGCAAAAATGTAGTTTTGGTTTGTTTCAAGGGGTAACCTTGGTGTTAATGAGTCATTCATACCATGTATGCATGTATCACACTCATTCCCAAAGTCTCAAGCATTGTCGCACAAGTGTCGTCACTATCATCACAAAGTGTGCATTTAGTGTCACACTTGGGGTAAGCCGTCACAATGTCATTGCATTGAGGGAAATATGTTGTTCATATGTTATTAGTTATCAATTTTGTGTCAGAAATTGTTCTAAGGGTGTGATCATAATTAATTTTTATCATTGTTCACTTTGGTCTCATTGATCTCACACTTTAAAAAAACTGGAAAATTTCATGCCCAAACAACTTGCGCTCACTCAGCCTTCTTGAACTGCGTAGTCTCAGTCCTCAAGCTTCAACCTTGCCTCTTGGAACTGCACAATGCACATTTCCTGCCTTCTAGAACTATGCACTGTGTAGTCTCAGTTCTCACCCTCAACGCTTGAGCTCTATAACTGCACAACCCCTGCCTTCGGTCATCCTTCTCTGCGCACTACGTAGTATAAAACATCAAGCCCGAGCCTTGACCTCTTGAACTGTGCAACTGTGCAATACGTTTCCTGTTGCCCCTACCAAATTGCATAGTGGGAAACTTTAAGCCTTAAGCCCTTAGCCTGATCTCTTGAGCCCCTCAACAGTGCAAATGTATAGCCATGACCTACCTGAATTTTTCACTGCACAGTCTCAAGGCTCAACCCTGGCCCCTGACCTCTTGAGTTGGGAAATTTCTGCGCCTATCACCTGGTTCCAGCTCAGTCAGTGATTATCATGAATCATGCTAGGATAGGGGTTTATCAGACTAATTTCATCTTGTCATGAGTGGATTTCAGTTGCAGGTATTCTATCATGTCATGACAGGATGACGATGAAGGAGATGAAGAAGGACCTTGCTAGAAGACAACTTTGAAGTTGTGAAAACAAGTTGATCAATCAAGAAATACAAAGGGACACTAGATTGTGACATTAACTGGTGGTCAAGGTCACATTGAAGACTCCCTACCTTCAAGCCTTATGGAGGAGGAAGAGGAAGAACATGTTCCATCTTTCAAGAAGACAAAAAGAAAGAAGCAACAAAGAGTGGCTTGACATTCCCATGTTATCAGTGGATCATTTCATGTCATGTCATGAGTCATCATTTTCCACATCATTTGTGGATTATGTAAATTCAATATTGGAGAAATGTAATGTAAAGTGGAAGTCCAAGAGTCATCCATAGAATGTGAGAAGTCATGATGGAGTCAAATATTCATAGAGAAGTCAAACATGCATGAAGGTAGTCCAAAAGTCACAAGGGAGATTAATGGTCCACCCATTTGTTATATATACACCCTCATAGTTCATGCAAAACGTTTTTCACCTTGGCTCCTCCTACCAGGCATTAGAGAGGAAAATCATTCTTTTGGAGGAGAAAGTGGTTGCTATAACACTCCACTCTTGGGGCTAGTGGTGTTCGATGTCTTGATGTATCTTGGAACTTTTTATTAATTTTGAAGCTCGTTGAGGCAACACACTTTCATGTGTATGTCGTAAATATTGTAATACTATTCTTTAAATGTTTTCTATATATGTTGTTTTCATGTGTACTATGGAAATTAAACTATTTCGGTGGCTTTGGTACTTATTTTGTTGAAGGTGTGTTGTATGTGTTTTAACAATCGTTGCTTCTATGTGAACTATTTCTCTAGTTTTCCAATGATTCATTCATATTTACATGCTCATGTGACTTTTCTAGATTATTACTATTACTTTTCTTTAAATGACACACTTTCCTCTCCCCTTTCGCTAAAATAACCTCGATACATTCTGTAGTTGAACATTCCACAATAAATACTCACTTTCTAATTCGAAAGCACTTGTGCATTACTCTCTTGTGCTGAAAATTGTAGCCAAGGAATATCTCTAAGAATATATGGAAGCTGAGCCTTATTTCCGGAAGGGATTCCACACCAAACGATGCAAAGTCTAATTGAGACTTTTCATCGGGGAGACCCCCTTGCATGTTGGTGTTTTCCAACACCATCAACAATGTGGGAGGATTTGGGCACTTGCATGAGCTGAAGTAATGTGGTGAGTCATCCAAGTTGGATTGGGTGTATCCGTGAGTTAACTGGGTTGCTTGAGTGTGTCAACAACAACTTACTATGACACATCCATGGATCTAAGATTGACACGACATCTTCTGGAGTTTGTTAAGCCACATGCATGCATAGAGGAGTCTACAAGGTGTTCTCTCAAGTTAACTAAATGTATGCATTCTCTTCTCTCTTCTTTTCTTTACTCTCTCTCTCTCTCTCTCTCTCTATTTTGACCTTAGTTCAATTAATTTCACCTCTTCTTCACCCATGCACATGGCCTTTATATTTTCTTCACTTCACTTCACTACAGTCTTTTTTGCTTTACTTCTAAGGCATTTCAACTTCACTTAGCTATATATTTAGTTCACTAATGTGCATATCTACTTACCCATGGGCATCAGTCTCTCCTACCTTTATTCAATCCTCACTTAACTCCACCAAATAACCACAATCACTAGAGTGCATAGCTTCCTCTCCAGTTCTTGGCTACTTAAATGAGAAGGATTCTTTATTAAGATAATGTGCATTTATACTCTAGGACACTTCAATTCATGTTGACTCAAATACCCTCCAATTTAACTCAGAAAACTTGAGAAATTTATCTTCTTTGAGATTACAGGGTTCACACTCTCTTGGACGAGAATCAACTTTAATTGGATGGCCAGTTCACTCATCAATGTGCATGGGCTATTCTTGCATGAGGAGTTTGACCTCTCTTTTTCAACAATGTGCATAGGATGAAGGGATCGTTAGATATAAGTGTTGCTATTGGCTTAGGAGGGATATTATTTAATAATGACATATTAATCTCTCTCTGTCTCTCTCCCATTTATCTCTTCCAACTTCTACTTTCTTATGTAGGAGAATCATTGTATTGGTTTTGCAATTTTTTTTCTTGGCACAACCAACCTCCTGGATTTTGTAGAATAAAGCTCGATTTTTATCTTATTTAGCTTTTTGACTTTGTTGGCATTTTTTCTGATTTCATGTGCAATATTTTAGATGGCATAAGCCTTTTTCTTTGTAAAAAAGTTTCCATTAGAAGCACTTTCTTTCTTTATTTTCTTTTGTCATTAAAAGCTAATGCTAGAGATTATTCCAATAATTTAATCACAAATTATTTTATAACCCCTTTGGTTTCTTAGTTGTTGGTCAAAAAAATTTATTGCATGCTTTTTTTATATATTTATTTTGTAGATATATATGAAAAGCATTGCATACGAAGCTATAGATACACCCCTGTGGTGGGGAAGAACCAACCTGAATGGAGAGAAGGGTTTAAATGTGACATTAAAGGGTGAATTCTTCCAAGTGTTGCATCGATATTTTCTATCCCAAATCTACCATGTTTTTCACTTCTTGGAGGGGTAAATTTATGTGTTAACAAGTTGGATTTGTTTTTGCAATCATCGTTAATCCTCGGTCGTTCCAATCACATTGGTGAGTTTTTATTTAAATTGTTATATTTTATTTTACTGACCTAGAAACTCCACTGTAGGTAGGGTCAAACTATACTAGTTGACAAGAGAAAATATCAACGATTGGCGCAAACATAAGGATTTTTTCTAGCCTTAAAGAACCTAAAAATATCTTATAGAACATAAGGGTAGATATCCACTTGACAATGTCCATTAGTGACTCCATTGTAGAAAGATCAATATTTATCATGGATATTGAATACTTCTAGTGGGTATATGATAAACTTTGGGGGTTTTTTCACACTAAGAAGGGAAAAGATGAAATTATTCTTGAGTGTTTGTTGGACGGATAAGTCGTTCTTGCAGACAAGACAGACCTCCCAAGTGTCCTATGGACAACTAGTAACAAACGGACAAACAAAACTATCTTTATCTAGATATATTGCGATTCATAATTAAATGCTATAAAGGTTTAACGATCTTACTTTTGATTCAACACTTATTTGTAGTAATAGTCCTTCGGTCGCCCGAAAGAGTTATCTTCAAAGATCTACAATTACAAACAAAAAAACATCAAATAGCACCCGCATAGCATATATTCATAAATCATATCCATTATGGTGATCAAGGAATCCATAAAATCAATCAATCAATTGACAGCTTATTGAGAAAAACGGATTTATTTGTATTAACTTAAATAAGGAAGAGCCTTACAACCGTTTCCACCTTGATGTCATACAAGCCTTCCTGGGGTCCAGAACATGCATTTCCTTTACTCTGATCAGCCTTGCACTCTTCCAACCGAGATACATACAGGTATGTAATTCTTCCCACATGAAATCTCAGCTAAAAGGGTCTAAGTTTCAACAACACTTCGCCTCCAACAATACTAAAACTTCAACTCATCAATTGTAACCCCTTGAGGCTGCCCTATGCCTCTTTTTATAGTGGAAGAGAGGAGGTTACAGCTCCATACAAGAAAGGATAGAATCCTCCTTCAAAGGGATTAGTTCCTTACATCAAGGTGTTAGCTCCTTATTGGATGGGATGCATGAACATGAAAGGAGCGGACTTTCCACCGCAGGTATGTTTCTAGAAGCTTCCAAAAATGACTTCAACTGAGCTTCTAGATTTTACTTGTGCCTTTTATAACCTTTTACAGGGGTCCGCACTTTTAATAAACAGAAAGTGCGTTTGGCTACGCATGATTTATAGCCAAAAAATGCAGGACCGCAGGAAAAACTAGGAGAAAGTGCGGTACCAGAGTTTTAAGGCTTTTATGAGCTTTTCTCTTAGTTTCAAGGCTTGAATTTAGGAACTTTGATATTGTAGACTTCTAAGGGAGTACTAAAATGTCATGGTGACAAATTTCAATGTAACAAATTGCACCCTAAAGTGCGAAATCTGAGAATATTCGAAGAGTGATGTGCTTTATTATTTCAAGGATCAGCCTATGGACACCCCAGTCGAAACCCTGTAAAAACATTCAACGCAACACATATACATATATATCATCGCTGAGGTAGGCATTCCCATAATCAGATCAAAACTAACTAAACTTGTTCTGATACAGAAATGATTTTAATATTACATCAATAGTGTAGACACAGCATGGGCGTAGCCATCTATAATGAATCGTCTACTGCATAATGAATAATAAAACTCCTTGCAGTCTAGATGGTGGAAACTAGATCCAGGGTCTTGATTTCTGCTTCTCGAACTAGTACGATTCTATCCATGCGATTAAATGTGTTGAAGTCAAACATGGTAGAAACCACTTGATTATCAATCAATGATGTGAACTGTTAACAAGTGTGAGAGAAACCACCAATAATGACAATGGATCTCAAAGTACTCAGTACAATCCATGAAATACGAATAAGTGATATGAAGTCGAACATTTCACAGAATCATTCGATCGAAGGTCAATGATGTAACCTGTCGTCGAAGGCGAGAAACCTGCCATTAAGGCATGCAGATTCCAAGGTACTGACAGATTCTAGATCAACTTCCTAGATGATGAGCTGTCGTCAATAGAGAGCGATCCGTCGTAAGTAAGCTCTCGACACGAAACCATAGATCAAGTTTTGAAGAAATTTTTGCAAGGATTGACTCAGGGATGGTCAACGCGAATGGAGACAAGTGTTTGCAGATGAATGGTTTGTTTGACTGTCCTCTTGAACACATAATGACACTGCAGATGGTTTGGTGACAGTTGCCCTAAGCTAATACCTAGAAACCGGCAGAAGACTTTCAATGTGGTTTGATTAACTGATAGGCAAAGGATTTTCCAACCCAGGTGGAAGTGCGACAAAAAGTGTCGTGTTCAAGAGTAGTGTAATGCTTTTTATAAATCAAAGTGTAACAAACGAATCTGTTTTTCTTTATTTTCCCCCACCATTTCTGGCAAGTATCTATTTATTTTTGACAAGCTTGAGGAGGATAACATTTGCTTGTTTATAAATTTATCCTTCGGATGCATTAGGGGAATTTTGAGGTCTAAAATGGGCCTCCTAAGGAAAATGTACAATCAAAATTCACTTTATGAGAACCAATCACATTTTAGGGGATGACATCATCCCTAATGGTTGAGGTGGCATTGCTTGACTTAAAGGTACTTACTTGTCACATTCTCAATGGTGGATAAAAAATCATGGTTAACCATGGTAGTGCTCTATGTACTTCTAAAGTCAAAGTAAAGTACTCATAATAAATGTCATTTCACACTTTTTAAATAAAATTCATACATAAAATAATATATTAGATTTATTATATTATTTTTATATAGTACATTAATTACATGTTATTATAAAATTTAAATAATATAAATTTTAATTAATAACATATTATATAATTAAGAATTTAGAAATTTATATTTATATTTTATTTTAAGTTAGTTAAGTACAAAGGACAAATGCATTAGTTGTTGAATGATAATGACATTTTCTTGAAACACTAATTCTTATTTATAGTCACATCAATACAATTTTTTTATTAATTTTATTTTGGTACAACTTTTGAATTGAATTTAACCATGGTTACATGAATTGTGGTGCAAAAAATGAATTGCAAAATCATAAATATTATTTTATTGATTTAGCTATTATTTTATTATTTCCTTAGGAGGCCCATTTTAGACCTCAAAACTCCCCTAATGAGTCCAACTTAGTTTAAAATTGAACCCTAAGAAGGAGTGGTCCGTTCCTGTTTGTAATCGACAGGTCCTTTACTGTTAAATTTTAACGAGTCCAGTATAGGAGAAACTCGGTGTTTTTCATTTTTAGGGAGTCAGAAGAAAAAACTTAAGAAAACTCCATGGGTGTTATTTTTCGTAAATTTAGCCCCTCAGGCCCGAAAAAAGATAAAATAATGCAAGAGAGAAATCTATTTACCATGATTAGTCAACATATACCTTTTTCGTAAATAGTCCATTTCAGTGCATAAAAGGGGTAAAATTATACTGAAGGGATGAATGTTCATTTACTTTAACGAGTTCGAATAGTCAAGTACTCAGCAATCTTTTCATTTTTAGAGAGTCTGAAAATGGCTTAAAAGAGGACTCCATGGTTTCGCTTTTTCGTAAATTTTCAGATAAAAGTTTACTTTTCGTAAAAAATGACCATTTTGCCTGAAAAATCCGTTATTCTACACAAAAACTCGAAAAATTAAACATACCTGTTTAAATAATAAAAATATTTTGAAAAACTGACTTTTTAAAGTGAAAAATAAACAAATTTAAAATTCATCTATTCGAAAAAACTTATAAAAAGGAGTTTTTCAAGTTCCTTTTTACCGTTTGAGTTTGGAGTGAAGTTTTAAGAGCTCTTGGAAAAAAAAGCTTCGGAGAAGATTCTGGGAAAACCGACAGTCGGAATCGAAAATCGTCTGTTTTAGGTAATCCAAAGCCTCCTTATCTTGCTTTTCATCTGTTCAATTTTTTAAATTAGGGTCAAAATTTCATTTTTGGGAGGAAAATATGTTGAAAAATTTGCCCTCGGGGTCTGTATCTAAGACATTAGGTACCTGCGAACCCCGACATTTTCCTACAAAGAGAAATGTCGGGGCCCCGCACTTTTAACACAGGGCCCGTGCATATCTACGCACTGTCCCTGAGCGTAAAGTGCGAAGGCGGCGTAACAAATTTAAAAACATATTTTCTTCCTAAATTACCCAAATTTTTTGCTTCAAAGTGATTCTAATCCTTCATTTTACTTGTTGTAGGATATCTACAATGCTTATTTGGTGAGAACGGGAGCACGAAGAAGTAGATGAAGCAACAATAAATCATCAACCTACTTTACAAGCTTTAAGAGTATGCAGACTTTAGAAATTTTGGGCTATCAGTGGCATGAGAGCTCAAGTGGATCTTCTTACTTGGCTGGTAAATAAATGGGATGTTTAGGACCAGTGTTTTGTGATCAGAGGTCACCGGTTTGAGATTGAGCTAGAAGACATCTATTTTTTGACTGGTTTGTCCAGGAGAGGTGAACCATTATCTCTATTTGGGGCTAGGCCAGGTGGCCAGTCTGTTGCCAGCCTACAATTAGAGTTCTGTAATAATGAAGCCAATCCCCGAGACAAACTGATTGACATAAAAACTATCATCCGTCCCGAGCTAAAAGTGATCACTTTTACCGCTGTCAAGTTGTGTGGAAGTGCAGATTTGAATGTAGCCACTGGATCTTAGATGCACATAGTAGTAGATTGCTTTCGAGGCACCATATTCAACTGGTGCGAGGAAGTGTTGGCCAAAGCAAAGAATGGGAAGCTAAAAAACTTTGGATATGGGTCCATTGTAGTCACGTTTGCTCTAGAGAGGATCCCCATGTTAGCCCCGCAGCATATTCCTGTTGATGTTGGTCGACCTCGAGAGCCTAGGATGGTTCGTTGGGTTTCTTTGATGGCCCGCCACAGCGAAGGTGGGGAGATTGTTCGATTTCCTTCGACATATTTTTGTTGGCTGGAACACCAACTTTTTGTTATAGAGGATTTTCCTTATGCTGGCATGGATTTTCGTGGCGACTAAGAAATTCCCCTTCCTCAAGGAGCTTAGTGGGACGAGTCAGGTAAAAAATCTGTTTTGACATGTTCTAATTTCTAATTTTTTTTTTTTTTTTTTTTTTTAAATCGTCCAAAACTAATAAAAAAAAATTTCAAATGCAGATGTGGGTCCGAGTCGACCACCATTCTCCGCCCCTTTTACCGGAGGCAAAGGGATGCAACAGCAGCAGCACCACCCCCACAGGATCAGACTGTAGAGATCCTCACTGATTTAGAGCACCATCTGGAGCAGCTCACTATAGATATTCCTGAGACCACCATAGATGATATCCCGCTCCGTCTACAGAGATATGTCATCGGTGTTCCTGGACCATTCAAGAGGTTTTTGACTAGGGTGGCACGAGCAATGGTGTATTATCGTGATCATCACCATGGATAGTGGATGATTGACTTGTAGACTCATTTTTTGTATCACTTTTTTCTGATCATAAGGCGTTTTGAGCCTATGATCGAAGATGATGTACTATTTTTTGAACACTACATCTATACTATGATATACTATTATTTCCAGTTTACCTATTTAATCATGTTATGGAATGTTGATTTGTTACTTTGTTATCGCAAATGTCTATTTATAACATTAGAAGCAATTGCATCTGCGAATGTATTTAAATTTCTTGGAATGTGTTGATACTCAATATAATTGAATTCTCGTTTTAAGAGACGAACCCTTGAAAATAATCTTAATAATACTAGATTTCTAATGGCATATACTTGGTTTAATTGTAATACAACGAGTTCAAAATCTAATTTAACGATCAAACTCTGAATTCCAAATGAAATGGATTCCGATACTAATTCAATAACTGCACTATATTCGGCAATATTGTTCGTAGTTTGACTGAGACTTACCCCATGCATCGATACTAACTCGTCAGTGGGTGAGTAAATAACCCAAGATGCGGAAGAGATGTTCAGTGTACTACGACAAGCGCCATCAGCAAAACCAATATACGTTTGAAAGGATGTCGACATCTGCGATATCAAAAGTATCCAGATAAGCGAGAATAATAGTAAGAGCACACTTACTATTGGCACACGTTTCTAATCTATAGCACACCAGCGAAAAAGTAACTAATATATGGAGAATATCTCCACACAAAGTCAAGCGTAATATCTCTTTAGATAAAGTCCATTTCTGGGTTTACCCAAAGAGACTCCGGCAAAATCAATCAATTCATAAGCCACTTTTGCAAACTGTCGCTTGACAATGTAAGGACCATGCCACATGGGTTCAAATTTCCCAGCCCTTAGTTTATCGTTGGCTTGATCATAAATCAAAACTAGGTCTCCTTTTGAAAAATTACGAGGGGTAACACTTCTATCATACTGAGCTTTCATTCTTTTCGCATGAGCCTTGGTAGCTAATGCAGCGGTGCATCGATTCTCATCTAATTGAGCCAAGTATAAAAAATGTTTCTCCTCTTCAGAAGTGTCTGGTAGTAACTCTATGGCTAGTTGGAGTGACGGTATCTCACATTCAATGGGTAATACCACTTCTAAACCATAAACCAGTTGAAAAGGGGTAAAACCTGTCGATGTTTTTGCTGAGGTTCGATATGCCCAAAGTGTTGAAAAGAGCATGGTGTGCCAATTCGACTTATGAATTCCAATGAATCGTTTGATCTTGGTGACTAAAACTTTATTAATCGCTTCAACTAAACCATTGGCCTGTGGATAATATGGTGTAGAACTGTCATGGCGCAGGCCAAGCTGGTCCATTAACTCGGTCATCATGATGTTTCGAAAATGGCTCCCATGATCAGTAATTATCGCTTGGGGTACACCGAAATGAGCAATCACATGATTGAATACGAAAGTAGCTGCAGTTTTTCCATCTGCCGCAAATATAGGCATCGCCTCGGCCCATTTGGTAAAATAGTCTACTGCTAGAATAATATACCCATGCCCCCCGGCCGAGTGAGGGTTACATGTAATGAAATCAATGCCCCATTTTGCAAAAGGATCGACATCAATTATGGGGTGAAGAGGAGCAGGTGGTGCACGCATTTTTCGATCGAAGATTTGACAATTATGACATTTTCAGACCGCGTAAATACAATCTTTAAACAAGGACGGCCAGAAATACCCTGCGTGCAATATCTTTTGGGCTGTGGCGTACCCAGACATACAACCGCCACATGCTCCGGAGTGACAATCATTTAAAACCTTTTCGGCTTCGTCATGAGTTAGACAATGTCGAAAAACCAAGTCCGTACCACGACGGTATAGTGTGTCGCCAACAATATGATATTGTTGAGACTGTAAACGAATTTTTCGTCGTTGCGACCATGAAAGCTCAGGCTGAAAAGATTGGGTTTGAAGATATACAATAATATCTCCATACCATGGATCAATGGTACTAATAGAAACAAGGATTCATCCGCAATTGGTTGTTCTGCCACAGTTTCTGTATCAGTACATGGGAAATCACACATAAGTTCAGCAAATATCAGTGATTTCTTGGATTTAGACTTTTCGAACTCCAAATCAAACTCCTGCAGGATGACAATCCATTTAGAGTATTTGCCCCCTAGCTATTGTTTAGTCAAGATGTACATCATAGGGTTACAATAAGAGATTACTATCGTTTTACGTAAAAGTGTGTAGTGACGAAAATGTTGGGCAACTTGAACAATTGCCAAGGTCAATTTCTCCACATGTGAGTATTTGATCTCAGTCGGATGAAAATTTCAACTAAGATAGTAAATCACATGTTCACTATGGAATTCATCTTCCTGAACTAAAACCATCCCTATCGTGGAATCGGAAGCTGCGAGGTACAAAAAGTAATCCTAGTTGTAGTTGGGAGGATGTAATAATGGTGCATGGGTCCACGCATTTTTCAAAGCATAAAAAGATCTATTAACGACCTCGTCCCAAAAGAAAGGAATGTTCTGTTTCAACAACCTAGTGAAACCTTTTGTTAACTCAGCATAGTCATGAATGAATCGACGTAAAAATTTTGCTTTCCCTTGCAAACTTTGGAGTTGGCGAAGAGTAGAAGAATCCAATTCTGATTCTGAAGGTACTATCCAAGGATCATCAATGGAAATAGTACTTATGTAATCATATTGATATTAGAAATAAGATTTTGTACGTTGGGAGGAGGCAGAAAAAAAGTTCCCAGTAAAGCTAAATCTTTAATCAAACCTACTTTGACATCCTTATAAGGGATAGTTGATTTTCCGATATGTTGGATGCTATCAGTAGAGGCTGGGTCGGATGAATAATATGAGAGCTGATCTATCTTAACAATATTTCCTTTATGAGGAAACATGATGAGACGAAAGATCGATGATACAACAATAGTCATAGCGTAAGACCAACTGCGACCCAGGAGAAGGTTGTAATCTAGAGAGGCATCAACCACCTCCACATCTAGATTAACCACTTTGCCTTCGACCTCTATTGGTAGATCCTGTAAAATACCATATGGCTGAAAACCTTGTCCATCAAAAGCTTTGAGAATAGTTGGTGATTGGTTAATTGTCAGAGAACCAAGTGATTTCCAACATTTTAACGACATTATACATGTAGAAGCCCCCTCATCAAAAACAGTACGAAAGATACGCTTGTTTTTTACTATTACTAGAATCTGAAAATCCATTTGATGAGGTAGGTGGGGTGTAAAATTTTTTAAATCGAAGATCATGAGGTTCGAATCCTGGAGATCTACAGCTTCTAAGGTTGACAAAAGTAGTTTTCTTTGGGCCGGGCATGATTGCAATAATTCCAAAGCTGACATTGCTGAAGGGGAAATTGCCAAATCTTCAACAATATTGTAATTCTGAGCAGCTCTCACATGTGGATTAAAAGCTGATTTACGAAGTACAACTTTTGCAGGCAGTTTAATCACTAAGTTAGGATTTTGTTTCTCAATCTGTAATGGATCAGAAACTGAGGGAGATGTAGCCGATGCAGAATTGGATGTTTTTTCTTCTTTACCAGTATTTTTACTACCGTAATCTTGCGATTGCGTCGCAACCATGAAAATATCCTCAACCGGATTGGAGGAAGATCCAACCATGTTACTATCTTGAGTGGGAAAGGGATCCTTCAAGACAGTAGGTATAGGCGAACCCTTAATGAATTTTGATACCTTGGCTCTATGCGGGCACTCTTTTGTAAAATGATCCTAGTCACAGATGAAACAGGGATATCGAGGTTTGTGTTTTTCGTCAGTTGGTTCAGTTGTATCAGTTTTCTCTTTTGAAGATTTTTTCTTTTTATTCTTACCTTTCTTCTTACCACCAATTTTAGATTTGGTCGTAGATGTCTCTACAACATGGATATCGGCGGAAGTTTCTAGGGAAGAATCTCCTTTAGGTGAATCGGGTAAAGTGATAATAGGATAAGTAGTCTCGGAAGACTTTTTCTTACTCTTACCAGTACTAACAGAACCAATTACACCATCAACGACATGAGAGCTAGAAGGAGTTGCAGTTAACTGAACAGGTCTTGGTAAATCGGGGATTTTATCATACAGAGTACCTGACTGAGTATAGACAAGGTCAAGGTACTGAGCCTGAGCAATAACTTGCTCTTCCATAACAACGCTTCCTTTGGCCACATATTCAGTAATTTTGGGCAATAACGATTTAATAAACCATTCAGCCAAAATTTGATTAGGAATAAAGACTTTCACTAAACGCCTTCTACGTCTCCATTCATGAATGTGATCAGATATGTACGTAGACGTAGAATGCTTTAATGAAGTCAGAAATTCTGTGCCATTGTCGTATCTGACAGGCAACTGAAAATGGGTTAAGAAAGCAGTAGCTAGCACATTAAAATTATTAAAAGAGCCGCGTGGTAACTCAATGTACCATTTGGCAGCTGGACCAATGAGAGTTCTCTGAAAAAGACGTAATCGAATAGAATCATCGACTCGTGAATTGGATGCGCACCAGAGGTGATAAGTCATAATGTGATTAGATGGGTCCTCTCCTGACTTACCTTCAAATTTCGGAAGATCACTGGAAAACTTGCTAGGAATCAGCGGCCAATATGGAAGATAAAAAATGGTATCGTTCGTAAGGCATGACAGATCTGGTAAATCTAAAGTTGCTATGAATGGTAACCGATGGCTAGGGTCTTGATAAACTTGAGTGATCAAACCAGTGCCAGGAGGAGGATAGCCAGGATATCCTGGAATCATATGTGCATTTGGAATCGTGAAACCTCCTGGGTAACTAGGATTAATCGGACCATACTGGGTTTGTTGAGGTATTTGATAAGTATACCCAGAGTATGGCTGATACTGATATGCTGGATTTTGTGTAGCTTGACCAATTTGATACTATCCCTGATACGGTTGATAAGTAAATTGTGGTTGACTAGAGACAATCGTACTAGTACCATCTTGTCCTGTAGGCATCTGGACCATAGTCTAAATTTTAGGTCATGACTATGGTATAGAGGCTTGAGGAATCTGCATTGATGTAGGGATAGAAGAAATTGGAGCTAAAGATACTCTAGAAACAGGTGTTTTAGGTTGAACAAAAGTTGCAGTAGTTGCAGCAGTTTGAGGCAGAGTCTGAGGTGTACTGGGCCCAGGCCGCTGAATAGAACCAGGTGCAGGGATTTGAACAGTAGGATGAACAGGTTGCTGGGTTGGCCCAGAAACTAAAGGCTATCCAGGTTGCATAGTATGTTGAATTTGTGGTGGATTCCACACCATGTTCATTCCAGGGTATTGACCCATAGAAGGTTGTACATATGAAGGACCATAGCTTGATTGAATGTAGGGTTGATAATTAAGTGGTAAATTTCCATCTCCTTGTAAAAATGATTGACCGGAAGGTGGTTGGAAACCTTGAGTTGGGTACTGACCTTGAGGTTGATAACTCTGAGGCACATACTGAATCTGGGGTTGATAAGAACCCTGAGGAATATACTGAGTCTGGGGTTGACCTTGGGGTATGTACTGTCCTTGAGGTTGTTCTCCAGGTAAATAATATTGTCCTATAGTTTGTCCTGGTAGAAAATTACCTTGAGGCTGCCCCCCAGGCGGTAACTGACTACCTTGAGGTTGCCCCCTAGGTGGTAACTGACTATCTTGAGGTTGAGGATTTGGAATATTACCAAACATCATAAAAATTTGCTTTGCGTTTGACGTTTCAGTTTTAGTTCCATTTGTACCAGTTGATAACACTTGTTCAGTTGGTCGAGGAGTTGCTCCTGAGAAAGTACCAGATAGTGACTGGTACCCCGAAGGAACAGAAGAATCACCGTATAAAAATGTTTCCGGTGATTAGGAAAACATAGATGACTCACTTGACATAATTGATGAAGGATAATAACCCCTTGGTGTAGGATGAAAAAGAATTCGGGGTGGCGAAAAGCTAAGACCTGGGTTCTCTAAAAAATCTGCCAATGACAAATACCGAGTGTCACTTCTAAAAGGACTGTAGAATATAGATTCATGCTCCCTAAGATTCAAATTCTATTGGGTTTCAGAAAGAGTTACTTCTTCGTCTGGACCGACAAGTTCTTCAATGGAAATGAGGTTAGAAGGAAGATTTTCAGTAATAATATGTCTTACCCTAGGTGAACCAGGATCACTAGAAGTTGGAGTAACAAATCCTGAAGATGGTTCCAAAACAGAAGGTTCAGTGTCAGGTTCAGAAATTTTAGGTTCTTCAGCGAATTCACTGGAAGGAGAAATACTACCAGTAAGCTCAGAAACTGAAATCGGTTCTTGAATATGCTCTGTTGTTTATAGTTGATAATCAGGATGAAGAACTATAGATGAATCTCCTGCTTCTGTTGATCTAATTCTACTGTCAGTAGGCGATACTAGAGCTCACAGCCCTTCAAGTTGGCTTGGTGTATATTCAGGGGGCTTCCCCTAAAGTCTACGCGATTGTCTTGGTAATTCAGCCACGATTAAAAATTATTAATCACACGCAATCAAATGAAAATTTCAATGAAAAACTCCTAGAGTCACTAAAGAAACAAACAAATGAATCACACGCCTAAAAATCTAGGAGATCAAACCACACACAAACAGTAACTTCCAACACTAAAACACTAGTTGGTGATGAAATCCAATGTTGTAGTATTTAATGCAGAAAGGGTGGTTGGAACAGTTACCCTGACAACTTGCTTAATGAAACAGACTAGTGCAAGTTTCTCCATTTAAACCATCTCGAGTGAAGATAACCCCCTGAAGAGTCCAAGTGAGTCTAGTCGACGTCTGCTCCAGGTATAGTGGGATCTTTCCTCCACCATCACCTTAGGAAAAAACTGCAAGATTATGGTCACTATGGTTACTAACAGGAACTAATATACCTGGGGGAAAAGTCTACGGTCCGACATACGCGCTAGGGAAAAGTAACAATGCTCAATCCCCTTGAAGGCTCCTTGACATAATCCAAGGTATACCGACAAGTGATCCCGGGCTCCTCAACAATGTTCTATCCGAGGTTTATCACTGTTAATACGCGCATATCTTCTATCATTCCCAATGAGATAGAATTGATTATCTCACTAGTTCAGGTATGACCTCGTGTTTGACTCCTTTAAGAGGAGCTTCCCAGAGCATACAAGTGACTATTGGATTTTTTCTTACCGCAAGATCAACTACTTGTTTGTTTTAACTGTCTTGGAGAGTTAATTACTCCCTACTCCAGGACACTAGCCTAAGATATATTGGTGAAAAGAGCCTTAGAAATGTAAAAGTTACTAGATTAATTTTAATTTAAACATTGATTTTAAAAATCTGTTTCTTAGGACAATAGGCGCAAAAGTGAAACTGATGATATGAAGTGACCTGACTCAAATCATACTAAAAATGCATCTATTATGAGAAACAATTCGTTTTCTTTCAATGAATTCTAGCTAAAGGAAGAGTTGAGAAATTAAATCTTTTAAAAACAAATCTTTATTTCAAACAAGAATAAATTAAAAGAAATCTAATTTCAATGAGAACTCAAAATGATCTATGCTCAATAAAAAATCCCTTTTGTTCAAGATCGAAACTGCAAACTAAGTTTTTCTTCAAAAGATACTACAATTTCTAGAAAAGCACTCAAAGCTAAAAAACATTAATATTGAGATCTAAAAATCCTAAGACTAAATATGAATTAAAACTTCAAATATTTTAAGGATGTCTTACTTAGCTTGTAATCTAACTAAGAAATTCTTTGCTTGAATCAGAAAGAACTCGAAAAAACATCCAATTTTCATTTTTTAAGTGAAATTCCAAACTTATTAACAAAAGTTTTTAACGATTTGCAAATGAGAAAAATGGAATCTAAATCTCATAAAACAATTTCTGCTATGATGTCAGACCCAACAAGAAAACAAGAGAATACCAGTGATCTAAAGGCATACCAAGGTTTCTAATCTCTGAGCAGGATGTAAGACAAAGAAAAAATAATTATAACATGCAGATCATTTAGAAAATCATTCAAAAATAAAGATGCTGAAATAAACTCTTAACCAAGGCTTTCTGACAGAAGATACAGGTCTGGGTAATCACTGAGGACCTAAAAAACTAATCCAGAAAAGAGGATTTTAAGATTTTTCAAAAATTTTATCAGGGTCCGCAGGATTCAGTGCAAACTACTGCGGCCTCGCACTATGGGTACAGGAAAAGTGCATAACTGCCCGCACTGTCTCTAAAGGAAAAGAGCAGACACAGGAAAAGAAGAGAAAAAACAAAAAATTCTCAAAGATTTCTCAGGGATTCTACAGGGATTAACTACCCAAGCCAGTATAAATCAATCAAAATCAGGAAACATAAATTCATAAATCAAAAGTAAAAGAAATTAAAGCTCAAATCGATCCCAGTGGAGTCGCCATTTTGTTGGACGGATAAGTCGTTCTTGCGGACAAGAGAGACCTCCCAAGCGTCCTACGAATAGCTAGCAACAAACAGACAAACAAAACTATCTTTCTCTAGATATATTGCGATTCATAATTAAATGCTATAAAGGTTTAACGATCTTACCTTTGATCCAACGCTTGTTTGTAGTAGTAGTCCTTCAGTCGCCCGAAAGAGTTATCTTCGAAGATTTGCAATTACAAACAAAAAAAAATCAAATAGCACCTGCATAGCATATATTCATAAATCATATCCATTATGGTGATCAAGGAATCCATAAAATAAACCAATCAATTGACAGCTTATTGAGAAAAACATAGTTATTTGTATTAACTTAAATAAGGAAGAGCCTTACAACCGTGTCCGCCTTGATGTCATACAGGCCTTCTTGGGGTCCAGAACAGGTGTTTCCTTTACTCTGATCAGCCTTGCACTCTTCCAACCGAGATACATATAGGTATGTAATCCTTCCCACATGAAATCTCAGCTAAAAGGATCTAAGTTTCAACAACACTTCGCCTCCAACAATACTAAAACTTCAACTCATCAATTGTAACCCCTTGAGGCTGCCCTATGCCTCTTTTTATAGTGGAAGAGAGGAGGTTACAACTCCATACAAGAAGGGATGGAATCCTCCTTAAAAGGGATTAGTTCCTTACATCAAGGGGTTAGCTCCTTATTGGATGGGATGCATGAACATGAAAGGAGCGGACTTTACACCGCAGGAATGTTTCTAGAAGCTTCCAAAAATGACTTAAAATGAGCTTCTAGATTTTACTTGCGCCTTTTCTAAACTTTTACAGGGGTCCACACTTTTAATAAAAAGAAAGTGCGTTTGGCTACGCATGATTTATAGCCAAAAAATGCGGGACCGCAGGCAAAACTAGGAGAAAGTTTGGTACCAGAGTTTTAAGGCTTTTATGAGCTTTTCTCTTAGTTTCAAGGCTTGACTTTAGGAACTTTGATATTTTAGACTTCCAAGGGAGTACTAAAATGGCATGGTGACAAATTTTAGTGTAACAGTGTCATGTCATATTTATTAATACATATCGTGATATTCCCCTTACATTTTAATTGTTGACACTTAATCCTAAGGGATTGGGTGATATTGTATATTATTGTAAAATAGTAAATAATGAAGGCCAAGAGACATTGGGAAATGAATCCCAATAGTCTCACCTCCATGTATAAGTACATACACAATCTCCATCTAATTCATATTCAGTTTTTCGGAGTTACCTCCTGGCTTGACATGGTATCAGAGCCAACTATATTTCTGGCATCCCTGCCCTTGTAACTCCCTCCTGACAGAACTGCCTCTCTGCCTCTCTGCCAACACCTGGCATAACTTCTCCTTCTCTATCTTCTTTTTCCTACAGTAAGCTACCCATTACTCATCAAATTCTGCAAATTCTGCAAATTCTGCTCTCCACAACATATATCAATTTTTTTTTATTACATAAAATTGTGCAAATTCTGCTTTTCACAACATATATCAATTTTTATTTTGTGCTCCCTCACCTGCGCAGCCTCCTTCTCAGCTTCCTCTCACACTCTGGCTCCTCTCTGTTCAAGCCTCCTCGGCTCCTTCCTCACACTCCATGTAGACTGTCGTCGGCTCCCATTACTCCCTACCTCCTCGACCTGTCTACTCCCTACCTCCCCTCACTCCTCCCCTCGCCCCTCCTCACGGCTCCCTACCTCCCTCCTCCTCCCCACAGAATCCCATCCCCGCGGCTCCCTCCGCTCCTATTCCCCCTCCCCTCCCCTCTACCAAATTATGCTCTCCACATCATATATCAATTTTTTTATTACAGGCAATTGTGAAAATTCTGCTCTCCACAACATATATCAATTTTTATTGTGTGGTCCCTCACCTGCATAGCCTCCTGCTCGACTCCTTCCTCACACTCCATGCAAACTGCCATCGACTCCCATTTCTCGCTACCTCCTTGACCTGTCTGCTCCCTACCTCGCCTCGCTCCTCACTCCTCCTCCCCGCAGCTCCCTACTCCTCCTCCCCACAGACTCCCCTCCTCGCGGCACCCTCCACTCCCATTTCTACCCTCCCCCAACTAATACCTCCCCCAAATAAACCCTCACTTAGATAACACCTCTGTTTTTTTTTTCTCCCAAATTTTTTTTTACCAAAAAAAAATAAAAAAATTGAAGTGGAAAATTGAAACCAAAATTGAGTATTTTTTATCGTGGCAACAAAGTGGTTTTTTTTTTCAAAATAATGCATTCTCTTATATCTATTGTGGGAGTTGTTCTCTCCGGCAAGGAGAACTATCCTGAATGGTCTCAGAAAATCAAGCACACTCTCATTTTTAATGAGCTGTGGAGAGGAATTTGTGAAGGAGAAGGAGACCATCCACCAGCAAAGCCCACCTCAGACAAGGAGATCGCCATTTGGGAAAACAAGAACTGCAAGGCCTATGCCTTGATTGCAGCTTCTGCAAATGAAGAGGTGAGTCGCCATATTACACCGTTTTCAAATGCTTATGAAGCCTTGATCAAATTAAAAGAACTCTATGAATTACATTTAGAACTTGAAATTGTTCAATTAATGATTAAGTTTTTCAACCTTGAATTGAAAAATGATGACTCTCTTGCTTTATCTTCATAAGTAATATCTATCATGCATGAAAATAAGAATATTGGTGTAGAAGTTGACATACCTCTCATAGCTTATGTTAAGGCATTGTATCCCACTTACTCACATTACCTTGAGTCATTTCAAGCAAGTGGAAACCTCATGAAAATCACCTTTGACTCCCTTGAGAAAAAAATTGCAGAAAGAGAGAATGATTTTGGAAAGATGATAGCCCCTATGTCCTCTGAAGACGCCATATGTTTCGCACATAGAGAGAAGAGTCATTATCAATATTCTTCCAGAAGAAGAAGAAATTTTAGAGGAAGGGGGAGCAGAGAAACTCAAACTGAAAAATATGATCTTCATTGCATGCGCTGCAATAAAGATTGGCATGATGCATCTACATGTAAGTTACCTTGGGATAAAATTGAGTAGAAAAGAAATCAAGAAAAAGGTAAAACTCATGACAGAGACAAAGGTAAAGCACTTGAATCTGCTCATGTTGTAGCACATTGTAACAATGGAGTAACTAAAGAATTGTTTGATGTTTCATTTACTTCTTAGAGAAATGATTGGTTTCTAGATTCGTGAGCAACATGTCACATGAATTTTAGAAAAGATTTTTTGAATAATTTACTGAAAAAGTTGATGGAGCAGTATACTTCATAGATAAATCCAAACTCAATCCATCAGGGCTTGGCACAATCAGGCTTAAGTTGCCTAGTCTTCTAGATCATCTTCTACATGAGGTTCTATACCTCCCTGAGTTGAGGAGAAACTTGTTGTCCTTGGTCCACATCCGCCAACAAGGACACTCCGTTCACATGTTTGATGGAATGGTTGAGGTCAGAAAAGCATCATATCACTCACCTGTCATGGAGGGAATTGAAGAAGGAAGATTCCTAAAGCTGCAAGGTTCCTCTGCTCATGCACAAAACTTTGCATTCAGTTCAGATCACGATGAAGGTACATTCCCATCAAGTCTTTTATGGCATGCTAGATTTGGACACTTAAACTATGACAACCTTCAATTGTTGAAGAAAAATTGTGTTATTGGATTGCCTACAATTCCTAGGAAACTTAAGCAATGTGATGCTTGTATTCTAGGAAAGCATAGCAAACAACCATTTCATGATTCACATTCTAGAGCACATAGAAAACTTAAGCTTATTCATTCAGATTTATGTGGCCCCATGCATGTTGCTTTTGCAAATGGAAATAAATAAATGATGAAATTTATTGATGATTACACCATAATGTGTTGGGTTTACTTATTGAAGAACAAATCTGATTCTTTTCAAACATTCAAGAATTTTCATGCATGGATTGAAAATTATGCACAAACTCATATTGGCTCTTTGCGCACTGATAATGGAAAATAATACACTTCAAATGAATTTGATAACTATCTTCATCAACATGGGATCAAACATCAAACAATTGTGCCTTATAACGGTGTAGCTAAAAGAATGAACAAGACAATTTTAAATATGGTATGCTCCATGATGTTTTTTAAGAATGTAAAATTGATGTTTTGGGCTGATGGAGTTCTATGTGTTGTATACATAAAGAATAGGTGTCCTTCAAATTCAATCAAAAACAAAACTTCTTATGAAATGTGGCATGGCCACATTCCTTCGGTAAAGCATTTCAGGGTCTTTGGTTCCACCTGTTATACTTTGATACCTAAGGTACAAAGGAATAAACTTGGTGCTAGAAGTCGAAAAGTGATCTTCTTGGGGTATTCCAATACCTCCAAAGGATATCGTCTATATGATGAAGTCAATAAGAAGTTTGTAGTAGCAAGAGATGTCATATTCCTTGAGTCTTCCAAGACTAACAATGTTGTTGAGCGAAAACTCGGTCGCTTGGATAGATTCACACATGCAAAGTCTTTTCAAGAATTTGATAATCAGATTCCACATCTTTAAGGGGGGATTCCTATACTAAATCAATCTATGGAATCATCTTCCGAAACACTCTCTCCCCCACATGAAGAACCAACTACGGATGAAACCTTGAACGATGTGATTGACGGAATTGGGAGATTGAATCTTGATTCAATTCCAACTCAGTCAAATGAGCAGCCTGGGCCATCTCAGAAAGGCCCCCCAAAATGGTTGACAAAGACACTAGAAAACGTTCTTCCCGATGAGGTTAGAAAGACAGGAACAAGAAGTTCCACCAGAAAAAATGGAGGTGACATAGATAATTCAGATTCACCTATTGATATGGATATTTATTGTAATTGTGAACTGAATTTTTCTACAGATCATGAACCAAATTCCTTCAAAGAATCTGCTTCTCATGTTGAATGGAATGAAGCGATGCAAAAGGAATATGATGCCCTAATAAATAATGGCACTTGGAAAAACCAATTGGCTACAAGTGGGTCTACAAGAACAAGTACAAAGCAGATGGCTCACTTGACAAGCACAAAGCTAGGATTGTGGCAAAAGGTTTTGCTCAGAAAGAAGGGGTCGATTATGAAGAAATTTTTTCCCCCACAACAAAATGGGCCACCATCCAAACACTCTTTGCCCTATTAGCTCAGAAGGGATGGAAAGTCCATCAGATGGATGTAAAAACCACCTTTTTAAATGGAGATCTAAAGGAGAAAGTTTTATGTCCCAGCTCGAAGTATTTTTACGGAAGGGCCAAGAACACAAAGTATGAAAGCTTATAAAATCCTTGTATGGCCTCAAGCAAGCACCACAAGCCTGGAATGAGAAATTAACATAGCATCTTCTGAAAATTAACTTCAAACATTTTGATGTTGATGATGCAACTTTGTTTGTTAAGAAAGTTGGAAAAATATCTGTATATCTTGTGGTGTATGTAAATGATATTTTGATGACAGGGAACAATTAGATTTATATTGCATCCATAAAGAAGTAATTTAAGAAAGTTTTTGAACTGACTGATTTGGGCTATGTTCACTACTATCTGGGTATTGAAGTAACTCAACATCCTAAATTTATATTCCTTTGTCAAAATAAGTACATTGGAGATCTCTTGAACAAGTTTGGCATGGATGAATGCAATCCCTTAACCATTCCAATGGAACAAAACTTGAAGCTCACATCCATTGAAGAGAAGGAATTTGAGGATGCAATGAAGTATAGACAGCTTGTAGGAAGTCTTATCTACCTTACTACCACCAGACCAAACATCTAATTTGTTGTTGGAATCCTCTCCTGGTTTATGCAAAAACCTTGTGAAGGACATTGGTCTATTGCAAAAAGAGTTCTAAATCACTTGAAGGGGGCTCAAGACTTTGGACTCCAATATACACAGGTAGGTGGCTTTAGTTTGATCGAATACTCTGATTTATACTTTAATGGGGACAAACAAATTGGGGTATCTACTTTAGGTTATACCATGAGTTTTGGATCAAGAGCTATCTCACGGAGATCACACAAACAATAAGTTCCAATAGATTCCACAATTGAGGCAGAATATGTGGCAGTAGCTGAAGCAACAAAGGAAATTGTGTGGCTCATGAAAATCCTAGAATATTTTCAGATGAAACAAATGCATTCAACTCCACTCATGATCAACAACACTTCTGCAGTAAAGTTGGCCAAGAACCCTGTTGATCATAATCACCTTCCTATAAGATTTTCACAGGCAATCTGGTATAAAAGCTTTCTAATCTACCCTTGCAGACTTGGAAAATCATTTTTGTGCCTATCGTTGCCATTTCCCGCCTCCAAAACTCATTATAAAAGGCTGAAAATTCATATTTTAAAAGATTAGAGGCATAGCTCCTTCGGCCCTAGCCCCTTTCGTCCCGTTCTCCATGTAACCTGGGCCCCAGACCGAGTGTTAAATCCGGAGGCGCTTACTACGTAGGTATATCGGGTGCATCCAGAGCCATTGATCTGCGCAGATCGAACTATGTTCGCTCATCTCTGCCGCACCCGTAGCATACCTATTCACCGTCCGATCAGATCATAAATCAATGGTTCGCTTCCTGCTAGTTCTGGTGGTCCCCGCGCCCAAAGCACTGTTCAAAACCGGGTGGTTTATATCGCACCGCCTTTAGGAAGTAGGCGATAATTACCCATGGGCCAGCGATTCCATATAGCGCTCACCACGTGTCCCTGTGTACGGCTCCGAAACCGCTCTCCATCGTGCATTATTTTTCGGTCAAAGTCATGCAGCAATATTCATCACAGCCGTCCGATCTGAGGGCCTTCATCCGACGGTCATAGCACTTCGAAGCTGCGCGAAATTTAATCCAAGCCCATTGCACCCCTGGCCCACCATCTTATTGTCCTCCGATGTGTTTTTAACCGTCGATCTTGCCCAGAGATCGAACGGTCCATATCACTTGCATACTCCGCCATTGATTCTGTTCCTCCACGTCATCATCCCACGTGTTATCGCATTTCTTCCTCCGCCATTTACATATTTCATTCATACGTTATATTTTAATGTTTTTCCTCTAGTCAGCTCGTCCTCCATTCCTCCACCACATCTTTCCGCCACCCTACGTTGTTTCACCATATCATAGTTTACACGACAATTTCCATTAACCTTGCCATCATCCCCACTGTGTTCACCTCCCCGTGCATGGTTTTCTTTAACGAGTTTGCGGATTTTGCAGGTGTGTAGAGATGGAGAACTACCATGATTCATAGTCTTAATTGCTGTGATGGAACACACATCAAAGGACCAATTTCAGGACAGAATTATGAAGAAGGTCCTCGGAAGCCAAATCGACAAGACTTCAATTAAAGGAGACAGGGTTCAGATTTGTCAAAACCCTGTAAGAGCATTCAAGACGCCGTTTTCTCAAATGGAGATATCAATGGGGTAGAGAAAGAATATCAGTGATCAGCAGAGAATTAAATGCAGGTAGCTGAAGATTTTTGGGGCCTTGTTCTAGCCTTTTGAAGCCGAGTACCAAATTGAAGATCCTGCACATCATTCGAAAGATCTACACACAGAAAACAAGGTCCTCAAGGCTTTATTTCAACAGAGTTTTCTTTCCAGGAAAGGACAGAATGTTGGTATGGTTATCCCTATACCGTGTTCCTGAAGAGATTTTTCACCCAGTGCATTTATTTCAGTTAGCAGGCCACAGAGTACAATCAACACAGTGCCGTCAAGCAGTGTGGGCGGGCACTTCTCCACCATTTTGTTTTAATGATACAATTAAATGTTCATCACCTACCTCTTTTGCTAGATTTTAGTTTTTCCTATAAAGACCATGAAGAAATACATTGTAAGGGTTCCAGATTTTTATCATAAAATTATACAGTGAAAGGATTTTGCATACATTTTGTAAACTTCTTGTATGAAGGCTCAGAGCCCATAGGGTCTCAGTGAGGAGGAGTTCTATCTGTCAAAGAGGATTCTGGTCTTTGGTATTTCACAGTTTGTAACCTTCTTTATTGTGTTATATTAATAGAACACTTCATTTCATCCATCTTTCTTGTATCATGTTTTGGAATGGTTTATCAGCGATTTTTGGTGTGGATTCATCCCTATGCTATGCCTTTTCGAGGATCGGTCGACGCTTTAAATATGGCTCATGCATAGTCTTTGTTCCATTAATCTTTTGTATGCCTTACGCTGTATTTTGGAGATTGGGGAGAAGCATGTGAGATGCTATTATCATGTATGGATTCTTAGATTGGTAAGCCCATGCATGGTGGTATTGTATATCTGGGTATCAGCTCAATGCTAACTAGTATCTTCTCAATATTTCTTTCACTACATCCATCTTATGATAATTTATGTCTGTGAAGTATTTCTGAATCGACCTGCTTTGCAGTAAACTGTCTCTAAATTGTCTTTTGCTTTTGTATCAGAGTTCTGCATCTTGCCTCTGCAGTATCTCTTTTCCTGTGTCAGTTTCTGAGGGTTTGGTCCCATTCTATTTCATTTCCCTGTTTACAGGAGATAGCATGTGAGCTGAAGCTGACAACTTCCTACATTGTATTATATGCTCCTTGATATGCTAAGATGTCCTAGGCACTGGTCTGTCACAACACTATGCTGTCTATAGGAGCGACAACATCTTTCTGGCGCCGTTGCCGAGGACGAAGTTAAGAAAATTATAATCCCTGGGCCTCGACAAAATTCTATTCACTCTTCAAGTAGGTGAGCATGGAGAGTTGAGAGTTGTAGATCCCTCACCTTGGCGACTCCACATTTGTTATTTGATACATTTATTTGCAGTCCTGGCTCCTCGTAAGCCACACCTAAGGTCAGATTCGTCTAAGCCAAAGACAACTTCAGTGTCTGACCCTGACCAGATTATACATAGAAGAAATTGGAGGGAAAGGAAATCAGCCTGTTCCCAAATCCCTGAAGTGTCTATATAAGATTTTCATTCTTCCTCCTCTCAAGATTCTCAATTGCAAATTCCCGACTCCACTGTGGGAGATACTGATTATTATTATTCGGATAGTCCACCCCGAGAGGGTATCATAAATAAAAAAAATCTTCATCCTACTCCTGAGGTTGAAGAGGTCAAGGAAGTAACTGAAGTATCTGTCGTTAATAGACCTTTGTTCCCCTCAACTCCTCAAGCTACAATTGAGTACACTCCTATTATTATTCATACTCCACTTCCTCCTCCTCCTCCTCCTCTTACTCACCAAACTATTGCACTACCTCCACCTCCTCCAATGGCTAATGTTCCAGCCTTCTTAATGAATAAATATTCTCCCCTGGCATTACCCCAAGTGTTAAATGATATACCCCAAGATTATCTGAAGATTTTGCCCAGATTCAATGCAGAAAATGAGATTGATGCTCAGAAACATCTTGAGACTTTCTGCTCTTTTGCAGATAACTTTAATGTTGAACATTTAGATGTGGTCTTAAGACTGTTTGTGCAGTCTTTGGATGGTGAAGCTCGAAAATGGTTCAAGACATTGGCTGGCTGCTCTATTACCACTTGGGATAACATGGAAGACACTTTTCTCAGGAAATGGGGAGAGAAGAAAGATCATGGAAATTGTCTCATTGAATTCAATACATTAAAGAAAAGACACAATGAAGGAGTGTTAGAATTTATCAAAATATTTTATAAACTATATTTGAGTCTCCCTGCTGACATGAAACCCCATCAAACTGCTGCTAAAGTTGTTTTTGTAGCAGCCTTTGATTCAGAATTTGGTTTCTCTCTCAGAGAAAGAAAGCCTGCTACTCTGGATGATGCTCAGGTAGATGCACTAGAATTGGAAGCGAAATTTGCCTCCACTGGAAAATCAAAAGGAAGAGTTGAGCAGGATACCAGAAGAAGGGGAAAAGAGGAGGCATCCACTTCTAGTCAGGACAGAGACTCAGACAAAATGGAAGAAATGAGCAAATTGGTCAAGAAAATGGTGAAGCTTGAATTGGAAGCTAAGAATCCAGCTTTCAGGAATCTCCAGAATGCTCCGAACAGAGGTTACAATCCTCAATATAGGAAACCACCCTTGCAAATATTGCGAAGGGAAGCAAAGGAGCAACAGGATCAAGTGCCACACCCATTGTACCTGGAAGGTCCAGTAGATGACTCCACTGAAGATGTTGCCTATGGACTGGAGGATGCAAATATTGCCTTTTCAAATAGTGATGGAGAAGAATGCCCTTTGCAAGGAAATGATGAAGCTGGAAGTTCATTACAAAAAGAAGAAAAGATCAGAGACGCGGAAGAAGCAGAATTTGATCATTATTGTAAACAATTTGATGATTTCATGCAAGCACATTTCAATAGAAGATATGATCTCAGATCTTCTAGGAAGAGGACTCGTACCCAAGAGCAAGAAGAAGAGCTACCCCAGAAGGAGGCTCCTGCTCAGAAAGAGGCTACAATGCAGAAAGCTACAGAAAAAGGTAAGGGCCCTCTAAACAAACCTTTGCAGTCTAATGATCAAATTCCTCCCACTCCAAAAACAATCATTCCTCCTAATACCGAGTCTGTGTCAAAGGAAGTCAAATCCCCAGCTGAAAATAAAGAGCCAAAAAAGGTTGTGATAGAAAAATCCCCTCCTGCTTTCAGTCTGCAAAAAGAACTTGAAAAGGTTAAAATCCCAGTCCCCTTGACTGAACTGTTGAAGCAACTAGCATACCAAGCTCAAGTCACCTCATTTATGCTCCCTCCAGAAGCACCAATCATCCCAGATAGTCTCAAACTTCAAGAAGAAAGACCCATGGTAGTTTTTGGCCCTCATGTGGAGGAGATATATCCTTCTACTCCTCCCTTCTATGTGTCTCTAGTAATCCATGACCTACTATTACATAATTGTATGCTAGATTCTGGAGCTTCCCACAATCTTATGCCTCTATCAGTCATGGAACAACTAGGTTTACAAATCACACATCCATATAAAGACCTCTATTCATTTGACTCCAAAAGAGTTAAGTGTCTAGGGATGATCAAGGATTTAGTGGTCAATCTAGCCCAAATCCTAGCAAAAAGTGTGGTAATGGACATAGTGGTAACTGACATTCCAGCTCGTTTTGGTATGTTGCTATCAAGGTCCTGGGGAACAAAAATTGGTGGATCACTCAAGATGGATTTAACATATGCCACTACTCCAGTTTTTGGGGGCCAGGAGAGAAGATTGTACAAGGAGACTAGATTTGTCAAGATGGTGACTAAGGCTGACAATTCTGCAAATTCACCAGTCTACAGTAAGGAAGGATATTTTCATGCTTGATGCTGGAAGAAGATCAAGATTATTCTCATGAACCATCCTTCTTCCAGATCAAGAGTGAGCAGGCCTCAAAGAACATGGAAGCAGAAATATGGACACTACACTTCGATGGAGCAAATTCAAGAGAAGGAAATGGAGCATGTATATTATTAATTTCTCCTACAGGCAGATGGGTTCCATTGTCATTCAAACTAGAATATGAAGCCACCAATAATGTGGCTGAATATGAAGCACTTCTATTGGGATTTCAGACAGCCAGGAGCATGGGTATACAAAGTTTAAAGGTTCTGGGAGACTCAGAACTAGTAGTCAGACAAGTCAGGAATCAGTGTCAGACCAAGCATCCTAGGCTAAAGTCTTATAGGAATGAAGTGTGGGACATGGTAGAAAAATTCTTTTTGGCATTCAATATCCAGTTCATGCCCCGAGAATAGAATAGGATGGCTGACTCCCTTGCTGTGGCTGCTAGTACATTTCGACCACCTCAGAACCCTCTTTTAAGATATGAAGTTGAGGTGCGTTATCGGCCTTCAATCCCAGATAACATCAAGCACTGGCAGGTATTTGAAGATGGAGAATAGATGAAAATATTTCTAGAGACAATAGGAGAATTCTCCAATATGGAGATTGATGATGAAGAAGAGGTAGAATCTGAAGATACTTCAAAAAGAAATTGGGAAGAGAAAGTGGCAGGTAACAAAGTGTTGCAGTTAAAGGGAAACATAATACCTAGAGGGCTGGTGCCTCTAGAAAGATTATTTGACAAGAATGATGTCCCACTGCGGCCAAGCAAAGTGGTAGAAGAAAATCAGGTAGAAGACCTGAATTTGGGTACTGAGGCTGACCCCAATATTGTCAAACTGTCCAAGAAAATCCCTGAAGAATATAAAAAGTTATATCAGAAATTATTTTAGTCTTACAAAGATGTGTTTGCATGGTCCTATCAGGACTTGAAAACTTTTGATATCAATATTATGCAACACAAAATTCCACTGAAGATAGAAGCAAAGCCCCATAAGCAGAAGTTCAGACAAATCAATCCCTTGTTGCTGCCTTCTATTGAGAAAGAAATTAAGAAGCTGCTGAAGGCCAAAATAATTGTACCATTGAGGTAATCTGAATGGGTGGCAAACCTTGTCCCTGTACGAAAGAAGAATGGAGAAATAAGGCTGTGTGTGGATTTTAGAAATTTAAACAGAGCTTCCTTAAAAGATAATTATCCACTACCCAAGATGGATCACATCTTGCAGAAGGTGGTTGGAGCTACCAGAATGTCAATGATGAATGGGTTCTCTGGTTATAATCAAGTGGCTGTACTTCCAGAGGATCAAAAGAAGACTGCTTTCACCACACCTTGGGGTACATTTATGTATGCCAGGATGCCTTTTGGAT
Organism: Pinus albicaulis; assembly: GCA_034641835.2. Classification (NCBI taxonomy): domain Eukaryota; kingdom Viridiplantae; phylum Streptophyta; class Pinopsida; order Pinales; family Pinaceae; genus Pinus; species Pinus albicaulis. The sequence continues at coordinate 237,030,882 of CM076569.1, read as the reverse complement.
TGATTAATGCAGGGTCCACTTTCCAGAGGGAGATGGATATTGCTTTTGTTGGGGAGCAGGATAAATTCCTGGTGGTCTACCTTGATGATATCACTGTATTTTCCAAAAATGATGCTGAGCGCATTGAACATCTGTGGAGAAATTTTGAGAAATGCAGAAGGTATGGTCTCTCTCTGAATCCTCAAAAGTCTTTATTTGCATTAGAAGAGGGAAAGCTTTTGGGCCATATCGTGACTAAAGATGGGGTGAAGATAGATCCTAAGAGGGTAGAGGTTATAAATAGTATTTCTTTTCCCAGAAATAAGAAAGAAGTACAAGTATTCCTTGGGCGCATAAGTTTCTTGAGAAGGTTTATTCCTAACTATGCTGAGATAGTTAGGCATATAACAGATATGTTGAAGAAGAATAAGGAGGTAAAGTGGTCACAAGAATCATGTGAGGCGTTTACCAGGATAAAGAATGCTTTTTCAGAAGCCCCTGTGCTGGCTGGACCAGACTATGATAAACCTTTCATGATTTTTTCTTTTGCATCACCTCATACAATAGCAGGAGTTTTATTGCAGAAAAATGAGGAGGGGTATGAGCAGCCCATCTCCTTTTTCAGTCAGGTGCTCCGTGATGCAGAATTAAAATACAATATATTGGAAAAGCAAGCATATGCCCTAGTGAAATCCCTCAAAGCATTCCGAGTATATATCTTGCAGTCCCGCATCACTGCATTTGTGCCTGCAGCTGCTGTAAAAGACATCCTGATTCAGGGGGATAGTGAAGGAAAAAGGGGTAAGTGGATTGCTAAAATACAGAAGTATGACTTAGACATCCGCCCTACTAATCTGATCAAAGGACAGGGGCTTGCCAAAATGTTATCTGAATCAAACTATCAACCTCTGGGCATAAATTTGTCCATTATAGCAAGTGAGGAATCTGAGGAGAAAGAAGAACGACATGGAATTGGAGTAGCTACTCCAGAAACACATCTAAAGTACCTCACCAATCAGTGGTACAAAGAAATAGTAGAATATCTCCTTACACTCAACTGCCCTCCAAACTGTGACAAAACTAAATACAGAGCGCTGAGGTTGAAATCACAAAAGTACATAGTCGCCAATGGTCGGCTATACTGGTGAGATCCCTCAGGCATCTTACTCCTGTGTCTTACAGAGGATGAAGTCGAGAGTATTATTGCAGAATTCCATGAAGGGATCTGTGGAGGCCATTACAGCTGGAAGGCCACAGCTCATAAAATTCTGAAAGCTGGCTTCTATTGGCCAAAGCTTTTTGGAGATGTTTTTGCCAGGGTAAGAGCATGTGATAAGTGTCAGAAATTTGCTGAGAGACAGAAATCTGTACCATTTCCCTTGATTCCAGTGCATGTGGATGAACCATTCAGACAATGGGGTATTGATTTTATAGGAGAAATACATCCTCCATCTAGTGGACAACATAAGTGGATATTAACAACAACAGATTATTTCACCAAATGGGTGGAAGCCATACCTGCAAGGAATGCTACAGATACTGTGATCATAAAGTTCATGGAGGAAAACATCATATCCAGGTTTGGCTGTCCTGCTAGGATAGTGACTGATAATGCACAGGCCTTCAAGTCTGCTAAATTTCTGAATTTCTGCCAGCAATACAATATCATACTGAGTCACTTTACAGCTTACTATCCATAGGGAAATGGCTTGGCAGAGTCTTCAAATAAAACTCTGGTGAGAGCCTTGAAGAAGACTATCAATGAAAATCAGAAGAATTGGGATTCCCAATTGAAGTTTTCTCTATGGGCTAATAGAATCACCAGCAAGAGGGCAACTGGGAAATCTCCCTATGAATTGGTATATGGACGAGCAGCAGTTTTTCCTGTATAGCTGGCTCTACCAGTGGCCCGCTTCATGCAAGAAAGCCAGGAGGAACATGATGATATGATCAGGAGAATCAATCAATTGGTGGAGTTAGAAGAAATACGGGGCTAGGTGAACCAAAGGTTAATGGAATATCAAGAGAAAATGAAATACATTATTTATCAGCACGCAAAAGACAGGAAACTGCAGATTGGTGATTTGGTGCTCAGATGGGATATCCGGAGAGTTGAGAAAGGAAAACATGGTAAATTCGACCCCCTGTGGTTTGGTCCTTTCAAAATCATGGAGCAGGGGGGCAATAATACTTTCAGGTTGGAGAATCTACAGGGCAACTTGCTGGATGCCCCTGTAAACGGTCAATTTCTTAAACCCTATTTCCAATTCTAATCCAGGCAGGAACAGCCTGGTGTACTATACTGTATTTTGGTTTGGGTTTTATCTTTGTTCAAATAATGTTGGTGTGGTGATGAATGATAAAGTGAAAAATGGAGGTGCTAGAGAGCAGAGTCTGCATACATGATGATCAGAGGGTTTGCGAGTTCTCGACACGTCCAAGGATGAACGTGCCGTCCCCAAGTGGAGCCGATGTTGATCATAATCACCTTCCTATAAGATTTTCACAGGCAATCTGGCATAAAAGCTTTCGAATCTCCCCTTGCAGACTTGGAAAATCATTTTTGTGCCTATCGTTGCCATTTCCCGCCTCCAAAACTCATTATAAAAGGCTGAAAATTCATATTTTAAAATATTAGAGGCATATCTCCTTCGGCCCTAACCCCCTTCGTCCCATTCTCCATGTAACCTGGGCCCCAGACCGAGTGTTAAATCCGGGGGCGCTTACTACGTAGGTATATCGGGCGCATCCAGAGCCGTTGATCTGTGCAGATCGAACGACGTTCGCTCATCTCTGCCGCACCCGTAGCCTACCTATTCACCGTCCGATCAGATCATAAATCAACGGTTCGCTGCCCGCCAGTTCTGGTGGTCCCCGCGCCCAAAGCACTGTTCAAAACCGGGTGGTTTATATCGCACCGCCTTTCGGCAGTAGGCGGTAATTACCCATGGGCTAGCGATTCCATACAACGCTCACCACGTGTCCCTGTGTACGGCTCCGAAACCGCTCTCCATCGCGCATTATTGTTCGATCAAAGTCATGCAGCGATATTCATCACAGCCGTTCGATCTGAGGGCCTTCATCCAACGGTCATAGCGCTCCGAAGCTGCGCGAAATTTAATCCAAGCCCATCGCGCCCCTGGCCCACCATCTTATTGTCCTCCGATGTGTTTTTAACTGTCGATCTCGCCCAGAGATCGAATGGTCCATATCACCTGCATACTCCGCCATTGATTCCGTTCCTCCACGTCATCATCCCACGTGTTATCGCATTTCTTCCTCCGCCATTTACATATTTAATTCATACGTTATATTTTAATGTTTTTTTTTCTGGTAAGCTCGCCCGCCATTCCTCCACCACATCTTTCCGCCACCCTACATTGTTTCACCATATCATAGTTTACACGACCGTTTCCATTAACCTTGCCATCATACCCACTGTGTTCACCTCCCCGTGCACGGTTTTCTTTAACGAGTTTGCGGATTTTACAGGTGTGCAGAGATAGAGAACTACCATGATTCATAGTCTTAATTGCTGTGATGGAACACACATCAAAGGACCAATTTCAGGACAGAATTGTGAAGAAGGTCCTTGGAAGCCAAATCGACAAGACTTCAATTAAAGGAAACAGGGTTCAGATTTGTCAAAACCCTGTAAGAGCATTCAAGACGCCGTTTTCTCAAATGGAGATATCAATGGGGCAGAGAAAGAATATTAGTGATCAGCAGAGAATTAAATGCAGGTAGCTGAATATTTTTGGGGCCTTATTCTAGCCTTTTGAAGCCGAGTACCAAATTGAAGATCCTGCACATCATTCGAAAGATCTACACACAGAAAACAAGGTCCTCAAGGCTTTATTTCAACAGAGTTTTCTTTCCAGGAAAGGACAGAATGTTGGTATGGTTATCCCTATACCGTGTTCCTAAACAGATTTTTCACCCAGTGCATTTATTTCAGTTAGCAGGCCACAGAGTACAATCAACACAGCACCGTCAAGCAGTATGGGCGGGCACTTCTCCACCATTTTGTTTTAATGATACAATTAAATGTTCATCACCTACCTCTTTTTCTAGATTTTAGTTTTTCCTATAAAGACCATGAAGAAATACATTGTAAGGGTTCCAAATTTTTATCAGAAAATTATACAGTGAAAGGATTTTGCATACATTTTGTAAACTTCTTGTATGAAGGCTCAGAGCCCATAGGGTCTCAGTGAGGAGGAGTTCTATCTGTCAAAGAGGATTCTGGTCTTTGGTATTTCACAGTTTGTAACCTTCTTTATTGTGTTATATTAATAGAACACTTCATTTCATCCATCTTTCTTGTATCATGTTTTGGAATGTGAGTGGCTCACTGATTTTTGTTATGGATTCATCCTAGTTGATGCCCATGCTCGGATTAGTCAAGCGCTTTAAATATGGCTCATGCATGATATTTTTTTCCATTATTCAGCTAACCATACTTCTGCTATATTAGTTGCTTTGGGAGGGTGCTTTTAAAATGCTATTATCATGTATGGATTCTTAGATTGGTAAGCCCATGCATGGTGGTATTGTATATCTGGGTATCAGCTCAATGTTAACTAGTATCTTCTCAATATTTCTTTCACTACATCCATCTTCTGATAATTTATGTCTGTGAAATATTTTTGAATCGACCCGCTTTGCAGTAAACTGTCTCTAAATTGTCTGTTGCTTTTGTATCAGAGTTCTGCATCTTTCCTCTGCAGTATCTCTTTTCCTGTGTCAGTTTATAAGGGTTTGGTCCCATTCTATTTCATTTCCATGTTTACAGGAGATAGCATGTGAGCTGAAGCTGACAACTTCCTACATTGTATTATATGCTCCTTGCTATGCTAAGATGTCCTAGACACTGGTCTATCACAACTATAGGCTGTCTCTAGGCGCGACAACAAACCCAAAGTTCCATGATCGAAAAAATCACATCAATACAAAATACCATCTTATTCGACATCATGTTGAGGCCAAAACTATCCATCTACATCATTTTTCCACAAATGAGCAGACTGTAGACATCTTCACCAAAGCGCTTGGAAGAGAGAAGTTTGAAAAATTCAGAACGATGCTTGGACTCACCAACATCCCTTCAGATTAAAGGGGGGAATGTTGACACCTAATCCTAAGGGATTGGGTGAGATTGTATATTATTTTAAAATATTAAATAAGGAAGGCCAAGATACATTGGGAAATGAATCCCAATAATATCACCTCCATGTATAATTACATACACAACCTCCATCTAATTCATATTTAGTTTTGCAGAGTTACCTCCTGGCATGACATCAAACAAGACACCTTATGGTGGATTATGCTTTTGCTTTTGGCCCAGATTTCTATGCTTTCTCTTGGAGTTAAGAACCAACAAATTTAGGGCAATATTTCTTCACTTCCCAAAGAGTATATGAATTCTTTGAGGTTACCCAGAGATTGTAAGAAATTTTTGATGCTAAAGAAAAACATGACAATAGAAGCCTTATATCTCATCAAGCTTTTTTTGATAAACATAATGAACGTGATTCTTGCTTGGATGATCATGAACTAGTAGTTGAAAAATTTGAGTCATATATAAAGTTCCATAAATATTAAGTTGTAGACCCAAGTTTAGTAGTGGTTTCCTTTGAGTCTTCAATTGATGATGATAAAGTTCCAGAGGAAGAGAAACAAATCATCCATGTAGAATTGGATCAATAAGATACCCTATTATTTCCTACCCTGTAGTTTAAGAACATTCCAATCAAATACCATTACAATTAGACCTGTAGTGAAATGATTCTAGTATCGATCTTCATAATTGTATTTGAGTCATGATGTAATGTATTTGTCAAAAGGAAGAAAAAGAAAAAACATTTGTAAAAGAAAAAATATTTATAAGCATGCGTTTCATGCTTTATGTATTTTTGTTTCTAGGTCAAGCCTCCATTGAAGGCTTATAGGATTGAGTCCTAATTCATTGTTAATATTTATGTATTAGACCCTTGGGATTTCCATTTGAAAGAAAGAAAAATATATTTGTATCAAAATGTATCTATCCCCTCCTCCACCTAGTCGCCTTCCACATCAAGAAAGTCGGATCCATTAAAGATGATTTGACCCCACAAAAGGCTATATATGAGCAAGGATTTTGACCTAGTTTGATATATATCCAAGAAAAATTTTGATCTACAATTTCAAGGAATAATAAAGTGTCAAAATCTTAGTGAGGAAGGCATATTCCATTACAAGATGTTAATTTTGGACAACTAGGTCCAAAATCCATGTTGTGATGCTCAAATGAAGATACCAATATTTTTATTGGGTTCCTCTTTCAGAGAGGTGCAAGATTGATCCAAATATCATCTAGATCCGATGAGAAGAACATTTATTTTGAATTTATTTTTAATCTATTCAAAATATGTGCAGGTCGGCCTTAAGGTTTTGTACCCGAGCAAATGTGTCACGCACCCTCAATGATGGATATAAATAAGGTCAACGTTGGAGGACATTTCACTCATGTCATCCTCGCACATTCTCTCTCCTCATCTGATTGGTTCAATCACTTGGAGTCTCCTCTCTCTCCACACGTGGGAAATATGGCAGCAACACTTTCTGTTTTTCAGTCTAGGGTTTCTGCAGCAAACTTTGACTAGAGTTGACTTTGGTCAGCGCAAGGTCAAATTGACCCGAAACTCTCCCAAAATATCGATTTCCCTAAGTCACATTTTCTGGCACTATTTCTGAGGCAAAACATTGACTTTGACTTATCAACGTTGACGTAGCTTCTATTGCTGCTTACGTTGACCATTGACTGACAGCATTGACTTTTGAGTTGGTTGTTTGGCTGTCCTAGAGGGTTGTGTGACATTGTTGGTTGGCTGACCATATTGAGACTTTGCTGGTTGAAGCATCCTATTGACCACTGTAATGCACCAACACACTTAGATATTTCTGGCTTGTCTTCTATCGATCTACTGCTATGTTCTATCAACATTTTACTTTATTTTTTATGTGATTGTTGTCTAATATTGAAGAGAAAGTAAAGTTGCATCAAGCATAGAAAATCTACATAAATTTACATGGTATCAGAGCTGAGGTGAAGACAAAGTCCTAATTTGTAGCAATCATCGAAGAAGAGGATGGGTTCCTCAAACTACAATGGCTTTAAGGCTGATGACAAATTGACTGGGAAGGATGAATTCCATGCTTGGAAGATGACATTGGATCTTATGTTGGAAGATCAAGATGTCATGGACTATGTGCAGGGTAAAATCCAAGAGCCTCCATCCACTGAAACTATTGACGCCAAAACAAAGTCTAAGAAGGGGGATATGAAAGCAAAGTTGATGGTCAGGGACTCAATTCACAAGAGTCTGGTTGCCTACATCTCCGAGCTGGGAACATATAAAGAGATGTATGATAATTTGGTCCACATGTTCAAGGCCAACAATGCGAATCAAGTCCTATTCTTCAAGAATCACTTGAAGAATCTGAAGAAAGCAGGGATGAGTCTGTTCAATCATATTTTCTAAAGCTGACCGAGATCAGGAACAATCTGCTGGCTATTGGGGAGACAATAGCTGATCGAGAGATGGCACTCACCACACTTGGAGGGTTCTCATTCGAATGGCATGTGTTCAACAATACCATTCTCAATAATAATTTTATGCCTGACTTTAACAAAGTACTATCAAGATGCGTTCAAGAAGAGACAAGAATGAAGGAGTATGAAAATGAAGGAAATGATGCCTATGCTGCTCATTCTAGAAAGAAGAACTTTAGTGGTCCAAAGAACAAAGCCTAGAGCAAGGGCTCAAGGAAATAGGGCAAGTGTTACACTTGCTCTGCAGCCCAAGATCACTATGCTATGAGTAACCTTTCAAGAAGAGGATTCTCTTGATGGTGATGAAAAAAAACAACCTTTGAGGAATGGAGATCAAAGGAATAACAAGTTAGAGAGAGGCTCTATAAGACGGAAAGTAATTAAACCTTCCAAAATTAAAATTTCCGGTATGAGGAATCAAATGTTGTTGATAAAAAAATGAATTCATTCTTGTCACCCTCTCTGATCTCCTCCCTACACTATGGATGTCGGGCGATAGATAGTGATGCGTCGAAGGCACATCACACGAGTTCCGAAGAAAAAATACTCTTAATCTCTGGATTGAGATACTAATCTGGAAATTATCCTTGGAGATAATGCTGCATATCCCGTGAAAGGGACAGGGACTGTGACCCTCCACTTCTCTCAAGGTCAAGTCCTCTGCTTGCAGGATGTACTTTATGTACCTAATTTGAAGAAGAACCTTGTGTCTATATCAGCCATGGAAGACAAAGGTTTCAATGTGGCATTCATTGATGGAAAGGTGCGCATGTGGAAGAAGAGCTTCAAGGAAGCTATCACGATTGGGTTTAGAGTTGATACACTCTACCAGGTTGGAGGAAGTACACTGGGAGCGATGACATGTGATACTATCCGACAGATTGAACTATGGCACTGGAGGTTTGGACACCTTCACCTCAAAGCCCTTCTTGAAGTAAGGAAGGTGGTGAAGGGGATGCCCGAGTTCTCAAATAATCATGAAGGTGTATGTTAGGGTTTTGTCGAAGGAAATCATACAAGGGGACCTTTCCCCTCAAGTGTCAAAAAGACATCTGATGTCTTGCAATTGATCCATTTTGATTTGTCTGGTATGCTTCCCGTGACATCCTTGGGAGGATTTTCTTATTATATGACGTTCATAGATGAATTCTCTCGCAAAACCTGGATATAATTCTTGAAGAAGAAGGATGAGGCTTTCATGTGGTTCTGTACCTTCAAAGCCTTGGTGGAAAATATGATAGGGAAGAAGATCAAGGTTTTGAGGACTGGTAATGGTACTAAATATGAGACGAATGAGTTCAAGAAATTTTGCAGAGAAGCTGGCATCAAGAGGGAGACCACAACTGTCTATACTCCTAATCAGAATGGCGTTGTTGAACGAAATAACAGGACCATTGTGGAAGCTTTCCATGCCATGCTATGTGACCAAGGTCTACCGAAGTTTATATGGGGAGAAGCTGCAAACACTGCTGTGTACATACAAAACTGATGCCCACATTCCACACTAGACTTCAAAACTCACGAAGAGGTTTTCACTGGTAAGAAACCTGATGTCTCACATGCTAGAGTTTTTGGATGTCCTATTTATTTTCATGTGTCGAAAGAGAAGAGGAGCAAGCTGGATGCTTCTAGGAAGAAGGGAATGTTTGTGGGCTACAACAAAACTTCGAAGGCCTATAGAGTCTATGTGCCTGGTTAAAGGGAAGTAGAGATATGCCACGATGTCACTTTTGACGAAGATGCTTCCCTGAAGAAAGTAGTCAATCTTTCGAGATCGGAGGAAGATCATGAAGCAAGGCCTAGAAATCAAGAATAATAGAAGGATGAGACGATGCCCGATGCTGAAGGATCGATGGACCCGATTGATCCACCTCCTTCACTGGGGAAGAGACCATCATGGCTCAGGGACACTCTCGAGAGTGTTCGTAAAGCATCAAGTCTGGAAGGATTCTATGCACGAATATTATGAGTCCATAATGAATAATGATGTCTGGGATGTGGTTCCAAGACCGGAGGACAAAGCATTTGTCACCTCGAAATGGCTCTACAAGATCAAGCATGGATCTGATGGAAGTGTTGAAAAGTTCAAGGCAAGATTCATTGCCCCGTGGCTTCTCTCAAAAGGAAGGCATAGACTATGATGACATATTTTCACCTGTGGCCCGATATACCACCATTCGATCTATCATAGCCCTTTCTGCTACGCAAGGATGTAGTCTTCATCAGATGGATGTGAAGACTACATTTATGCATGGTGCGATAAAGGAAGAGGTGTATTTAGAGCAACCTCTGGGTTTCGAAGTCCAGGATCAGGACACCCATGTTTGTAGGTTGAAGAAAGCCCTCTATGGGCTGAAGCAAGCACCCAGTGCTTGGTACGAGAGGATATATAGGTACGTGATGAAGCTGGGCTTCACTCGTAGTAATGCTGATCCGAACCTTTAATTCAAGGTTGATAGAGAGAAGCCTCTCATTCTGGTGTTGTATGTGGACGACCTCTTCTTGACAGGTGCTGAACCTCTCATTCATCAGTGCAAGAGGGAGCTCGCTGCTGCGTTTGAGATGAAGGACCTAGGACTGATGCACTACTTCCTAGGCCTGGAGGTCTGGCAGAGACCTGGCGAGATTTTCCTTTCTCAAGAAAAATACATTGTGAAGCTTCTAGAAAGATTTTATATGGTGGACTGTAAGTCCGTGTCGACACCGATGGAGCTCAACTTTAAGAAGTTGAGTGGCAGCGCTGTTGGGCCCATGTTAGAAAATCCTACTAAGTATCGTCAACTCATAGGGGCCTTGATGTTCTTAGTAAACACCCATCTGGATATATTTTTTGCAGTGAACACTTTGAGTCAACAGATGGTTGAGCCTCATCACACTCACTGGGTTGGTGCCAAGAATCTTCTGAGATATCTTTGGGGCACGATAAACCATGGGCTAAGATATATTGTTAGGAGCGTGACACCCCTTGGATATACTGATGCCGATTGGGCTAGCAGTGTGGTGGATCATAAGAGCACATCAGGATGCTGCTTCGCACTTGGTTCTGCTTCGATATCATGGATGAGAAGGAAGCAGAAGTCGGTGGCTTTGAGCATCGTGGAGGCCGAATACATTGCAGTGAGTATGGCCTATTGTGAATCAGTCTGGTTACGAAAGCCCTTAAGTGAGCTGATCGGGCATGTGCTAGATACCACCGTGATACTCTGTGATAACCAGAGTGGGATCCGGTTATCCGAGAATCCCGTGTTCCAAGATTGATCCAAGCATATTGATATCAGGTACCACTTTATCCGAGATATGGTACAGCGAGGCATCATAAGGCTCGATCATATAGGAACTGATGAGCAGGTCACAAATATTCTCACAAAGCCCCTAGGGAAGGTCAAGTTCCTAACCTTCCATGAGAATCTTGGTATCGTGGAATGACCCTATTCTGAGGGTCTTGTTGGATGATGAGCTTTGGGAGCTCGGGGGGGCTTTAGGGATAGCTTCTCGGAGCTATAAGCAACCACAGGGCTAGGCTTACCGAACCTTGTTGGTGTGCTTCTGCCCCACCGTTGTGATGATTGAGTTGGTTCACCTCTCATTATCTATGCATTGTATGCATCCTACCCATTGAGTTCAGGGCTCATGGGAAGTGTTGAGCCCCAAGATTGTTCTTTCTTTCATCTTACTTCACTCCATTTTCCTTTGTCCATTTTTATCCCAGGCCCAAATGATCAATGAAATTAGTTAAAATTACTTTTAGAATGAATAACATGGCTAACTTGCTAAGTTTTGTGATTTTGTCATTGTAATGCATTTTTAACTGAAACTAGCTACAGAATGCAGACATTCCATAGCTAACCGCCAATTCTGCAGCTGTATTCACGTTCAAGCATGTTCCAGGTGTCCTCTCAGGAAAAGCCACACATGGGTATATTCCACATCATGTCCTCATCGTTCGTTGCTCACCATGAAGAATGAACTGAATTCTGGACGTGGTTTTGGTACGTGGGAACTCATTCAAGGAGGAAGACTCCTAATAGGACTAGGATAGTCCAAATGTCCTTTGTCCCTCTACGCTGCCATATTTAGAGTTCTAGTACGATTTTGATATGAAAAGACAATGATCCCCGTATTGTTGCAAGTTCTGTTATGAAGATTTGATATAAATGCACTCGGGAAACCGAGAGGCTAGCTCTAGATTTTGATTAGATTTCATGGATTGACTGCTATATTTCTGAAGACCAAGAATACTCTGTTTCAAGTTATTTTCCTTTAATGAAGAAGACAACATTGCTTTGAGCGCGTTGAGGTGATTTTGAGTTAGATTCCGTCTGGTGGTAGAGGGCCCCTGCCTTCTGAACGGCTTTACTTTCGTAATTTAGATAAGTATCTTAGTTTGTTTTCACGTTTTTGAAGTTTGAGTTCATAGTTAATTTCATTAGTCACTATAGCTATACTTTTTCTAAGAAACTCTTCCAAAAGATCATGATAATGAATGAGAAATGGCTGTAGTGTTATAGATTTTAATTGCAATTTATTTTGTTCATTATCACAGTTGAACTTATTCTAAGAAAACTCTTCCAAAAAATCATTATGATGGCTAAGACATGACTGTGATACTGAAGGTTTCATTTGCTTGTTTACACTAAGTAGCATAGCTGATCTTACTCTTAAAACACTCTTCCAAAACATCATAACAATGGATAGGAAATAGCTGTGATGACTTAGTTTTTGATGGTAATTTCTTTCAGTTTTCATGTTTGCATTTGCATTTAATTGTACAGCCAGGATTGTTCTAAGAATCTCTTCCAAAACACCATTCATGATGGAAAAAATAGGCTGTAGAATCCCATAGATTAATTGCATGATAACTTCATTAGGGCACTACGGAGTCAAATTGCATTCAATTCATGCTCTGTTATTTTGTTTTAAGTTTGATAATGGCTTGTTTGTTTAGCACTGTTTATTGTAGAGTAGTGACACCTTAGTTCAGTTCTAGCTTAGCTCATTGTATTTACATTGTACATTTAGTTGTCATTCATTGCATATTAAATTAAATTAGTTGTTAAACTTAAATACCACGGCCTTCAGTATTTACAAAACTTCTTTTTTTCCAAACCTATATTAATTCATAATCATCTGGACAGAAGATAGTAACAGTCCAAGGCCTGGAGTACTTCTGCAAAAAAAAAATTTATTTCACAAACAAACCTTTCCTCAAAAGACTATTCTAAAAATCTATAACCTTTGAGTGAAGTTTAGGATGTATTCTCTAAGTTGCGTAATAGAATTATTAGCTAGTTTTATGACCTTTTGATGTTACAATTGTTCTTTCAGACATGTTTCTACAAACCTTAATCATGGATGAGATGTTTATTGCTTTATGAGTTAATTGTTTAATTCGTTTAGTTAGAGAATTTTCATCCTTGTTGCCCATTTCTCAAGCTCTTCCAAATATCCTTATTGTACTGATCAGATGTTGTTCATGTTGTGATTCATTTTCTTGAAGTCATTATCAAGCTTTGTATTCTGCTTAGTCATAGTTTAGGTTTGGTTCTGTTTCAGTATTTGCATTTGCATTTGTCATTTGTCATCAACAAATTAGGCTTCACTCTATTTTTAACCAGTAGCTTCTTTCCACCAACATTTAGTTCTTTCCCTTGTGAACATGAAACCATAAAAAGACCAAAAACATCATAAAACACTAGACACAACGCAGTAAGAAACAAACACCTAGGCACATACAGTGCACCTCACTTCAGCAGTTTACCAACCCTGGTTGACAATTAAATGAACTCAATTTAGGAGACTAGGTTGAGCACAAACAGGAAGTACCTCTCATTTGGCCAGCGAGGTGAGAAAAGCTAGAGACTAGTAGCAAAGACTAATGGACTCATCAGAGATTTCCATACTCTCTATATAGGATGGCACAGTACAACCACTTGATCTGGGATCAAGTCTAGTGAGGTTTCAGACCTCCTACTGAGTTCGGGTCAGATAAACCAACTTCGGGTTGGTATGAGACTCTTTGTGAGTCCTATAGAGGTTTCAGACCTCTAGGCTAAATTTTTCAGTCGAGAATGATGTCTTTGTGACTGACCCACTTCTGTTCTGAAATTAAGAAGCCAACAAAGCAAGTTACAACATGATGACGCACGATGTTTGGATTACACAGGTGGATGGAGTTCTCCCTAGTTGAGAGGGAGTGTTAATTTTGGACAACTAGGTCCAAAATACATGTTGTGATGCTCATATGAAGATACCAATATTTTTATTGGGTTCCTCTTTCAGAGAGGTGCAAGATCGATCTAAATATCATCGTGATCCGATGAGCAGAACATTTATTTTGAATTTATTTTTAATCTATTCAAAATATGTGCAGGTCGGCCTTAAGGTTTTGTACCCCAGCAGATGTGTCACACACCCTCAATGATGGATATAAATAAGGTCAAAGTTGGAGGACATTTCACTCATCTCATCCTCACACATTCTCTCTCCTCATCTGATTGGTTCGATCACTTGGAGTCTATTCTCTCTCCACACGTGGGAAATCTGGCAGCAACACTTTTTATTTTTCGGTCAAGGGTTTCTGCAGCAAACTTTGACTAGCATTGAATTTGGTAAACACATGGTCAAATTGACCCGAAACTCTCCCAAAATCTTGATTTCCCTAATCCGCATTTTCTGGCACTATTTCCAAGGAAAAATGTTGACTTTGACTTTTCAGCGTTGACCTAGCTGTTGCTGCTATTTGCGTTGACCGTTGATTGAAAACGTTGACTTTTGGGTTGAATTTTGAGTTGATTGTTTGGATTTCCTAGAGGGTTGTGTGACATTGCTGGTTGGCTAACCATATTGAGACTTTGTTGGTTGAAGCATCCTGTTGACCGCCGTAATGCACCAACACACTTATATATTTCTGGCTTGTCTTCTGTTGATCTACTGGTATGTTCTATCAACATTTTACTTTATTGTTTATGTGATTGCTATCTAATATTGAAGAGAAAGTAAAGTTGCATCAAGCATAGAACATCTACATAAATTTACACAAGAAGAATGAAGGCTAGCGAAAAAAGAGAGGATTAAATTATTCTTGTTTCTATTCACATGTGTGAAAGGACTGAAGAAAAAGTGCAAAGTTGTAGGACTAAAGATGAAGGCTGAAAAATTCAAAAGTTGTAGAGTAGGATGAGATTACATTTGACTTGGATATTGGAGATGGATTCGTGTTGACTTTGGAGATATTTACTAATATTCTTTGAAAGATGACTTGGTGGATTGGAGGAGGTCATATTGTTGGTCAAAAGGTCATGGTTGTCTCATTTGTTTTGATTCCCTAAGAAAAGAAGAGATTTGTTGGGGTTTTCCTCCATAGGAGAGGTTTTGGCCCTAGCTTATAGCCTGCATTTGGTGTCCACTTGTATTTTATGATATTCATGTTTTGGTAGTTTTTTGATGATGAAGAACATAATAATAAAAAGCAGAAGAAGAAGTTAATCAATCAAGTAAAAGAATAACACAAGCAACTATCAAGTTATGAAAAATCAACATAATAAGTTTCCCTAAGTATTTCTCAACATGGTATAAAATCTAAGGTCAGAAGCGTGATAGAAGCTTGAAGATCACAAGTGTATGAATAAAAAGGGATTATTTGCATTATTCCTAAAGACTGAACTATCTAGAAGAAGTTTCAAATTTCTAAGAAACCTTGTAAGTCAAAATCTCAGTGATTGAAGTTGTAGACATGGGTAATAAGGGAAACAAGATTATAAGAGTCAAGAAATACCTTTTTAAGGAACCGAAAATCTAATCTACAAACCTAGAACAAGTGGAGTCCTTTGTGAAAAATATTGAGCCTCTATGTATAAATTAAGGTATGAAATAGTCTAAAAAAGAATTCGAAATTTCGAAGTTCTTTGTATTGTTGTAGAAGTAATTGAATCACAAGATTTAAGTATCCTTTGTAGACTAGAAGAAGCCTCCATATCTAGCGAAGAGTTTACTTGTCAAAATAACCAAGATAGATCTATTGAGAGGCATTGTATGCCCGGTTTGAAGCTACAATCGCCATAGAAGAAAAGGAATCAAGATTCTTGTAAAAGAAGATGCAGTCCTACACACACACACACATATATAGGAAGGAAGGACCTCAAAAACAACATTAAAGCCGAAGTTACTTTAATGAAGCTTGTAGCAGCCTCTCCCTCCAACAAATTGTGTCATTTTGAAAAAGGAATCATAATTGCATTCTTTTTAGAAGTAATAGAGTAGTTTTTGTCAAAGGTAGTGTTAGTGTCAGTATTTGCATACTTCCACCAGGGATCAAAACACATTTTCATGTGCGTATTAGGTGTCCCATTATGAATAAATTTTTCATCATTCCATTAGGTCATGATATAAAATTGTTCCACTGGTGGTTGTCCTGGTCAAATAAGCTTCTTTCTCACTCAGAAGATCATATTGGATGTCTCATTCTCATGTCTCCTTGAGCATAATAACACCTATGGAAATGCTATGTTCACATGGAAGTCTTTAAAGTCAAAGTCTCATTCAAAATTCAGGTCAAAAAGCAGTCCCATTATGTCATAGGGTCAAAATCATGAAAATTGGTCATTTCACCATCAAATTCATCTTTTGAAGGAGTAGTAATAGTCAAATGTATTCAACAATTTCAGGTTCTAAACTATCATTTCCAAGTAATTGGCTTTGTGTTTACCATATTTGTCTCTCAGTTGTGCTTGGAAAGCTCATTTCCCTCTCCTAGGGTTTTGAGGGCATTTTTCTTGGTCTCATGACTTCCGTGGTTAAATAATCAAAAAGACTTGTATCCTGATGCTCTTACACTTTCCCCTATCATTAATAGACCTTCATAAACACTTCCCATCACTTCTATCCCTCAAAATCATCATTTTTTCACAAACCCTAGCCTATTGCTACAATTTGACACTCTTCGAGACTAGGCACGTGTTTTTCCCTTTTGGACCCCTTCCCCTCACTCAATCCTTGAAATTACACTTTCCCCTACTCTCTAACATTCTATCCCTATCGCCCAAAATTTCCCAAAGAATTTAGACAACCCCTAACCCCTTCATACCCCTCCCTCTACAAGGAAGTCCTAAAATCCCATGTTTTGCTTACACCAAACCCTAATTTCCTCTCCTACTGAGCTAGGGTTTTCTATCGAATTGGAGACATCTGAGTAGAGGAGGAATAAGGGAGGTCATTTTAGCAAGTATGAAGCCATCCCAATTGATAAACATCATGCCTCCATCATTTTCTAAGAAATAATTCTAAGGGAAAAATCATTTGCCACTCATAGGGCTAGTTTTACTTCAAACTATGTTTCTGACCAAACAAAGATGAATTTGAAAAAAGTGAGAGAGTTTTTTTCCATAATAGGTCAATAAATAAAAACCTCTTTCATTTTTTGTATCATTTTTTGGGAGAAATTTCAAAAATACAGGTGCTACAAGAGGTTTGATGAACTTCTGGAGTGACCTTGGGAAAATCAAATTTTCTCATATCTGGAGTGTCCAAATGACTTGCTTGATGCATCAAGTGATAGCTATACTAGAATATCTTTCCAATGAGCTATCATGAGCTCAATTTGAAGTTGAGGAAGGCCTCCAAAAGTTTCCTGTACCAGCACTCTGCATTTCTGCACCCTCATTCAACAATTTTTGACTAGTCTTGGGAAAATCAACTTTTGACAAGGAAAATAAACTCTAATC
The DNA here is from genome assembly GCA_034641835.2 of Pinus albicaulis. NCBI lineage: Eukaryota > Viridiplantae > Streptophyta > Pinopsida > Pinales > Pinaceae > Pinus > Pinus albicaulis. The sequence continues at coordinate 237,013,587 of CM076569.1, read as the reverse complement.
AGAAACAAAAATGTAGATTTGGAAAGTAGAATTGAAGGCTTTCCAACGAGCTATCCTTGGCCCAATTTGGAAATCGGGAAGGCATTCAAAAACAACCTGCAAGTTGGGGGTAAAATGGCGCTGTGCATAGGAGCAGTGCGCTGCAGATAGAGAAATTTTGAAAAAAGACAAGAAAATTTGCCCTATGTGTGGCGCCTTGGCGCTGCGATTCTTATTGGAGCATCCAATGGACAAAATGAAAGCATCAATGTGTTCATAATGGTGAGTACATGCGCCTTATACTTTTGCTAAGAATTTGGAGCAAAACTGGTCAGGCAAAAGGGCCAAAAACACCCAAAAAATCATGTTTTTGCCTCTTTTTTAGGATGGCACTGCACATAGAGGTAGTCTTGGGAGATTTAATTTTTGATAGGGAAAATGGGCACCATTTTGGAAACTGGATGCATATTTTGAAACTAGACTCAGAGAGCTAGCATGGAGCTAATTTGGACACCGGGAAGGCCTCCAAACGTTTCCTGCAAGAGAGACTATTTTTCTATTTATGGCGCTGCGCTTTTGCCAGGAAAATGTAATTTTCACAATCTTCAGCAAATTTTGACATTTTGACTTTTTATCTTGGGAAATGAGAAATTATTGATGTAAAATGTCAATATAAATGTAAATTTCATGTTTTTATTGTTATCTAGGGTAGATACATTAGGTAAATGGCCTCAATGACATGTAATGAATCAGTTTTCTCAAATTTGGGATGAGTCACTTTGACCACCCTATTCTCTAGTTGTCAGTTCAGGCTTTATTGGAACATCTCCTCTCATGGATTTGAACCCCTGAAGTTAGGATGAGTTTTTTTGAGGTATATATCATGTATTTTCTCGGTCATTAGTAGAGGTTGGATTCACTTGGAGCTTTGGCATCTCAAGAGACACATTTTGTATCAGTTCTGGCTTGGACATTAATCAAATTTGCAGCTATTTTTATGAGATCCATGTGGTATTGTGTTTAGTTTCAATTTATTCTTCTGTGCTCATATGTTTGAATTTTTTGTTACTTCATCCATCATTTCATTGCTAATAAGTGAACGTTTTCAAGTTAGATGAACATAATCCATAATTGTTATGCTCTGTTTTGGGTTAATATTCATTGTTTGTAATTTCTTCAGTTTAGAAAGAAATCATGAGTTCACCATGCTCTTTCTATCTCCTTACATGTCTTGATCATCCCATCATCAAAAACCTAAAGTGCTAAACATCATACCTACCTTGCCCCATAGAACACCCTACAAATCTTGACCTAATATCCTTGTCCTAGCTGTTTGACTCCTCCTGGTCCAGCAAAACCCTACATAATCAAAATCAAAACCCTAAGCTACTATACCTAGCCTAATATATTCTTTCCCCAGTCACTTTGACTGTGATCTATACAGAGAGAGCCCTCTCCTGGCCTAGTAGGGCTAGCTACTTGGCTAAGCATGGTTTTAGGTTACCTCAGAATTGTGTTTCTCAGCTTGAGGTTCAATTCGAGTGATAATAGGTAGCAAGAGAAGAATTATGTACTAAAATTCAACCCAAACTCAAGGATAATTCTATCATCTTTAAAAGAGTTTACTTAGCACCTTGGAAGCCTCTACTATAGTCAAGAGAAAGCATCTAGCATTGTGGACCAACTTGAATTCCTCGTCAAAGTCAAGTAATTATTGGTTTTTGTTCTTTATGTCTCAATCATTTAACAATATGTCTTCAATTGCAAGGGGAGAAATAATCTCAATGGAACATATATCTTTCAATCATTAAAGTAAAAGGTATGTAATTGTGAGGTATGTATAGAATGTTCATTTGTTAAAATTCTAGCATGAAATTTTTTAGGGTTTATTTTTATGATTCTAGGGTTGGAAAGTTTTCATCGTGATAGACATTTTTAATATATATGGATTTTAAACCATATATAGTACATACGAAAACCTCATTCGTTTGTTCCTTCTTAGAAATCATAACTCATGATATCTAGGGTTTTTAGGTAAATGACAATCCTTTGCAAAAATAGAATTTAATGATGTCTAGCTTTTGATGTAATGCCTCTAGAGCTAGTTAGGGTTTGTAATAAGAATTCATTCTCTAACATTAATGGAAACCCAAGATAATCATCTCACTCTTGTACTTTTATATTTTGGTTATGCTTGTCAATAAATGTTGTAGGTATACAATAGACACACTGATCTTAAGGACGGTGACTTAGTAAATCGAATTGGATCCTTGGGAACTCTAATAAAAGTAGACTCATATGGAGATAAATCATGAATACGTTGGGAAGAATTCCTTCAAGAATGAAACCCTACAATATTTGTAAAAGGAGCAACTCAAGGTATGTTTAAGACCACATGATTTGTAGCTAGTCTTCTTCACAATAAAAGATATACACATTTTGAAAATTGCTTTCTATTACTAACTTTACCATGGCTAGGGTTTTGAATCATAAATATTTTAATTTGTTAGGTAATTGAGCTTTGGATTAAATCAACCCTTACTATACTATCTATCTTTTTTTCACTTTGGTAAAAACCCTAACCTTTAGGGTTCACTATAAAAACCCTAGCCTTTTGATGTTTAGGGTTTGTTGATGTTATGATGAAACCCTAGTCTCTTAGGGTTTGTTATTGATTTATAAAACATATGACCTAGATTTTTAGGGTTTGATGAATTAGGGTTTATGAAAAACTCTTGTAATAGTAAAATATTAGGAATGAAACCCTAGGTGTATATGCTTCTGTACGATTGAAACCCTAATTTTGTACAATTGTTGTATATATAATATTAATTTTGATTATTTTATTTAGGAATCCTTAGTAAAGATTGATATAATATCCTAGAAATATTAGATGTAAAATGTTCTCACTATGATTGATATCCTAAATTTATTTATGTTTAGTTTTGATGATGGTATCTAAGGTTTGTGACAAAAACCCTAGAAAAATTGTTGTGAAAGTCAAGGGCATGAGATATGTAACCCTTGTTGATTGTGAACCTAAATAAGTTTAGGCTTTGGATATCTAAAGTTTTATTTCTTATTCAAAGTATTAATAACCCTAGATGCACCCCTTATGATGGCATGCTAACCATATATTGATAAATTTAACTTCATGCTCTTGTATATGTTGAAAAAATGTTACAGCAAGAAAGGCTCAATTTGACTTTAGCCTTTGTCAAATTGAGTAGATCAAATTTCCACATCAACAGGACAACTTGGAGGCAATTAACTAGTGTGACATGGATCTTGTCACATATTTAGCTCAGTAAATTTGAGTTAGTGGGCTTGGAGTTTAGTCATGCATGTTTGATTTCTAAATTTTTGTAATCCAGTTCATTTATTTTCAGTTATATTCAGTTAACTAGCCTCTAACTATTGATAGAGTCAGTTGAAGGCTAGATGTGCAGTGGGACAATAGTCTAACTCAGAAATCTGTTAGTTAACTAATCAATCAACCCAAAATAGCTAATGCATGCATGGAATTTGAATTGCTCAGCTGAAGTGGAGATGAAAAGGTAGTGTAACAAGAGTTGTATACTAGTTTGAGTGTGTATTGTTGCATGAGTTCAGGAGATCAATCCTCAGGAATTGCACAAACAAATAGGAGGAAATTCCTAGATTTTAGGTGCTAACTTCCTCAAGGATTGTGTAAGGAAATATGAGGCTAGATGAGAAAATAAATGGCTAAGTGTTTGCTAGAATTTCTTATTCAGCAAAGAGAACAATTATTCTTTTGCAGGTTGAGCTCATAGTTGGAGCTAGCAATTGTAATAGTTTCTCTGTTCAAATTTTTAATGCAAAGAGGTTTGAGGGGTTTTTCCCAGTTGGGTCTCCCTAGAAATAATTGTGTACTTGTGGTTTTTCTTGTTGCATGTCCATCCATGTTGTTCTAAATTGTGATTTTCATTCCGCAGATCAGTAGAGTATAATTGTGTCTCTTGTGTTTCAGTTTGAAATCTTGAGCGGTTGCAATTTCTATTAAATTTATGCATGGTATTAGAGCCCTGAAATCACATTAAAGCCAATATTTTGATCGTGTCTCTCAGGAATTTTGAATTTACAGCTTCATTGTAGCAGTTTTTATTTAGGATCAGGAGAATGTCTTTCAACAGACTGAGATTGGAGTTTTCCCTAGAGAGTTGCTTGAAATTCATAGTGTGTAAGGATTACATGGAAGCAGTGCTTGATAATAATCGCATGTTAGAATATATTAAAAATGATATGGAAAAACCCTAGCAGATGAATGCACAAAAAATATCCCAATGGAAGAAGGATGTTGGAGAGGCTGGGGGAATTCTTTTGGAAGGTGTGAGAGACCACGTGGTCTCAAATATCCATTGCAAAGAGACACCATTTTCTATGTGGAAGACATTGATTGGGTTGTTTGAAAATAACAGTGACCATAGAAAATTTGTCCCTGAAGGACAAACTTTGAAACATAAGGATGCAGAAGAATGATACCATTCCACAATATCTCTCAATATTTACAATTTGGTGATGAGCTTAGAGGGATTGGGGTGAATGTTGTAGAAGATGGCCTAGTGAGCCTAACTCTTCTATGCCTTCCAAAATTGTGGCACAACTACCAATACTCTGTGAATGGAAGGGGAAAATTACCGAATTGGGAAAAGTTGTGGTCCAACTTGATTCAAGAATATTTCAGGAGAAATACCAGAGATGGAACTTCATCCAGAGCAGAGGATGAAGATAATTTTTCCTTGGTTGGGAAGGTGAATAATGGCAAAGGAAATAATACCCAACAAAAACCTGAATTCAACCAAAATAATGGCAAGAAGAAAGACTTGAGCAAGATAAAATGATTCCACCACCACGAATACGGGAACTATGCAACAAAATGTATGCACAAGAAGTCTGCCAAGAAGCCTTCAAGAGAAGTGGGAGGTGAAGCATTGGCTTCAAAATTTGAATTATAATTCATTCTAATAGCATGCATGGCCAACACTATTATGGGGAGTGTGTGGTACCTTGATTTTGGAGCCTCCTTCCATATGGTAGTGTGCAAGGATTTTTTCAATGGCCTGGATGAGAAGGATCTCCAGATGCATATCGAAATGGGGGATGATGGGAGGTAAAATGCTACAAGAATCGGTATTTTCACCTTTGAGAGGGAGAAAACCTCTCCTCTTCACCTTAAAGATGTTATGTTTGTTCTTGGGCTGAAGAAGAACCTGATACATGTAGCAATTTTATAGGATTGTTGCTATGATGTTATTTTCATTAAATGGAAAGCTTTTTTGAGACACATAACTACTGGGAAAGTGAAGCAGATCGGGGTTCGAGTGAATAATCTATACAAACTTGAGGTGGTAGATTGCACTACATTGAGCAGTAAGTTCGAAAAATTGCAGAGTCGAGATGTTGGAGAACTTTGGCATATGAGATTGGGTCATCTTTACCATGGTGCCTTAAAAAACATGCAACAAATTACCACTGGTCTCCCTATAGGCTCCCTTGACCAACAGGATCTTTGCAAGAGTTTCACATTGGGGAAATCTGTCAAATCCACATTTCATGGATGAGATAGCAGAGCATATGCAATATTGGAGTGAGTCCACTCTGATGTTTTTGGACCCTTTTCTACAACCTCCTTAACAAAACATAAATACTATGTTATTTTTATTGATGATTTCTCTAGAAAATGTTGTATCTTATTCATGTGGAAGAAGGATGATTTTTTCTCAAAATTTGTTGAATTTAAGGCATTGGTTAAGGAGACCAGGAAGAAGGTGAAGTCCCTCGGGAGCAACAATGGAGGTGAAATTTTTTCGAATGACTTCAAGTATTTTTGTGCCAAAGAAGGCATTCGAAGAGAATTAATAGCACCCCACAACCCACAACAAAATGGGGTAGCTGAAAGGAAGAACAAAATCATAGTGGAAGAAACAAGAGCCATGTTGCATGATTAGGGGTTACCATTACATCTATGGGCAGAAGCATGAAACACCACACTCTACTTGTAGAACCAGAGTCCTCATAGAATAATTGGTATGATCAAAGTGGAGGAAGCTTTCTCTGGGAGAAAGCCTGATGTGTCTAATTTTAGAATTTTTGGAGCTACACTTGAATTTCATGTCTCCAAGGATTCAAGGAAGAAACTTGAGCCTACAACATAGTTTGGAATTTTTGTAGGATACACTGAAACTCCACCCAATTACCGAGTGTACTTACCTTCACTAAGGATGACAATAGTGAGGAGAGATGTCAAGTTCGATGAGGAGAAGGCTATGAGATGCTCTATGGAACGATAGTTGATTATTCCACCAGAGCAAGAGCTTATATCTTGAAAGGAGGAGCCTCAAGATGAGCTTCAAGAGGTTGTGGAGCAGCCACATGTAGAGGAGTAGACAAGAGGTAGAGTGGAGGTGTTAGCATTGAACCAGATCTCCGAAGGTTGAGAAGGAGACCAACAAATGTAACCATAGACCACTTTGACCTAGTAGCTAGCCATAATAGGTTGAGAGGGCTCTCTCAATGATATTCACAGCTACTTTGGCTGGATAATGAAAGGTATTAGGCTAGGTATGCAGATTAGGGTTTGTTTGATTTGGATTTTTGTGCTGGATGGAAATGGACCTTTAGAGCTAGGCTTGACAACTCTAGTAGGGTTACAAGAGAAAAAATTGCAGGGGAATAAAGGGGCAAGGTAGGAAAACTTGAATGACCCTTTAGGCTTTATGGTTATGGTGTAGGATGACTAGAGAGATCAGGAACAAGCATATAAGTATGAATTCAATCCTTAAGAAGAAAATAAACACAACATAGTCATCTCATCAAAACAGGACATGTATTACTTATGAATCTTGCTTAAAAACTTTAAAGACAATGAGTGAAAAGCAGTAGATATGTAATGGAAAGAGAAATCATTCAATGGAGTGAATTACAAAAGAGAAACATAGTCATACAAGCTCACCACATGAATCCCTAAATTTAAGCTGCAACTTTTCTCTATATTCACTGTATTACTTTGTCAAACTGAAATACACTAGTTCAATGTCCAAGATTCCAACCCTTGGAAATGATTACAAAAGGCCTCATATAGATATTGAGGTTTAAATCCTCCCTTGGAGGTCGAATTTTCCAACAATAAAATCAAATTCATGCACCTATATGAAGTCTGTTACACACTAGGGAGTTTACACAACAAATTCCTCCTTTATCTAACCTCTAAGATACATATCCTCGAAGAAATAAATGGTGGAAAAGACACATATTAAAATCCATTTAACCATTTACATTTAAATTTTTACCTTTACATTCATCTACTTTCACTTTTTAACTTTTACAAAAGTCAAACTAGAAATTGGAGAAAATTACACAGTGAAAATTTTATAATAATCTCATAAAATTGCAGATGCACAACGCCAACTTTGAGGCCACTTTTGGGCATTTTCCTAAAGTCAAAATGGAAATATGAGAGAAAGGTAAACTAGAATTTCCTGTCTAGTTTCTAGAACACTTTGAATTTTTGAAAATTACCCATGGGAAGGCTTTCAAAATCTCATTCTCTCAAGGTGTCTCCAGGTGCGTAGCACCTATCAAAAACATAGGCATAATGTTGATTTTTAACGTCTTTTCTTCATTTTTCTCAAAATCTGAGCCCTTTCTGGAAAATATGAGGAAATTGGTTTCGAGAGGAGGGAATAATATTTCTATAAATTTAAGCCACTTGTAATTTGGAGCCTCGAGGAAAAAGTGGCGCTGCACATCCAGCCTTAGTGAATTTCCTGAATTCTACAATTTTTCACCAGATTTGACCAAAAAACAAAATTTGCTCCAAATATTCCCAAAATTGGTCCAGAGTTTCTAGATGAGGTGTACTATGCAATCATGGAAGCATCAACAAGAAAATCAAATTTTCCCTTCTCCTTTTGGCTGATTAGGGTTTGCTTAAGCTTGTCTTACAATTGCTTGATTTTGATGTGTGCAATTTGATTTCTTGTTTGGTAGCGGGCAACCATGAGTTTGTGGATCTTGTTATCCCTGTTTGCATTGTCCAGTAGCTTTTCTAAGTGAGTATTGATATTCTCAAACCAAAACTCATTGTCCTCATTGATCTCTTTGGCAATCCTTTCTTCAAAAGTGAGCTCCTCATATGTAGGGTTTTTCTCTTTCTCTTTTTGCAGTGCCTTCTTGAGACCCATGGTTCTTGGACTCTTCTTCTTCACCTAGTGTTAATGCTCATCATGTTCATCATTCTCAGCCACCGCTTTGGCTCTCTCATGTTTATTTTCCTCAAATATCATTTTCTCCAAAATGAATTGTTGTGTCTTGAGTTGATTTTTCTCATGTTCAAGAAATAAAATGATGAATTGGGACCTTGCCAAATTGTCTTGGAGATATTTTATCTAAGCATCCTTGTCTTTGATTACCCTCTGTAATTTTTATTCCTCATCATGGTCCTCTAATTCAACCAATTCAAAGTCATGTTCCTGCTCATCATGCATGGATGTCTAATGTAGTGTTGATGGTGATACTTGTAGTGAAATAGGCTTGGCCCCTTCCTATTTCCAAGGAGAAAACACAAGCCTCCTGCCTCTCTAATAGGTGAGAGTAACCTCAGGCCTAGGCCTCTTTCAAACCTCAACAATTTTTTTTGATGATCCGACCTCCATAGGTTGTGCTGACATGGCAGGTGATATGTTTTGTTGTTGAGTTGGTGTAGTAGTTGTGTGCATCTGCAAAGTTGTCTCAATGAAGGCATCCCATGTCATGTTCTTCTCTGCCAAATGATGGAGAACTATGATATTCACAAAGCTGTGGTGAAAGAGGCTAGGGTAATGATTTATGTTCATGACTTGAACCTTTTCTGCCATATTTCTCACACTCCTGTGAAGTGCATGAGAAATCTAATATGATATCGGTACAATTTGGAAAACCTGCCCTCACATGTGAATAATTCCATCACAACCTTCATCAATGGGAAATACCTCTCCAACAAGTATATAAATGGAAGAATGTGGGAGTGAGTCTCTTTGTACTGTGATTTTATGAAGGATTTGTACTACTCAAGGTCTAGGTTCATGCCTTTGAACCAATATTCCCCATGATAAGGTATCCCTGTGGCAAGAGAGATGGCATGAACTGAAAATGTGAAATCAATCCCTACAATGGTGGCATTTTCTCCCTTCAAATTTGTGGCAAACAAGTTTGTAAGATCCTCATGGTAACCTACATCCTCCACTCTTTGACAAAACCCTAGGAAGTTGACATCTTCAAAGAATTTTCTGATGAAGGGTGAGGAAATGATGTCATTGCAATTTGAGGGCCCATACCTTAGTATCTTCCCTCCTTTGTGTTGTCTTCTCTTCTATGACGGTGAGGAATCTCCTTCCATGATTTGAAAACCCTAGATGATGGGAGGGGAAAAACATGGAAAAGTGAGTGAAGGGAATGAAATGAGGGAGTTGGGGAAGGGAGATGGGGGTAGAAAAATTTAGGGAGAGGGACAGGGATCTTAGGAATATTTATAGAGTTAAATGAAGGTAAATGACTGAGGGAAGTGAACTAGGGAATTTCAAACACAATCCTAGCTAGGAAAATGGCCAAATTTGGTAGAATAGGGCTAGGGTTTGTAGGGAGATGATGTAAAAATGATGGGAAATGTTTTGTGAGGTATGGGAATTATGTATAACTAGAAAACCGAGGTGTAGGGATAGTGATACTAGGGTTTCAAAACACCAATTGATCATTTGCAAACCAAAAGCATGAAATTCCTATAAAACCCCAGGGAACTAATCTTGTCATCATTTCTTGGTTTGCAAAGAAGAGAGGACATAATAATGAATTTAATTACTTGTTGTGATGCTTGGAAGATGAAAAATCTGAAATGGAGCTCTGAGAAATTGATTTGGGTGGTTTTTTAGAAAGTTTGGGAAACTATGTCCCATGCACAGCGCAATTCACAGATGCACAACACCTATGCGTAGCGCAGTTCATGCACGCACAACGCCTCCTCCATATGTGCAGCGCCTCCCAATTTTTTCCACTTTGAGATGAAAAAAAGTGTTTTTCTCACCAAATGGAGGATGAGCGCAATAATGAGGGGCAAGAGGAGTGAAAATGAAATTCATTTGTGTCTTTTTAGCTCTTCTATAAGCATGTAATGGATTTCTTTAAGTGATAATTGGCCCCACATGTCTCTTGAAGCACGAATTTCATTCTCTTTTTTAATTTACAACCTTGGACATTTTGTAATCTAAATTTTTTTAATCTTCCTCAATACATTGAACTACAACTTTAGAAATTTGAAGTACTTATTACATATAGAAACATAAGATTACATTTTAAAATAAAAATTTATTGAAGAAACTTGCTTTATTACCACTCTTCCAATTTGTCATATTTTATGCATGAAATGGCAGTTTGGTGTCCTTGAAACCCTATTGACCTAATGGAGACACTGAATTGAATGAGATCATGGCGATGATGACTAAAATGATGATGAAGATCTCTGAATAATGATATACTCATCTTATTTGATGACATGGACCAGCAATTTAAAATTTTGGGAGTGGAAAATTGTCCTAAACCTAATGTCTAATGACCAAAGTTTTTCTTGAAGACCAAATGAAATGACAAAAATTTGACTAAGGGACCCTAACAAGACATGATAAGACTCCATTTGATCGCTGGTGACAGGATGCAAAGACTGACACTAACAGGAGGTACCCACTCAACCAGAATCTTCCAGAGGGGAGAAAGAGAACTAGAGAAGTTGATAGATTGTTACAGGATGCAAGGGAGAATGTGGGAGCCCCCACATCAAAATGCAGGCATAGGAGGTCACCTGAAAGGTACACTGAGTACATGGATCTCATGATAGAGTTCATTGAGACATAGCCTTCTTCATTTGAGGAAGCAACTTCTCAACCTGTTTTGGTTGGTGCCATGGTGGAAGAATATGAATCCATCATGACGAAAAATGTATGGGAGGTGGTGCCTAGATCATAAGGGAAATCAGTGTTTGGTTCCAGATGGATCCAAAAATTCAAACATACAGCTGATGGGAGCATCGAGAAGTACAAGGACATATTTGTGGCCAGAGGATCCTTTTAGGTAGAGGGAGTGGACTATGAGGAAACCTTTGCACCAATCACAATATATTCCTCAATAAAATCCATTCTAACATTGGTTGCACAAATGGGATGGAAAATCCACCAGATGGATATGAAGACCACCTTTCTCGATGGTGTTGTTGAGGAGGAAAATTACATATAGCATCTAAAAGGATTTGAGACATATGATCAAGAGTCTCATTTTTGCAAACTCAAGAGAGAATTGTATGGTCTCAAACAGATGCTCGAAACATGGTACACTCAGATGGAAAATTTTATCAAGGGATTGGGCTTCACCAAAAGTAAAGCATAACCTCTATCACATTGTGGTAGATGGTAAGTTGCTTATTCTTTTTTTGTATGTGAACGATTTAATATTGACAAGTGATGAGCAAAGAGGATCTTCTCGGGGAAATTGAGATGAAATACATGGGATTAATGCATTAATTCCTCGAGATGGAAGTATGGAAAGGTGATGGTGAATTTTTTGTGTCTCAGGGGAAGTATGCCTCTAAAATAATTCATATATTTCATATGGATAATTGTAAGCCTATGGACACACTTCTAGTTGCAAATTGGAGGAAGGAGAATTCCACTTCGGGTGAAGAGGTTGATGCTACCATTTACAGGAAGATTGTGGGGTCTTTGATGTATTTTATGAACACAGGACCTAACATGTGCTATGCAGTAAACCAACTAAGTCAACTTATGGTGATTACACCAATATGTATTGGAAGGAAACAAAGCATGTGTTACAACACCTCAAAGACACTACCGAGTATGGATTATGGTACAAGATGACAGAGGGAGTCCATCAAACAGAAAAATTACTTCAGTTGTTATCTTTAGTGTTGGGTTTGCAGATATTTCTCGGTACAACAAGAAGCAGAGGTATGTGGCATGCAACTTGTTGTACATATTTACCTCTGCTTGTGAGTTTTGCCCTGCTGCCTCATTCGAATCCATTTTTAACCTCTGCCGTGGCCTAAAATCTCATGACCCTGCTTGATATTACTATCTCCGCCCGAAAATCTGCTTTACAATGAATCGGGCCGAGTCCCTAAGAGTTGACTCCCTCCCGCTTTGGCTTCCATATGACCCGAGTCTGAAAACCATAATTCAAAACGAGAAGGGGCCTATTGTTTTAACGATCGAGCGCAATGCTGGCCATCCGATCTGGCTCAAATCAACGGCGCGGCAATCAACTTATATGGAGGGCCCTCGCACAACAGACCGGTGGTATTTCATGGCCCACCGTTTTATTGCCCTCCGATGCAAGTGTAGCCATTGATCTTGTTCTGAGATCGAACGGTCCTGGGTCAATCACAGTCCTGCCCTCAATCGCAATCGGAACTTCAAAAATGTGCCACCCCGGTCTCCCCGCTCCACTTTCCGATTGCGATTTCCGATTTGGGTCCCACCTCCTGCGGTCGTGTCATCATAATTCACAAGTGTACGCCGTGTTTCTCCTCCACCATTCATATGTTCTGGTGACGTGTCATATTTTATGAACCTTTGCCCCGTTCGTTCATTATCGCTCCATTGTATTCTGCATTGTCACCCTCTTTTTCTCCATTATTTTCATGCGTTTCCTGTCACCCTGCATCGTCTCAACATTTCGCCTAGTCTGTATCACCGATTCCATGGCCGCTGTCGTATCCACACTCCCTGTCACCGAGTCAATTTTCTCTAATGTTTTGCGGGTTTTGCAGGTTTTAAAACGACTTAGTTGGCGCTTTAACTTGCCGCCTCCGTTGCAAAGATCTGGAGCATACCAAAGGACATATTCTAACTGGCGAAATTAAAGAAAGAAGCCGAGGGTAGGTGGGAGAGGTGACCGCCATTAAAGAAGACATAGATATGGATTCTCAGAACTCTCCAGATAATTTCGCCCCACATTAAAGATCCAGGATTCAAATCCAAAGCCAAGGGCCGAGAGTACAGTACAGAAATGCAGATTATTTCAAATCTCTTACGGCAGCAGATTTCACCATGTGCGTTATATTGCATATATTTTATTATTCCTGTCTTGTATATAAAGAGATTTTTATCCCCCAACATTTATTTCTTTAGGCGGACTGTTAGTTGTATTAATTTATAGTCAGTCATTCATAAGAGAAGGCGCGAATGTTTTCCGCCAGGTTGGTTCAAACCGAGTCATTAATTGTGCCTCGTCTCCCTCCTCCTCCAGAAGTTTCTGTCTTCTCTATAAATACTCAAAAATAAGATTTTTGAAGGGTTCCAGATTTCTGTCAGCAGACTGTGCAGTGAGAAGGCTTCTGTATACATTTTGTAACATTTCTGTATGAAGTTTCAGAGCCCGTAGGGTCTCAGTGAGGAGGGGTTATAATTGTATTGAGGATTCTGATCTATGGTATCTCACAGTATGTAATTTCTCTTATGTGTTAATACATTATCTCATTTCATGCTATTTGTCTTCTTGTATCATGTTCTAGAATGTGAGTGGCTCACTAGTTTGCAGTAAGGATTCATCCTTGTTGATGCCCTTTCTGGAATTAGTCAAGCGCTTTAAATAGGCCTAGTCATGGTATATTGTTCCATGTTCACTCTTTCCATATTTTCTGCTATATTAGTTGCTTGAGGAGGGTGCTTTTAAAATTCCATTGTCATATAAGGATTCGTAAATTGGTGCGCCCTTATATGGTTCTGTTGTGTATCTGGGTATCAGTCTCATGCCAGCTAATATCTTCTTATGTTTTCTCATTGCACTCACTTCCTGATATCTGATTTCTGTGATATATTATTTGAATCGGCCCTCTTTACAGTAAGCGGTCTCTTAACTATCTGATACTTTCATGCTGAAGTTTTACATCATGTTCCTACATTATTCTTATCCCTGTGTCAGCTTCTGAGAGAGATTGGTCCCATTCAAATCTAATTTCCTTGTTTAGAACAAGAGATAGTAAGCGAGTTCTTGGACTGACAACCCAAACCTAAAGGGCTCCTTGCTATATTAAGATGTCCTAGGCACTGGTCTATGGCAACTCTAGACTGTCTCTAGGGGGGTGACAAAATCATCCACAACATCTTTCTGGCGACGTTGTCGGGGACACGAATTCAAGAATATCTGTTTCCCTGGGTTCGACATCTTATTTTCACTCTCTAATCAGGTGAGCACAGAGAGGTGAAGAGTTGCAGATTTCTCACCTTGGCGACTCCACTGGTCTTTGATTGATAAATTTTATTGGAAGTCCTGGCTTCCCGGAAGCCCCATTTGAGGTCGGATACTTCCCAGCCGAAAACACCCGTGTCTGACCCGGAGAAGATCATTCATAAAAGAGCTTGGAAAGAGAAGAAGTCGGTTCGTCCCGAAAATCCTGAATATTCCGTTGAAGATCATCTGCCCTCTTCTTCTCAAGAAGTTAGAACACAAAAACCCGAGTTTTACTCAGAAACTCCACGTAGAGGAAATACCTGGATTGAAGGAGAATCTCATCCTGCTTTCGAGGCTGAAGAAATTAAAGAGGTCACAGAAGTAGCTGCTGTTAACCGTGAGTTATTCCCATCTACACCTCAGGCTTCTATGCAATATATTCCCATTGTTATTCATAACTTCCTCCTACTCCTCTCCCTTCATCTGTATCTCAAATTGTTGTGCAACCCCCGCCTCCCCCAATGGCCAATGTTCCTGCTTTTCTATTAAATAAATATGCTCCTCTGGCCTTGCCCCAGGTGTTAAATGATATGCCACAAGATTACTTGAAGATTTTGCCAAGATTCAATGGTGAGAATGAAGTTGATGCTCAGAAGCACCTCGAGACCTTCTGCTCTTTTGCAGAGAACTTAAACGTTGAGCATCTGGATGTGGTCCTGAGGTTATTCGTGCAATCCTTGGAAGGTGAAGCCCAAAAATGGTTCAAGACATTGGCAAACCATTCAATCACCACCTGGGACCAGATGGAGAACGCTTTTCTTAGGAAGTGGGGAGAAAAGAAAGACCAAGGGCAGTGCCTCGTTGAATTTAATACGCTAAAGAAGAAACACAACTTGGGGGTGGCAGAATTTATCAAAAGGTTTAATAAATTATATCTGAACCTTCCTGCCGATATGAAACCTCAACAAGCTGCAGCCAAAGTTGTTTTCATAGCAGCTTTTGATTCCGATTTCGGTTTCTCTCTGCGGGAAAGAATGCCTGTCACCCTGGATGATGCTCAGACAGATGCTCTAGAGTTGGAGGCAAATTTTGCTGCCACTGGGAAGTTAAAAGGAAAAATAGAACCTGAAACTAGAAGAAAAGGCAAAGAAGAGGTTTCTACCTCTAATCAAGAAAAGGATTCAGATAAAATGGACGAGATAAGCAAGATGATAAAGAAGATGGTCAAGCTAGAACTGGAAGCTAAAAACGCAGCTCCCAAAAACTATTATAATGCTCCAAACAGAGGATATAATCCTCAGTACAGAAAGCCTCCATTGCAAATATTGCCAAGGGAAGCGAAAGAACAGCAAGATCAGGTGCCTCATCCCTTGTACCTTGAAGGACCAGCAGATGACCCCACTGGAGATACAGCTTATGGATTAGAAGATTCAAATCTAGCTTTTTCAAATAATGATGATATGGAGTGCCCTCTACAAGAAGAAGATGAAGAAGCAGAGATTGACCATTACTGCAAGCAATTTGCTGATTTCATGGAAGCACAATTCAACGTCAAATATGATCTCAGATCCTCGAGGAAGAGGACTAGAACTCAGGAGCAAGAAGAAGAACCACCTCAGAAAGAAGCATCTGCTCAGAAGGAATCAACAACAAAGAGATGTATAGAAAAAGGTAAGAATCTTCTAAATAACCCCTTGAAGTCTAATGATCAGATTCCCTCCTCTTCTAAACAGGTTGGTCCTCCTAATGTTGAGTCAGCATCAAAAGAAATTAAGTCTTCAGTTGAGAATAAGGAGTCGAAAGAAGTAGTAATAGAAAAGCCCACATCTGCTTTCAATTTGCAAAAAGAACTTGAGAAGATTAAGATTCCTGTCCCTCTGACTGAATTATTAAAATAGCCTGCATATCAGTCTCAAGTTACCTCTTTCATTCTTCCTCCTGAACTACCAATTACACCTGATAGTTTAAATCTTCAAGAAGAGAGACCCATGGTAGTCTTTGGCCCACATGTCGAGGAGATAGACCCTTCTACTCCTCCTTTTTATGTATCCCTAATCATTCATGACCTGCTGTTACATAATTGTATGTTAGATTCTGGGGCTTCCCATAATCTCATGCCTCTCTTTGTCATGGAGCAACTAGGGCTGCAAATTACAAGACCATATAAAGATTTATATTCATTTGATTCTAAAAGGGTTAAATGCTTGGGAATGATTAAAGATTTAGTGGTAAATTTGGCTCAAATCCCAGCAAAGAGTGTAGTCATGGACATCGTGGTTGCGGATATCCCAGCTCGCTTTGGCATGCTGCTGTCAAGGTCTTGGGGTACCAAGATTGGGGGATCAATTAAATTGGATTTAACATATGCTACTGTCCCAGTCTTTGGAGGTCAAGAAAGGAGGTTGTACAGAGAAACTCGATTTGTTAAAATGGTAACTAAGGCTGACTGCTCAGATAATTCCCCAGTTTATAACAAAGAGGGAGACTTTTCATGTTTAATGTTGGAAGAAAATCAGGATTATGCACATGAACCCCTTTTTGGTCAAATCCAAGCTGAGCAGCCTAAAGAAGATTAGGAATCAGAAATTTGGACTTTGCATTTTGATGGAGCTAATTCAAGAGAAGGCAATGGAGCTGGGGTATTGTTGATTTCTCCCACAGGGAAATGGGTGCCACTGTCTTTTAAACTGGAGTATGAGGCTACAAACAACGTGGCCGAATATGAGGCACTATTATTGGGACTGCAGACAGCCAAGAATATGGGCATCCAGTGTTTAAAAGTATTTGGAGACTCTGAGCTGGTGGTAAGGCAGATCAAAAATGAATGTCAAACTAAGCATCCACGGCTCAAAGCATATAGAAACGAAGTATGGGACATGATAGAAAATTTCTTCTCAGCATTTAACATACAGTTCATGCCCCGGGAGCAAAACAGAATAGCAGACTCTCTCGCTGTAGCTGCCAGTACCTTTCGTCCTCCTCAGAATCCACTCCTAAGATATGAAGTGGAGGTATGGTACAGACCATCCATTCCAGATAATATAAAGCATTGGCAGGTATTCGAAGATGATGAACAAATGAAAAGATTTATGGAGACTGTGGGAGAATTCTCCAATATGGAGATTGATGATAATGAAGAGGAAGGAGCTGAAAATATTACTGAAAACAAATGGGAAGAAAGAATAGCAGGTAATAAAGTGCTGCAGCTGAAAGGTAATGTGATACCTAGAGGGTTGGTACCTCTAGAAAGGTTATTCAATAAAGATGACGTTCCAATGCAGCCAAACAAAGTAGTAGAAGAAGATCAAGTGGGAGATTTGAATCTGGGTACTTCCACTGACCCCAAAATTGTTAAATTATCCAAAAGAGTCCCAGAAGAATACAAAGAAAAGTATTTGAAGTTATTTCAATCTTACAAAGATGTATTTGCTTGGTCCTATGAGGACCTAAAAACTTTTGATGTAAATATTATACAGCATAAGATTCCACTGAGGGAAGATGCAAAGCCATACAAGCAGAAGCTCAGGCAAATAAATCCTTTACTTCTTCCTTCTATTGAAAAAGAAATTAAAAAATTGTTGAAGGCCAAGATAATTGTACCATTAAGATACTCAGAATGTATAGCGAACCTTGTTCCTGTTAGAAAGAAGAACGGAGAAATAAGGCTGTGTGTAGATTTCAGGAATTTAAATAGAGCATCTCTCAAAGATAATTACCCACTGCCCAAGATGGACCACATCCTGCAGAAAGTAGTGGGAGCATCCAGAATGTCAATGATGGATGGATTTTCGGGCTACAATCAGGTAGCCGTGTTCCCAGAGGACCAGAAGAAAACTGCATTTACTACACCATGGGGAACCTTTATGTATGCGAGGATGCCATTCGGATTGATTAATGCAGGAGCTACTTTTCAGAGGGCAATGGACATAGCCTTTGTCGGAGAACAGGACAAGTTCTTGGTGGTGTATCTTGATGATATCACAGTGTTCTCAAAGAATGATGATGAGCATATTGAGCATTTAAAAAGAACTTTTGAAAAATGCAGAAGGTATGGCCTGTCTCTAAACCCTCAAAAGTCTTTGTTTGCATTAGATGAGGGAAAACTCTTAGGGCATATCGTGACTAAAGATGGTGTGAAAATTGATCCTAAGAGAGTTGAAGTGATAAACAACATCCCTTTGCCAAGAAATAAGAAAGAAGTACAGGTATTTTTAGGCCGAATTAATTTCTTGAGAAGATTCATCCCTAACTATGCAGAGATAGTTAGGCACATAACCAATATGTTGAAAAAGGAAAATGAAGTAAAATGGTCCCAGGAGTCTAGAGATGCATTCACAAGGATAAAACGGGCATTCGCTGAAGCTCCTGTGCTAGCAGGGCCAGATTACAAAAATCCATTTATGATTTTCTCATTTGCTTCACCTCATACCATTGCTGGAGTGTTATTGCAGAAAAATGAAGAGGGATATGAACAGCCCATAGCTTTCTTCAGTCAAGTGCTCTATGATGCTGAATTGAAATATAATATACTGGAGAAGCAGGCATATGCCCTGGTAAAGTCCCTTAAAGCTTTCAGAGTCTATATTTTGCAATCTCACATCACAGCCTATGTCCCTACAATAGCAGTCAAAGACATTCTGGTTCAAGGAGACAACGAAGGTAGAAGGGGAAGATGGATTGAAAAAATCCAAGAGTATGATTTGGATATAAGGCCTACTAAATTGGTGAAAGGACAGGGACTCGCCAAGATGTTATCTGAATCAAATCATCAAGCTTTGGGCATTAATCTGTCTGTGATAGCAAATGAAGAATCAGAAAAAGAAGAAGAGCCGCATGGACTAGAGATGGCTATTCAAAAGATACATGTGAAATATCTAACTAGTCCTTGGTATAAGCAAATAGTTGAATATCTGTTAACACTTAGCTGTCCTCCAGGATGCGACAAGGTGAAATACAGAGCTGTAAGGATGAAATCTCAGAAATATGCAATTTCCAATGGGCAGCTCTATTGGAGAGACCCTCTAGGCATATTACTTTTATGCCTCACAGAAAATGAAGTGCAAAATGTAATGACAGAATTTCATGAGGGGATATGTGGAGGACATTACAGCTGGAGGGCTACCACTCATAAAATCTTGAAGGCTGGTTTTTACTGGCCGAAATTGTATTCAGATACTTTTGCTTGGGTTAGATCGTGTGACAAATGCCAAAGATTTGCAGAAAGGCAGAAATTAGCAGCATTGCCCTTGATCCCTATTCATGTAAATGAACCATTTCAGAAATGGGGATTGGATTTTATAGGTGAGATACATCCCCCATCAAGTGGCCAACATAAATGGATATTGACAGCCACAGACTATTTCACGAAATGGGTGGAAGCCATACCTACCAGAAATGCTACAGATGCTGTAATAATGAATTTTATAGAAGATAATATCATATCTAGGTTTGGCTGCCCTGCAAGAATTGTAACTGACAATGCACAGGATTTCAAGTCTGCCAGGTTCGTAAAATTCTGCCAAAGATATAACATCCTCCTGACTCATTCTAAAACGTACTATCCACAGGGAAATGGTCTAGCAGAGTCATCCAACAAAACCCTGGTGAGAGCCCTGAAGAAGACAATAGCTGAAAATCAGAAGAACTAGGACTCTCAATTAAAATTTTCTCTATGGGCAAATAGGATAACCAGCAAGAGAGCAACAGGGAAGTCACCCTATGAGCTGGTATATGGACGGGCTGCAGTGTTTCCTTTACAATTGGCATTGCCAGTGGCACGTTTTATGCAGGAAAATCAAGAAGAACCAGACGGCATGATCCGAAGAATTAATTAGCTGGTAGAATTGGAGGAAACGAGGAGCTAGGTAGATCAGAGACTGATAGAATACCAAGAAAAAATGAAGAATGTCTTTGATCAGCACACAAAGGATAGGAATTTTCAAGTCGGAGACCTGGTTCTTAGATGGGATGTTCGCAGAGCAGAAAAGGGAAAACATGCTAAATTTGATCCATTGTGGTTCGGGCCATTCAAAATAGTGAAGCTAGGAAGAAACAACACCTTTACTTTAGAAAATATACAGGGTGATTTGTTGGATACACCCGTGAACGGCCAGTTCCTCAAGCCTTATTTTCAATTCTGACCCAGGCTGGGAATACCTGATTGTATATATTGTATATAGTTTGTTTCGGCTTTTGTTTCTATAAAGGAAAAGAATGTTGATAATTACTTGAAGTAAAAGTGCAGGGGAATTCAAAAATAAGATGAAATATTTAGTGGTCTGCGTGTTCTTGACATGCCCGAGGACGAACATGTCGTCTCCAGATGGAGCCGATGTTGTACATATCTACCTCTGTCTGTGAATTTTTGCCCTGCTGCTCCATTCAAATTCATTTTTAACCTCCGCCATGGCCTAAAATCTCATGACCCCGCTTGATACTACTATCTCCGCCCGAAAATCTGCTTCACAATAGTTAAAAAACCCAAATTTAATAATCGGGCCGAGTCCCCAAAGAGCTTGACGCCCTTCCGCTTCAACTTCCATATGACCCGAGTCTGGAAACCATAATTCAAAGCAAGAAGGGGCCTATTGTCTTAACGATCGGACGCAACGCTGGCCGTCCGATCTGGCTCAAATCAACGGCGCGGAAATCAGCTTATACGAAGGGCCCGCGCGCATCAGATCGTCGGTATTTCATGGCCCACCATTTTATTGTCCCCCGATGCAAGCGCAGCCGTTGATCTTGTTCCGAGATCGAACGGTCCTAGGTCAATCGCAGTCCTGCCCTCAATCGCGATTGGAACTTCTAAAATGTACCACCCCGGTCTCCCCGCTCCATCTTCCGATTGCGATCTCCGATTCGGGTCCCACTCCCTGCGGTTGTGTCATCATAATGCATCAGTGTACACCATGTTTCTCCTCCATCGTCCACATGTTCCGGTGACGTGTCATATTTTATGAACCTTTGACCCGTCCATTCATTGTCGCTCCATTGTGGTTTGCATTGTCACCCTCTATTTCTCCATTATATTCGTGCGTTTCCTGTCACCCTGCATCTTCTCAATATCTCGCCTAGTTTGTATTACCGATTTCATGGCCGCTGTCGTATCCACATTCCCTGTCACCGAGTCATTTTTCTCTAATGTTTTGCGGGTTTTGCAGGTTTTAAAACGACTTAGCTGGAGCTTCAACTCGCCACCTCCGTTGCAAAGATCTGGAACATACTAAAGGACATATCCTACTGGCGAAATTAAGGAAAGAAGCCGAGGGTAGGTGGGAGAGGTGACTGCCATTAAAGAAAACATAGATGTGGATTCTCATAACTCTCCAGATGCGTCCTCCCCGCATTAAAGATCTAGGACTCAAATCCAAAGCCAAGGGCCGAGAGTACAGTACTGAAATACAGATTGTTCCAAATCTCTTACGGCAGCAGATCTTCCCTCAGCCGCGGGCAGCATATTGCATATATTTTATTATTCCTGTCTTGTATATAAAGAGATTTTTATCTCCCAGCATTTATTTCTTTAGACGGACTGTTAGTTGTATTCATTTATAGTCAGTCATTCATAAGAGAATGCGCGAATGTTTTCCGCCAGGTTGGTTCAAACTGAGTCATTAATTGTGCCTCGTCTCCCTCCTCCTCCAGAAGTTTCTGTCTTCTCTATAAATACTCAAAAATAAGATTTTTGAAGGGTTCCAGATTTCTGTCAGCAGATTGTGCAGCGAGAAGGCTTCTGTATGCATTTTGTAACATTTCTGTATGAAGTTTCAGAGCCCGTAGGGTCTCAGTGAGGAGGGGTTATAACTGTATTGAGGATTCTGATCTATGGTATCTCACAGTATGTAATTTCTCTTATGTGTTAATACATTATCTCATTTCATGCTATTTGTCTTCTTGTATCATGTTCTAGAATGCGAGTGGCTCACTAGTTTGCAGTAAGGATTCATCTTAAGTGGTGCCCTTTCTGGAATTAGTCAAGCGCTTTAAATAGGCCTAGTCATGATATACTGTTCCATGTTCACTCTTTCCATATTTTCTACTATATTAGTTGCTTGATGAGGGTGCTTTTAAAACACCATTGTCATATAAGGATTCGTAAATTGGTGCGCCCTTATATGGTTCTGTTGTGTATCTGGGTATCAATCTCATGTCAGCTAATATATTCTTATGTTTCCTCACTGCACTCACTTCCTGATATTTGATTTCTGTGATATATTATTTGAATCGGCCCTCTTTACAGTAAGCGGTCTCTTAACTGTCTGATGCTTTCATGCTGAAGTTTTACATCATGTTCCTACATTATTCTTATCCTTGTGTCAGCTTCTGAGAGAGATTGGTCCCATTCAAAACTAATTTCCTTGTTTAGAACAAGAGATAGTAAGCGAGTTCTTGGACTGACAACCCAAACTAAAAGGGCTCCTTGCTATATTAAGATGTCCTAGGCACTGGTCTATGGCAACTCTAGACTGTCTCTAGGGGGGTGACAAAATGATCCACAACAGGGCTGTCGATTCCCGGAAGGGTCTAAATCCTGTGTTACAAAAAGGGTGCTTTTTATTCTAACAAAATATTTTTTAGGGGTTTTTTAGCTTCCGATAGGCAAAAAGGGGGTTTTTAAACCATAAAAAGGAGTTTTATAGCTTAAAAGGGATTTTGGGAAGTTTTAAGGATAATGAAGGGTAAATGAGAAGGAGAAAAGGAAATTTTCATGGGAAAAAGAAGGTTGAATAAGGGCAAATAATGAGTGAAAAAGGCTTTAGAAAATTATGGGAAATGGCCTAAGAACAGTCTTTTTGAATATCAACATGGCTTCTTGGTGGATTTTTTTCAATGAAACAACAGTGAAGATTACTTCTTTGAGTTTGGACATCACAAGAAGTCTTCAAGAATGAGCATTTTTGCATGAAAACAATCTCTTGAAGGCTCAGGACTTATTTTTAGCCATCATTTGCTCTGACAAAATTTATTGATGGCTAACACAGACCATAGTTTCTGTGGTATTTTCAGTTGAAATCGCAGAGATACATAAGTACCAATATCTATATTCTCAAAATAAAGAAAAAGGTGTGTTTTTTTTTAAATTGCATAACTTTTGTTTGAAAAATCAGTTTTAAGTGATTCCAAGGGAATATTGAAGCATAGATAGAAGTGTTGGGTTCTATAATGCCTCCAAAAATAATTCCACACCCGTTAAGCCCTCAGAAAGATCTACTATGATGCATGAATATGAAGAAGTGCAAGATGATATACCAAAATTATGAGACCAAGTGAAACAAATTTTGCTCTCACAAAAAGTAACCAAAAATTAAATGGAAGCTAAGATGGATGGTTTGAAGAAAGGCGTGGAAGCTAAGATGGATGGTTTGAAGAATGACATGGAAGATAAGATAGATGGTTTGAAGAATGGCATGGAATCTAAGATGTATGGTATAGAAGGCAAGATGGAAGTTTTGAAGAAAGACATGGAAGGTTCGAAGAATGGCATGGAAGCTAATATAGATGTTATAAAAGGCAATATGGAAGATTTGAAGAAAGACATGGAAGGTTTGAAGGAAGGTTTGGCAAATCTACTACAAGAAAATCTTCCTAGTGGTGAAAACATAGTAGAGGAAACTCATGATGAGAATAAAATAAATGTTAATCGTGATTTCATAGACTCTAATGTTGGATTGAAGACCCACCATATTCCAAAGATTGATATGAGGAAGTTTGATGGCAAGGATCCCATAACATGGATACTACAGATGGAGCAATATTTTGATCTCCATAATGTGTAAAATAAGCAAAAGGTACACATTGCAACTTTATATTTAGAAAAAAATACATTTGTATGGTATCAATGGCTTTGCTCTCGTAAAAAATTGTCACTTTGTCAATTTTTATGGAGGAAATGATAAAACATTATGAGGATACAAAGAGAAGCACATTCTTTAGCCAATTGATAAATCTCAAACAAAAGGGTTAAATGGTGGAACACATTGAGGACTTCCAAAAATTAAATATAAGGGTAAAGGATATTCCAGAGGAGCACATGATTGATGTCTTCATAGGGACTTTAAAAGATAATATCTAAGATGAGGTTCACCTTTGGGAACTTGATTCATTGGAGAAGGCATTCAGGTTGGCAAGAAAAATTGAAAGAAAAATTATGGCAACAAGGAGGCCTACCACTCACAACTATAAATATGGAAGTGTTGCTACTCCTAGAATTCCACAACTAGCTACAAAGTTGACACCACAACAATTGGAAGAAAAAATAGAAAAAGGGCTTTGAGATATTGTGATAAAAAATACACTGAAGGTCATAAGTGTCCTAAGAAGAAATTATTTTACATAGATTGTGAAGAGGAGGAAGAAAAGGAACAAGAAACTTCAAAAGAAGAGGATATACACCAGAAACCAACCCTAGAGGAATAAGAATGAACCTGGCCATATCTTGTAATGCATTGGCAGGAATTACCACTCCTCAAACTCTTGAGATAGAAGGACATATCAAGATGAAAAATGTCATAGTGCTAATTTATTCGGGTAGTACCCATAATTTTATTCACTGTAAGGTGGGCAAGGAATTGAATTTCTCCCTATACCCAACACCAAAGTGTCAAGTGATGGTTGCAAATGGAGGAAATATAAATTTCTCTGGAAAGTTCCATAATATCAAGCTAACCATGGGAGAATATGTACTGAATAGTCCAATGCTCTCCATTCCAATGGGTGGTGCTGATGTTGTACTAGGAGTACAATGGTTACAATCTTTGGGGATGGTAGCTTTCATTTTTCAAGAACTTTTCTTGAACATTTTTTTTCGGAAGGAAAGGAAGTTGAATTATGAGGTATTGCAGGGAAGCCAGGAAAGATAAAAATCTCTAATGTCATGACAAAGCTTCTGAAGAAATAACAACAAGGCGAAATTGCACAATTATGCTCAATAGAAGTTCCAACATCAAAATCATCTATTTATCCAGATCTCCAAAAAGTCTTGGACAATCATTCCAAGGTGTTTGAAGCTCCCAAAGGACTCCCAATTATTCATGATAATGATCATTCTATTCATTTTATTCCAGGAAGTGTTCCTCCAAACATCAGGCCTTACAAATATCCTTGTGTCCAAAAGAGAGAAATTGAACGTATGATTGTAGAAATGATAGAGGTTGGTATAATTCAACCTAGTCAAAGTTATTTCTCTGCTCCAATAGTATTGGTATGCAAGAAGGATGGATCATGGCACATGTGTCCGGATTATAGGGAGCTCAATAAGATCACTATTAAAGATAAATTTCTCATTCCTGTGATTGATGAATTATTGGGTGAATTACATGGAGCAATTTATTTCACCAAGTTGGATCTCCGTTCAGGATATCATCAAATTAGAATGAAGACTAAAGACATTCCAAAAACAAAATTTAAAACTCATGAGAGTTAGTATGAATTTTTGTTCATGCCTTTTGACCTTACCAATGCACCTTCTACATTTCAAGGGTTGATGAATTCCATTTTCAAACCCTTAGAAAATTTGTGTTAGTATTTTTTGATGATATATTAATCTACAACAGGCTTTGGAAGGATCATGTTCAACATGTTGATAGGCTGCTCAAACTATTGGAGGAGAAACAATTATATTCAAAAACCTCCAACTGTTTCTTTAGAGTACATGAGGTGGAATATATGGGTCATATTGTATCTCAGGGGGCGTTAAGGTAGACCCTAACAAAATTAAAGCCATTAAGGAATGGAAAGTCCCCGCAACCATAAAGAAGTTACGAGGATTTCTCAGGCTAACTAGGTATTATCACAAGTTTGCTAAGAATTACGGGAGAATAACAGCACCTCTAACAACATTATTGAAGAAAGATGCATTTTCATGGACTCCTAAAGAAACTAAGACCTTTGAACATCTCAAAGAGACAATGTACCAAGCATCGGTCTTAGCTACACCAAACTTCACAAAAACCTTTATTGTGGAATGTGATGCCTTAGGAAATGGAATTGGTGTTGTTTTAATGCAAGACGGAAGACCCATTGCTTTTGAAAGTCATC
The DNA here is from genome assembly GCA_034641835.2 of Pinus albicaulis. NCBI lineage: Eukaryota > Viridiplantae > Streptophyta > Pinopsida > Pinales > Pinaceae > Pinus > Pinus albicaulis. The sequence goes on along the minus strand of CM076569.1, from coordinate 236,987,340 downwards.
GAATCAAAGGAAAGTATTTACAGAAAGCTATTTATGAGAAGGAAATGTTGGAAATAATACATGCACTAAAGAAATGGCGACCTTACCTAATTGGAAGACACTTCAAGGTAAAAAATGATCATGATAAGTCTTAAATAATTTTTGGAAAAAATACTATCTTCACAAGAGAAACAAAAATGGGTCACAAAGATGTTGGGTTATGACTTTGAAATCATCTACAAAAAAGGGAAGCTAAATGTTGTTGCATATGCACTCTCAAGAAAGAATGAGGATGTGGAAGCATTGCTTTGTGCCATTTCTATTATCTAACCAGATTAGATAACTGAAGCAAGGGATGAATGGAAGCATGATGAAGAAGTGTGGACACTTATTCAAAAGTTGCAACAAGATCCCAGTACATCTAATACACTTAGTTGGAAAAATGATTCCTTATGATACAAATATCACTTATATATTTGTAAGAATTCCCAACTAAAACAACAGATACTTTTGGAATTACACACCTCTCCCTTAGGAAGACACTCAAGATTTTTAAAAACTTACCACCAGGTGACGAAATAATTTTTTTGGGATGGCCTTAAATCTGATATTCAAAAGTTTGTGGCAGAATGTTTGGTTTGCCAAAAAAATAAGTTGAGACAATTAAGACCTCGGGTTTGCTACAACCTTTATCCATTCCAAGTCAACATTGGGAGGAGGTTTCAATGGATTTTATCATAGGTTTACCTAAGTCGAAAGGAAAGAGTGTCATCATGGTGGTAGTTGATAGACTTACCAAGTATGCAAACTTTTGTGCATTATCTCATCTATTTAAAGTGAATACAGTTGCTAATGCATTTATGGAAACAATTCAAAATCTACATGGAAACCCAAAGATTATTGTAAGTGACAAAGATCCCATTTTCACTCGAAATTTTAGGATGGAATTATTTTACTGTTTGGGTACTCAACTAGCTCATAGCTCATCTTATCATCCTCAATCCGATGGGAAAACTGAGATAGTGAACAAATGTTTGGAAGGATATCTTCATTGCTTTATATTTGATAAAAAAACACAATGGGTCAAGTGGTTACTTTTGGCTGAATGGTGGTATAACACTTCCTTCCACACTGCAACAAAAATGACCCCATTTATCATGACCAGGTGACTAAAAAAGTTGGTCACCACTATTATTTCAAGTGAAATATTACTAAATTTGAGCAATTTTAAGTAACTGAACTAAAAATGACTGACTTAAGTGACTAATTTAGTCTAGGAATAAAATATATGACTAGATAATAAGTGACTAAACTAAAAATGACTAACTTAAATGACTAATTTAGTCCAAGGATAAAATATATGACCAGATAATAAGTGACTAAACTAAAAGCGACTAACTTAAATGACTAATTTAGCCTTGGATTAAAATATATGACTATATAATAAGTGACAAAATTAATAATGATTAATATAAATGACTATTATAGTCAAAGAATAAAAATATGACCAGTATAACACGTATATGAATTAGTCATTTATGTCAATAATTTTTTATTGTGTCATGCCATAAATGAAAAATTGCAATTTTGGTTTCGAAGTGTTACATTTCACTACAAGATTCTCTGAACCCATCTGCAGTGTTAAAATTCTCTCAGCTGTGTCCAATACTCTTTCCATTAGGTTTTTGATAAGTACTGGATGACAGTTCTCCAAGAAACATTAATGCTGGATACCCTACCCCTCATTTACCTCAGAGTGATCATACCCATGATTCCCTTTGCCACCATGGGTTCCTGATCCGCCCCAACGACTGATCGGCCGCTCGCGCCCTGTCCCGCCCAGCTCGCCCAATCACTACACAACACTCGCATAACACCGAACGTGCTCACCAACACGACTTCGCCTGAGGCCTTTGAATCGTCTGCCCACTATGGGGCACACACCCGTTTAATGTTGCCGCTCATCGCCTCTGCCAAAAAGCACGACTCTGCCCATCGCTACACGACACGCCCAAGGTGGGCGTTCACCAATATGGCGCTCCCATTGCACATCACTGTCGCACATACTCGAGTTGGGTGCCCATCGCGCCCCCCACCACTCCGTCGTCGCGACACTAACTCGAGGGTGTGACACTCCCTCATCCTTGCTCCACTTGTATTTACTCATGCGAAATGCCTTCCACGTGTTGCTCAAACGTCACTCCCATTGGAGAGTGTATGAACCTTTGTTATAATAATAATAATAATAATAATAATCTAATTTTAAGGTCACGTCGACCAAGCCAAACACCAAATTGGTGTATGAGACCCCCTTGTTTATGGAATAAGGGACCCACCTCTGCGTAGCGATTTGACTACTAAGTCTACGAAGACATACATACTCTACCCCCTTTGGTTTTGAACCTATGACCTCTTAGGAAGAAACACATGCTCTTAACCATTAAACCTACTCAAGCTATAAATACTCACACACATATAAAATTTATTTATAATATGTTTAATATACATATATTGTACGACCCCAATTTAACATTTGATATGAACCCTAATTAATTTGTTAAAATAATAAATATCAATATTTATATTTTATTGAATTTATTAAAATATTAATTATCAATCTTTATATTTTATTTATTTTAATTATATTATATAAAATTAAATTTTAAATTTTAAATATATTGTGATTTTATATTTAATTAATAATTAAAATAATAAATATTAATATTAATATTTTAATTATTTAAAAAATAATTGTTTAAATATTTGTAAAACGTTTGATTGCATGCCACATTGGAAAAGTCAAAGTTCCGCAGATATCAAAAGTCAAAGGGTAACATGGGCGTCCCGCAGATATCAAAAGTCTAAGTGTAACATGGGCATGGGTTGATTTCATTAAAAATATATATGAAAGTCGAACTTGTCTGCGGTATGAAAGCCTAAGAATAGAGGAAAATCTTGCTGTTCTTACCAGCACTGGTTCAGGAAGACGAGGTTTTGAGGTTTTGAGTGCATGTCACATTCGAAGTCTATCAAAAAGTCGAAGTCGGAAAAAGACGAGGTTTTGAGGGCATGCCACATTCGAAGTCTATCAAGCAAGCAATTAAGGCCAGATCGCAGTCCACACGACACAAGTGTTTTTCGAAGGTGAGGATTCCCAATTTTTCACTCGTTCCTCTACTCTCTACATTTCTTCGCAAGTTGGGGTTGAAGGAAGATATCATCCATCTGCCTATATCTGTCTGTGAAGATGGCCGAAGATGAAGCTCCACCGGAGTTGAAAGAAGAAGTCACCGAGGTTTGTGTTTTATATTTATCTTTCATTGTAGGTTTAAATATTTTAGGGCACTTATGGGAAACATGCACAGGCAGGACCACAGGATCAGCGAAGTACACCTCACGGAAGGAACCCGAAAATATAGCTTTGCATCTTCCTGTCCCAACAATCTCCCTCCGCCCAACCAGCATGAATGAGGTCGAGCGTCTTTAGGTAACGATAAGTCAATGTTAGGGCCTTGGCTACGTAAGCAGATGCAATTCCCAAAAAATTCTGTAGTGATTACCGAAAAACGCCCCTTAGCTTAGTTAGGGTCGAGGTTGGGTTACTGTTCCTACCTCGCTTATTAGTTACCTGGCGCATCTGGAAATCTTTCGAACGGCCCCTATTATTATTTTATTTAAGGTTTCGGTTAATAAATATTTTGAGGATCTGGTTTATCCCTTTCCACCCAGATTAGACAGATTCATTTCAATATCATCAAGATGTGAGTGTCAAGGTGAGCTCGGTTTAAAAATATTTTAGGACCGGAAAACGCCCGTGCCGTGGCGTGCATTCACAAGCGTGAGCACATGTGCACTAAGCGTGTTACTTGGTAGGACTTGAACCATGGTGGCACTATATTATCTACCCAATTTCACTGACCTGACAAGCCATTGTTGATCTGTATTACATTATTTCATTATTTAGAAAACTGCTTATGGCGTTAGAGAGCACAGCCAGCAGCAAGGTTTTTTGCAGTGACGTAGAAGGTGATTTTGAATCTTTAGATGATTGTTGGACAATTTATATACCTTCAGAGGGATGTTGTTACCATCGTTGTTTGGGGGGGTGTGGGCGCCGGGGGGGGGTTCTTCAAATAGGAGGATAGTATACAGTTTTAAAGCAAAACTTTTATTATTTGCTGGACTGATAGTGTTTTCTGTTGGACATAGTACTGAGAACAATATATGAAACTCAAACTTGTCACTAGTATGAAAGCCCAAGAACAGAGAAAAACTGATTGTTGTTCAGCAAGATGAGGTTCTGGGTTTTTGGCGCCGAATTGTTATAGCTGGTTCTAAAATTTAGATAAAAACTGGATGTGCAGGTTAGTTGGCACCAAATATTTGCTGTTGGTGGTAAGATTTTTGCAGTTGGCGGGAGGGTTTTGAGGGTTTTGATATATTTGAGAAAATATAATAATATGATTAATTTTTTAGGGCTGGGAATTTTTTCTATATAAAGAGGTGGCAGCAGCAAATTCACAATTGAAGTTTGCAGAGTCACACGTTTGTTGGATTTTATATTTTTTCATTTCCTCGCTTTGTATATGCTCTGTTTTTTTTAAAATATCCCAAGTCTATGGCCTATCTTTATGGATATATGCGGCCTTCTCTCTGTAATATATGCAACCTTTCTATGGATATCTGCAACCTATCTCTATGCTTATATGAAGCCTTTCTCTATGAATATATATGGAATTTTCTCTATGAATATGGGTGGTTTTTCTTTGAGAGTATATGCGACCTTATTATATTTTTTCTGTATTATTTGGGACCTTCTCCTTGTATTATAGGCAGTCTTCTCTCTGTGATTTTGTCTTAATTGTATGCGGCCTATCTCTGAGAAGGTGGATACTGTTCTAGCGAAGTGATGTAGCCTCTTGGAGTGACCCAAATAGCCCTAACCCTCTACAGTTAGGGCATTGATCATGTGAACTTCAAGTCCTATTCTTATGTGGCCTGTTAGGAGATCGATGCGACCTTCTTGAGCAGTCCTATGTCAAGGGTTTATGTGCCCTTATCTCTGGTCCTTGTGACAGTGATGTTTGGCAAGAGATAACAGATCTTGTGACAGTGATGTTTGGCAAGAGATAACAGATCTTGTGATTGTAATAGTGTTTATGGATGCAACCTTATCTTAAATTACCTCCATGTCTGTTTTTGTTTTTATTTTTGGTCTGATACAATAAGTGATGACTGCGATGATTATTTCTTTGTAGTGATTATTTTAGCATTTCTAATTGTAGCATTCTGTGTTTTCTTTTCAGTTGGATATTCCTCTTTATAATTTCTTCTTTTGTTTTCAGACACAACTGCTGGAAAATATTTTTGATCAGAAATATGGAGGATTGGAAGATTTGCTACTTGGAGAGCTTCAATTTTCGTTCATAGCTTTCTTGGTATGCACATCCACTTGAATGATCATTATTTGATGTATTTTTAATTTAAAACAACTATCTCAACTGCAGAAGCATAAACAAAATGATTGAACTTGTTTGATCTATTCCCTCGTTCGAATCCTTTGATCTTACAGGTTAACAAATTAGTGTGACAATGGTGATGCTACGGTAGCACACCAACTCCTGCATTGCCTTGTGTGAAATGGATCTGTCGCCATTTACTCCAAAGTAGCATAAACAAAATGATTGAACTTGTTTTATCTATTCCCTCATTCGAATCCTTTGATCTTACAGGTTAACGAATTAGTGTGACAATGGTGATGCTACGGTAGCACACCAACTCCTGCATTGCCTTGTGTGAAATGGATCTGTCGCTATTTATGCCTTCTTCTTCATGCCCATATAGGAATGAAACTTCCATCTATAAATACAGCAAACATACCCGTGTGCATATGCCCTTATTTTTGCACATTAATTCTTATCATCTTCAATTTTATGGTTATCCTCCTACTCCCACCTCTGCTCTGGTTGCAGCAGCAATTAAACAATGGTGGATGAATAAAGCGAAGAGTCGAGAAGTTTCAGCAGGTGCCAACGTGCAGGGCAACCTAAACCAATGTTCACAATTGGAAATAGACAAACTCAAACTACACAATGTTCTCACATGGAACGACATGATTGCAGATTATGTAAAGAATGGGTTCTGTGGCAAAGCGCTGAAAATGTATTTTCAAATGCAGCGCACAGGCATAAAACCGGACAAGATGGTATTTATCTCTGTAATCAATGCATGTGGACGCCTATCAGATCTATGTGCTGGTTATGTGATAAGAAGTGGAATTGAATCTGTTGCTGTGAGCACAGGGTTCGTAGACGTGTATGCAAAATGTGGGGATATTATATTGCTACCAAATTGTTTGAAAGAAAGCCTAACCGGGATATTGTGTCATGGAATGCGATCATTTCTGGTTATGCCCAGAATGACCACCCCCACGAAGCATTGGAATTTTTCTCTGAAATGCAAGTCCAGGGAGTAAGACCTGACCCAATTACCATGGTTAATGTTCTGCCTGCCTGTGCCCATTTATTGGCCTTGGAACAAGGCAAGCAGATCCGTGGTTATGCAATAAGAAGTGGGTTTGATTCCGATGTATATGTCAGAAATACATTAGTAGCCATGTATGCCAAATGTGGAAATGTTAACATTTCCCATAGATTGTTTGAAATAATGCCTGCACGAAATGTTGTGTCGTGGAATGCAATCATTGTTGGCTGTTCTCAAAATGCCCTTCCCCATGAAGCCTTAGCATTATTATATGAAATGCAATCTCTAGGCATAAAACCCAACTCAATCACTATGGTTAGTGTTTTGCCTGCATGTGCAGATATATTGGCTCTCGAACAAGGTAAGCAGATCCATGGTTATGCAATAAGAAGTGGATTTGAATCCAATGTTGTTGTGGGAACTGGGCTTGTAGATATGTACACCAAATGTGGGAATGTTAACATTGCCTATAACTTATTTAAAATAATGCCTAAAGAAAATGTTGTGTTATGGAATGCAATCATTACTGGTTATTCTGGAAATGGTTATCCCCATGAAGCCATAAAATTCTTCAATGAAATGCAAGTGTTGGGCATAAACCAGATTCAGTCACCATGGTTATTGTCATGTCTGCATGTGCGCATTTATTGGTTGTGGAACAAGGTAAACAGATGCATGGGTATGCAATAAGAAATGCATTTGAATATGATGTTGTCATTTCCAATGCAATTGTAGACAAGTATGCCAAATGTGGGGTTGTTAGCTTTTCCCACAAATTTTTTGCAAGAATGCGTAAACGGGATATTGAGTCATGGAATGCAATCATTGCTGGTTATTCCCAGAATGGCTATCTCAATGAAGCCTTGGCATTCCTGAATGAAATGCAAATCCAGGGCATAAAACCAAACTCAATGACCATGATCAGTATTCTGCCTGCATGTGCTAATTTTATTTCTCTACAACAAGGTAAGCAGATCCATGGCTATGCAATAAGAAGTGGATTTGAATCTGATGTTGTTGTGGGAAACACACTTGTGGACATGTATGCCAAATGTGGGAACGTTAACATTGCCCACAAGTTGTTTGAAAGAATGGCTGAACGAAATGTTGTGTCATGGAATGCCATCATTGCTGGTTATTCTCAGAATAGCCAACCCCATGAATCCTTGGCATTCTTCAACAAAATGCAAGCTCAAGGGACAAAGCCCAACTCAATAACCATTGTCAGTGTTCTGCCTGCCTGTGCAGATTTATTGGCTATAGATCAAGGTAAACAGATCCATGGTTTTCATTTCTGTTCTTTGATCCGAGACATATACAAGGGTATTAGTCTAATGACTACAAGGTCCTTGATATTTCAAGTTTATAATGATTCGAGGAAAAACCTTTTGGACTTTTCAACTAGGCCTATATTCTGTTGACCAGATCTTAGTGAATGAATATTCTTCTGGGTTGAGACTTTCCTTTAGAGTCTGTAGCAAATTCTGACCATAGGATTTGTTCAAAGAGATAGCTCGGTATCTTCAAATCAAAGGCAACAATCACAAACAATCTTCAGTGCTGATCATTACACAACCTTCAAGAGAATTTCAATCTTTGAAAGGACTGATGAGGAACTCAGACTCTTCTTCAGTGAAAGCTTATGGATGCCGCCTTTTAAATATTGAAATCAATCCCTTGTGTAAGATTAGTATAACATAGTGATGAAACATGAATTCCTTTGCTTTCAACTTCAATTGATGTCTCTGGGCCTTCTCAATAATCATCATTTGCGCCTTCTGTCCATAATTTCTAAAGCATTATGGATTTGAATTATCAAGAATTCGAGTCCCCTTTATCTGAAACTTAATTTTCCCAGAATTTGAGGGTTTCATCCTTGATCAATCGTCCCGAGGACATCCTGATTCTATCGGCTCCCCGCAGCTAGCTTCTGAGGCCTTTTCGGCCTAATACAGATTCGTACTGAGGCCTTTTAGCCTCTGAGAATTTTGGCCCTGTTTTGAGGCCTCATATCTAGAATATTCAAAATAGAAACTTGGATGTAAGGTGGCTTTGAGTACTGCTAGGGAACACTTATTTTCTTAACACAGATTAGTTGACTGAGGATTCTGTCTCCTTGAAAGCAAGAAGACTTGGCTAAGCTGCTCTTTCACGGTGAAAGCTTCAACCATGCTCTGATACCATGTTGATACAATGTTGATTCTTCATATGCCTTCTAAACTAATAATTACTTCTATTGATTTAATCCTTTTCATATTCAATTTCATCATTAAGCAATTATATAGAAGACGGAAACTTGACTTGCTCTTAATTTGATCCTTCACTTGAACGGAAGTGATCCGAATTGCCTCTGAATTGATGAAGTCTAATGAGTATATATGGTGAATAGATGAAACTAAAGTGGTGTGTCTGAAGGGCCAGGCCAACTTCATCTTTTGGAGGACCGACTTAACATTTGGAGCCAAAAATTCATTTTTTAGAAATTTAAATTTTTGTCTTTTGAAGCCAACATGAAGAACATGTCTTATATTTATTGTTACATATATTTGAAGGGCTAAAACATTGATTATCAAAACCGACCATAGCTACAAATTTCACCATTGGGTTTCCTGGGTATATCTTCTTTTCTATGGTTTGAACTTTGATGTGTTTGTCTTATGATTTATTTACGCTGTGCATATTAAGTTAGGAAACTCAGTTTGCTGGGTTTTATGGAAATTTAACATGTGGAAGTTTGCGTTGAGACTTTTTCCATCTTGTTGCATCGCTGTACACGTTGTGGTGTGTCTTTCAGTCTCATTGGTGACTAGCAGACAAGAATAAAGTCTATTTATCTATGATGGTTTACTACTATTGTGATAATGAGATCCCATTGAGACACACCGTATCCATCCCAATGTCATTCTACACTTAGGATCCTGATATATCTATGCTATTTATGCATGACTATAGAGACTGTAATAGTGTTTATGGATGCAACCTTATCTTAAATTACCTCCATGTCTGGTTTTGTTTCTATTTTTGGTCTGATACAATCAGTGATGACTGCGATGATTATTTCTTGGTAGTGATTATTTTAGCATTTCTAATTGGAACATTACGTGTTTTCTTTTCAGTTGGATATCCCTCTTTATAATTTCTTCTTTTGTTTTCAGACACAACTGCTAGAAAATATTTTCGATCAGAAATATGGAGGATTGGAAGATTTGCTACTTGGAGAGCTTCAATTTTCGTTCATCGCTTTCTTGGTATGCACATCCCCTTGAATGATCATTATCTGATGTGTTTTTAATTTAAAACTATCTCAACTGCAGAAAAACGTATACAGATGAATTTTTATTTGAACTTTTTAAAATGCAAATGGGTCAATCACTTAAAGCTTTTGGTCAATGGAAAGCTATTGTGTGCCTCCTCCTGAGTTGTGAGGAAGCAATAAGTATTTTTATTTTACAGAGTACCAGAATTTTGTGATTTATTTTGAAATGTCAGTAACCAGGGCCAACTTTATATCTGCAAATATGTTGAAATTGGCCTTAATGAGATCTGACCCATGCAACAGAGTTATTAATAAGATTCCTTGAATCAATTTTGACCCTGTTATTTATATGTCCAAGAACTAATACAAGAGAAGGCTGTAACTTCTTGACTTCATAAGATTCATTTGTCTAATCACAGGATTAACACATTCTTTACTCCAAAAAACATATATTAAGATGGCATGCCAAAATATTGTACAACTTTTGGATTCACGTGATAAGATGGGTTCAATTTATACGAACTAGGAAAAAATTGACTTGACTAAGTTATAATGGCATGGTTTGGGAAACTAATTGCATGAGTTGACCAAGGGTTGGGAATAGTGTTTGGCTCTATTGACTTGGAATGTTGGAACTACTGCCAAATATTCTATGAGTTTCCAACATTGGACTTGACTGACCTAGACTTAGTCAGGTCAACAATATGGTGTTTCTAGGGCAACTCATCGCTTTGGCCAGGGTCAATTTTCAAGGCTTGGTATGTCCTTCTACCTTGTCATTCATTTTTTTAGGAAATGAATTAGAGCTTTCTTCATTTTGCTTGGAATTAATAATTATAACATCCTAATGTGTGAGGGGAGTCTTTGAGCTTATTTATCTGGAAATAACAATCAAAGGGGTTGAGTGACATAATAGTATGATAGGAAAACTCATTCAAATTGGATAAATATGTTGCCTTATCCCCGTTATAACTGTAAGACCCCTTCTGGAACGTGTAAGGTAACTTGAAACACGAATAGCTTCCTATTTGTGAAGCTTCTTTTTAATTGAGCTAATTTATAACCCTTTGGAGTTCCTACCATCTTCTTTTCCCAGGGATACTAATTTTTGGTAACCATTTTAGTCTATGCACTCTATGTCTTGGAGCTAAAGGATATTACCTTGAAGTTTGAAACCTTGCAAGCAATAGTTTTATGGCTTCATTTTTTTGTCCCTGGAGTGCTGGAATTTGTGGTATGCTTAAGCTCTGAGACGTTCTTGTCTTCACTAAATTATCAACTTCATCACTCTAGTATGGATTTGGGTGCTTTTTTATGAATAATGACCTTCCATTTCTCAACCCTGTGCATGCTGATAAATCTTCCATAAATTTGTTGCAGGTCTTTCTCTTAGTAACTTTGTTGTGACCCCATATTCATGAATGAAACATTCAGATAAATTAGGCTTAGATCATGGCATTTTGCTGGGATCTTTTTAGCAAGCTTTAGGATCCCATATTCAAGATGGGAATACTCCTGGACAGCTAGGGTATTGATAAATATAGGATCATGTTGTGGCAGACACTATTCAAGGAAATATGAGGGGAGCTAATACTTGACTTCTTCAAGCCAGAGATCCATCGTTATCCTCAAGGTCGTAAGTTCCAATGTTTCTGGGTCAAACATAGGAACAGTTTTATGCTGGCCATGAACATCAGTGTTGCAGACAGGGAGCTGTTTTATATGAGAAATTAAAGCTACCCGAATATAATTTATAGTTAGGAGAAGGAACTCCTTTGGAGATAAATTATCATACCTATGAACAATAAGAGACAAACCTGGAAATGATTTTGCTCACTGTGTAGTTAACCAATTATGGGTTTGCATGAGTCCTCTTGTTTTCCTAGATATTGGTTTGTTCTTTCAATATGACAATACTATTCATCTTCAATAAGGATTCCTTCAACAAATGGAATGGACCTTTTTGCCTTTGTCTCATATGGTTCACAAAACAACTTGTTGATATGATCAACCTTCTTTTATTCCTCATCAGAGTCCATGTCATAGACTCATATGTAGGATGACTATCAAAGGAAAAATATCAAATCTTGCACTGCTATGTTCAAATTTAATAGGCAATGTTGATTGGAGATGGACATAAATAAGTGTGCCAAAGTTTCTACCATATTCAAAATCACAGATAGGAGTGTTGGTATCTTGAGACTTAAGGGATCTTCAGGATTTCCCTTCATTTATGAGTGTCTTATTACTCTCATTCTCAGGAAAACTAGAACTACAGTCTAGTGCATTATCTCCATCTACGCTCAGGATTTTGTCATATGTTGGTTGAATTTCCATTTTCCAGTGTAGAAAAAAGGCATAGCATGATACCCATGTCATCAAGTGCTAAGTCTTCTAGGGTGATTGCAAGAGTGGTAGAAAGTTGTTTCCTACCCTCCTGCTGATATTCCTCCTCTGCATTTAGGACCTTTTCTCACACTATCAATCATCCAAATCATTCAATAAATTTAGCATATGCTAGGAAAGATGGAATTTCCTTGTATCTTTATAAGAAGAATTGGGTGATTACATGAACTAAGTAATGGTGTGGTTGGTCTTCAAAAGTAAAAATTCATTTTCTTTCAAGAGTCTGTTAGGGTCTCAATTGACCAAGCAAGACATGGCCTCCAAAGATCCACTCCTCCTTCATAATATAGTCCTAAAGTTCCATGTGAGGAATATCCAAGGTATATTGAAACTTGAAGCAATGCCCTATGACCATTTATCTTTGTTGAAAATTTATCAAAGTATCCTTAATAGACATTTTTCAATTTTAGTTCCTTAATCTCTGTATGACAATTCCCTTGCCGAGTGTTACAACAGTGGCAACATTCTCTGCAATTATTATTTGTTGTCGGAAGAATGAAGCAAAATGACTCAGATCCACATTCTCTTGTTTGCTTCTTTATGTTTATTGACTCTGGAAAAGACTCTTAAGAGACAGCTACCATTGTTTATTAAAGAGTCCAAAATAATAGAGATTTGTGTGACAGGATTGAGGGACTTGTCTAGAAGTGAATTAGCATCAATATTGCAAATGGAAGACTTAAGCTTTCTAGGTTCTGCCTATTCTTGAGCTGTAAGTTGATTTTCTTTCTGGGTTGCATTTACCATGTGTATTCCACCTTCTACATTCATGTGTTTTTGTTGAAGCACATCTTCTCTATCTAGATTGGTTAATGGGTTCAATGTATATGAACTGGGAACAATTTGACTTGACTAAGTTATAATGGCATGGTTTGGGAAACTAATTGCATGATTTGACCAAGGGTTGGGAATAGTTTTTGACATTATTGACTTGGAATGTTGGAACTACTGCCAAAGATTCTATGAGTTTCCAACATTGGACTTGAAAAAAGGTAAAATGCATACCTTGTCAGTCCCAGGGGCAAGGGCTACAACATGAGTCACTTCGTCATCAATTTGTGTTGTGCATACTGCACCAAATTGTTCAGCCATCTGCCACAAAGGGTGAAGATGCGGCTGTGCTTCTCCAACTGCAAAAACCCTAGTGAAAACGACTTTACAATCTTTTAAAATATTTTGTTGTTCAGCTGCAAGAAATTCCTGGACATCCACTTCATGCAATTGTTTGTTTGACAAAAAATTATGGTGAATTTTCTCAATCACCTGTGTTTGAATTGCAGGGTATATGTGTTAGAAATGTGACCATACGATGAACTCAGGAAATATCTCTAAATTTTGAGAAGTCACAAAAGCAATGTTTGTTATAGATTAATTTTAGCATCTCACCGCTAAAGAAGATGTCAGTGTTCCATCTTCTGGCCTCTCATCAACGTATGCTTCTAACAGTGACGTTCCCGGCAATCCAAATTGGCACCTACTACAGTGAAAATACATGTTCTGTACATGGCAGTCTCCATGTTCTTAGGAACAGTCACATATATCTTTAACTACCAATTTTTAAAGACAGAAATTAACAGTTGTAAGGTCTTGATTGGACACTGGAAAAGAATTAAAATGAACTTACCTTTCCACCACAATTAAATTATGTCTATGATGAGGCCAAACCCTTACAGAATCATCGATAATTACTACTGCAAATTCCATTCCCAAAACACCGTCTAGATCTTTACTTTTAGGTAGCCTATCATCTGCATCTAGGTCGGCCTCATCACCCTTTGAAATAACACGTCTTGCAATTAAAGTTCCTGTGGGATCAAGGACTTTGGCCATATCTGTGGCATAAACTCTGTTGTCCATTGTATAAACATGTAGTTCGTACAACTTGCTTGCCTGAAACATAAACCATCACAAAATGAATTAGATGAAAATAAGAACAGATCCATCTATTGGCATACAAGGAAGTTGTCAATTCCACATTGTAAATCAAATGTTCCCTGTAATAAATTACAGTTTGCAAAGATAATAATATTTCAATCCAAATTTTACTAACCCTGTCCAAAAAATTCCAGATGCCAGGCCACAATTTAGTCCACAATGCAGTCCACAATGCACATTCCCATATGAGGAAAGCAAAAAAGCTGACGCTGAGGTTTCTCTTGATCTTGTTCCTCCTTCTTCCTTAGCATTTCCTCGTGCACATGATCTATTTTAGTAAACTGTTGGACAAACAACATCGTGAATTAGCAATATTTATATAGTCATATTATCATCAGTTCATTTACTTCACATCCCTCTTTGCCTAGGAATCACCAAAAGTAGAACAAGATGATTTTTATTTTTATGACACCTTAGTTGAATTTAGAAGTGTGTGATCAAGGTCCAAAACAAGGCAAAGTTTCTTGGCGCTAAACATCTTATTTTGTTCATCAATTCTCTGTGCTCGTTCCTGTTGGATTGCAATTCATTGTTCTTCACTTAGCCCTTCCAAGAAATGATTCACATCACCACAAGGATTCATATGATTTTGTGTGATTGTGGTAATTTCATTTGGCAAACTCTGTGAGAGGGGCATAACCATGCTTGAATCCTTTGGAAGTGCTATGTCTTGTTTAATATCTTCTTCTGGAGATTTAGAAGATTCAGTGAATTCCTGCTCCAAGTCAACGTGGATTTCAATTTTAGTTCCTTAATCTCTGTATGAAAATTCCCTTTCCGAGTGTTACAACAGTGGCAACATTCTCTAAAATTATTATTTGTTGTTGGAAGAATGAAGCAAAATGACTGAGATCCACATTCTCTTGTTCGCTTCTTTACATTTATTGACTCTGGAAAAAAATCTTAAGAGACAGCTACCATTGTTGATTAAAGAGTCCAAAATAATAGATATATGTGTGACAAGATTGAGGGACTTGTCTAGAAGTCAATTAGCATCAATATTGCAAATGGAAGACTTAAGCTTTCTAGGTTCTGCCTGTTCTTGAGCTGTAAGTTGATTTTATTTCTTGGTTGCATTTACCATGTTTATTCCACCTTCTACATTCATGTGTTTTTGTTGAAGCACATCTTCTCTATCTAGATTGGTTGATGGGTTCAATGTATATGAATTGGGAACAATTTGACTTGACTAAGTTATAATGGCATAGTTTGGGAAACTAATTGCATGAGTTGACCAAGGGTTGGGAATAGTGTTTGACATTATTAACTTGGAATGTTGGAACTACTGCCAAATATTCTGTGAGTTTCCAACATTGGACTTGACAAAAGGTAAAATGCATACCTTGTTAGTCCCAGGGGCAAGGGCTACAACATGAGTCACTTCGTCATCAATTTGTGTTGTGCATACTGCACCAAATTGTTCAGCCATCTGCCACAAAGGGTGAAGATGCGGTTGCGCTTCTCCAACTGCAAAAACCCTACTGAAAACCACTTTACAATCCTTTAAAATATTTTGTTGTTCAGTTGCAAGAAGTTCCCGGACATCCACTTCATGCAACTGTTTGTTTGAGAAAAAATTATGGTGAATTTTCTCAATCACCTGTGTTTGAATTGTAGGGTATATGTGTTAGAAATGCGACCATATGATGAACTTGGGAAATATCTCTAAATTGTGAGAAGTCACAAAACCAATGTTTGTTATATATTAATTTTAGCATCTGACCGCTAAAGAAGATGCCAGTGTTCCATCTTCTGGCCTCTCATCAACGTCTGCCTCTAACAGTGACGTCCCCAACAATCCAAATTGGCGCCTACTACAGGGAAAATACATGTATCTGTACATGCCAGTCTCAAAGTTCTTAGGAACAGTCACATATATATTTAACTACCGATTTTTGAAGGCAGAAAATAACAGTTGTAAGGTATTGATTGGACACTAGAAAAGAATTGAAATGAACTTACCTTTCCACCACAATTAAATTATGTCTATGATGAGGCCAAACCCTTGAAGAATCATCGATAATTACTACTGAAGATTCCATTCCCAAAACACCGTCTAGATCTTTAATTTTAGTTAGCCTATCATCTCCATATAGGTTGGCCTCATCACCCTTTGAAATAACACGTCCTACAAATAAAGTTCCTATGGGATCAAGTACTTTGGCCATCTCTGTGGCATAAACTCTGTTGCCCACTGTATAAACATGTAGTTCATACAACTTGCTTGCCTGCAACATAAACCATCATAGAATGAATTAGATGAAAATAAGAATAGATCCATCCATTGGTATACAAGGAAGTTTTCAATTCCACATTGTAAATCAAATGTTCCCAGTAAGAAACTACAGCTTGCAAAGATAATAATATTTCAATCCAAATTTTACTAACCCTGTCCCAAAAATTCAAGATGCTAGGCCATAATTTAGTCCACATTCCCATATGAGGAAAGCGAAAAAGCTGTCGCTGATGTTTCCCTCGGTCTTGCTCCTCCTTATTCCTTAGCATTTCCTCGTGCACATGATCTATTTCAGTAAACTGTTGGACAAACAACATCGTGAATTAGCAACATTTATATAATCATATTATCATCAGTTCATTTACTTCACATCCCTCTTTGCCTAGGAATCACTAGAAGTAGAACAAGACGGTTTTTATTTTTATGACACCTTAGCTGCATTTAGAAGTGTGTGATCAAGGTCCAAAACAGGGAAAATTTTCTTGGCGCTAAACATCTTATTTTGTTCATCAATTTTTCGGGCTCGTTCTTGTTGGATTGCAATTCGTTGTTCTTCACTTAGTTCTTCCAAGAGATGATTCACATCAATCTTGCAAATGTTCGACTGTTTAGTTAATATCTCAATCTTCCAGTTACTTTAGCAATTAATAACCTTTAGCTGCTTCTGTAGAATACGTCCTTCAGTTACCTTGGAAGTTGTATCATTCAGTTCTTCCTTTAGATAGGTCTACAATCAAAACTGTTCTTGTATTTTCTATCTTTCAAACGTTGTCACCATTAGACTTATACGTAGACAATATTGTCCTTAGATCTGATTTGTTATACCTTCAAACTAGTTCTTTCTTTTAGTTGGTTCTTGCACTGTCAACTTCATAGGAAAGAATTCAGATTCTTTCAAACACAATGTAAGCAGCTATTCCGAGATCCTCGAACGTACTATTTCACTGTGTATACATATTATTGTTCTGACCTGATTTTGTGCTTCGATTGTAAATACTTCACTGTACATGTCTCTAACTTCTGTTGACCATTTCTGTGAGACCCTATGTGATACCATCAAACTGAAATGGCCTACTTCTCATCAAGCTGTGATGGCACCGAACCAGTGAGACCTTTCTCACTGTGGTAGCATGAAACAGTGATAGATTTTTTACTGTGGTATTTCCAAATTGTAGTGTCATACTTATCATGTGATTGATTATACCGAGACTGTAGTTGACCTGTGATTATAACACTGAATATCTTCACTGTAATACGGATTATACTGATATCTTTTTGTCACACCAAGCCTTAACTGTAAATACACCTTTATAAATCATTCTCCTCACTGTTGTGGTATCAAAATAATCTTATAAGAGTAGTACTGAATTGAGGCAGAGGTAATTTCAACAATGTGATGTCATTTAGATTGAGATGTTACCGAGATCCTTCTTTTCATAGTGACAAAGATTGACCTTTCTTGTGAACTTGCACCTAGCTTAATTATTGGACTGTCTTACTATGATTTGAGCCCTTTAGTCAATACCTCAATCTTCCAGTTACTTCAACAATTACTAACCTTTAGCTGCTTCTGTAGAATACGTCCTTCAGTTACCTTGGAAGTTGTATCATTCAGTTCTTCCTTTAGATAAGTCTGCAATAAAAAATGTTCTTGTATTTTCTATTTCAAACGTTGTCGCCTTTATCAAATAGTGAAAAATTGGAGCTGCACAGTTGGGGAAATGTTCTAGACTTAGTTTCATTTCCCTGTCTCCAAATATTTTAGATGGAGTTATCCCAATAGAGATTGGCAAACAATCCATGCTTGAAATGCTAGATGTTTTAAGGAACTCCTTCACTCATGAGATTCACAAGGAGCTGGGAAATTGCCATGAGCATTATGTACTTGTGTTCAGAAATCCGCTGGACTACACCCTTGGAAAAAACTATATTGATTCTGAGCCTACTAGTGGTTTATCAAACAATGAAAAATTGGAGCTCAACTATTTTCAAGGAGATATTCCTGCCGATCTTATCACACTTCCTCGTGTGAAGATTATTTGGGCTCTACAAAAAACTCAAAATGAAACCTTCCCTGAGGGTTGGGGTGAATGTTTAATTTGTGTAAAAATCTTTTGACTAGTCGAATTCTTATAGTTTTAAGTAGATGCGCGAACTTGTATTTCTAGCTTGAGAGGCAATCAACTTACAGGGATGATTTCTGAATTTCCAGTTTCTTTTATGCATTTATTTAATGTTAGTGGAAACAAATTATCTAGCAACATTTCAACTTGCTCGAATAATAGCTTCACCAAACCACCACTGCTTTCAATAAATGAGTTTTTCGATAGTTCGCAAGCTCAGGTCACCTTTGCTACTCTTTATTCATCTCTCTTTATGTGTGGTCTTGGGGAAGCAATCCAAATACTTCCATTCTATCTAATCTCTTTATGTGTGGTCTTTGGGGAAGCAATCCAGTCACTTCCATTCTCTCTAAGGGTCTAACGGTGCTTCATGATTTCAAACAGTAACAACTTCACTGGTTTGCTTTCTCCACCACTAATAGATGAAGGGATAATGAAAGAACAACCATTTTATGGATTATTATTAAATGACAACCAATTTTTAGGGAATATTTATAGCTCCCTTTTTTCTTCATAACAGAGACTTCAGAGCTTTGCCTTGAATTCTAGGGAAATCAAATATCAGGGGAGATTCCTGCAGAGGTACTAGGGAATTGTAAACCATTGAAGTGCTTAGAGACCTCACATAATCAAATTAAAGGATCAATATCATTCACCCTTGGGAATATAACATCATGAACGCCCTCTGCCATATGCTATGAGTGCTCTAGCATATATTCCACCATTCACATAGCTTCTAACAATTGACATGTGGGAGCTCATACATTTTCTCATTATATAAATCTCAGCGACTTTTTAGCTCTAGATTCCTCAAAAGTTAGAAATTTTTAACCCACTAGTTGAGTAATAATGTAAAATTAAAGTGTTACCTAGTTCAGTAACAATGAAAACTATTGACTGTTTTAGAATTTGGCAGTTACATCAATATGTTGTTAATGCTTACATTTTTTTAAGTGATAGCCCTTGAAGAATGGCGGACGAAAAAGCTTGAAGAAGCTAAGAAACGTGAAGCAATGAAAGACAGTGTGAATTCCTCCACAGAAGCCAAAGATACTGGTACGCATTTTTTCTATTCAGCTTATTTGTGACTTCAACTGATGGCTTGTCCGCTAGTTGTGA
Organism: Pinus albicaulis; assembly: GCA_034641835.2. Taxonomy (NCBI): domain Eukaryota; kingdom Viridiplantae; phylum Streptophyta; class Pinopsida; order Pinales; family Pinaceae; genus Pinus; species Pinus albicaulis. The sequence goes on along the minus strand of CM076569.1, from coordinate 236,967,803 downwards.
TGGCATAGAATTTTTTTTGTGACATCAGGGTCTTTTCCACCCTACTCCTTTTAGTTCACAGCTCCCAAATTTGGGCGTGTGTTTATACATTATGTATTGGGGTTCCCATGAACAGAGATGGTGGAAAAAGTATTGGAGACTCACTGGGGCCTTGTGTTGGAGGAAGCTGGATTATCATTACCTCCCGAAGCTTCAAGCGAGGATAGTGGAAAGATGCTGGAGGATGGAACTGAGATCAGTAATGAATATATGGGCAATCTTAGTTTGGTGTTTGCACTTTTGATTTCTTGGGATTTTGACTACTAGGTTAGCATCACCAAATTATTTTGTCCTCTTCACTGCATTATGTCTTGAGAGCGTGTTTTACAAAGTATTCATATAGCAGTCTTATCTATTTTTAAGTTTATGACTTGAGGATTATGGTTTTCTGACAATTTCTCTAGGTTCCTTTTTTCAGCATATTTAAGGTTATTGTTATGTTGCTAAATTTAACAATTTGATTACTTACATGCGGGAGAATGGAATTTAGCATTTTGCATTGAAGAGCTGTTAAAATTCAAAGTATTTTGTTTTAACATCTGTTTTCTTTTCCACCTTTTCCCAGGTGTGTTATTTTTGAATGAGTTATATTGTTTCTTTGTTCAATTTGTCCAAGGCCAGCAAGGGTTTGGAGAATTCTAGCTTAAAATGGTGCAATTAAAGCCTGATGCATAGTTTGATATTATTTCTGCAGAAGATGGAATCATACCTGGTAGGCCACTTCCTTCTGAATGCCATGCAGAACTACATACAGAGTATGACGGAGCGACAGTTAAATGGGGTCTGATGCACCATAAAGAAAGTGGTGCAGATTGTTGTCAGGCTTGCTTAGACCAATCAAAAGGTGAAAAGAAGTGTAACATTTGGGTTTACTGTCCATTTGAACCTGGTTGCTATTCTCCAAATATATATCAGCATAAGCATCAAGAATGCTGGCTAAAGCAGGTAGAATTCTCATGCTTCCTCCAAAACTCTAGCTACAAATTTTAAAATTGCAATATGTTAAAACATATTAACATGATTGTTTATTTTGTTTAAAATTACACAAATTCACAACATATATATGTAAAGGGAGAAAAACAGAAAAGGAAAAAGAAGAACATATGTTTTCATTTAAAACAAAAATCCAATACATATTCATATTAAGCTTAGATCCAAACAGAAAAGGTCAAAACATCTAGCCCCATTGGAAAATTTTCCACATAAAAAGACACCAAATAATGCCTGAAACATGGATGTTGAGTGAGCTATTATCAAATGGCTATCATATAAACCACAAAATTGAAATTTTGTGTTTGTTCTTATTCAAGTTCGAGTTTATTTCAAGACTTCTACAGTCTATGGTCATGTGCGATTATGAATTATATGTTGAGAATTTAAGGGCTATATATTAATACAAATTCTCTGCTTGATAACTACTTGTGAGCTTGCTGAGTTAATCCTTCATCAAGTCAATTATCAAAGTGCTTATACAAATGTAGAGACAAAATTGATCTTTCTTGTAAATGAGTATTTTGCAATATAGTTAGGAAGGTAACTCTTTTATTTACCTTCCTTACTTGAGGTTTCTGACTTTTACAATTCTTTCTTTAGAGATAACTTAATCATATCCTTTAGTCAATGTCTCAATCTTTCAGTTACTTCAGCAATTACTAACCTTTAGCTGCTTCTGTAGAATACGTCCTTAAGTTACCTTGGAAGTTGTATAATTCAGTTCTTCCTTTAGATAGGTCTGAAATCAAAAATGTTCTTGTATTTACTATCTTTCAAACGCTGTAACCTTCAGACTTATACATAGACAATCTTGTCCTTAGATCTAATTTGTTATACCTTCAAACTAGTTCTTTCTTTTAGTTGGTTCTTGCACTGTCAACTTCATAGGAAAGAATTCAGATTCTTTCAAACTCAATGTAAGCTGCTATTCCGAGATCCTTGAATGTACTATTTCACTGTGTATACATATTACTGTTTTGACCTTATTTTGTGCTTCGATTGTAAATACTTCACTGTACATGTCTTTGACTTCTGTTGACCATTTCTGTGAGACCCTATGTCATGATACCATCAAACTGAAATGGCATACTTCTCATCAAGATGTGATGGCACCGAACCAGTGAGACCTTTCTCACTGTGGTAGCACGAAACAGTGATAGATTTTTTACTGTGGTATTTCCAAATTGTAGTGTCATACTTATCATGTGATTGATTATACCGAGACTGTAGTTGAACTGTGATTATAAAACTCAATATCTTCACTCTAATACGGATTATACTGATATCTTTTTGTCACACCAAGCCTTAACTGTAAATACACCTTTATAACTCATTCTCCTCACTGCTGTGGTATCAAAATAATCTTATAAGAGTAGTACTGAATTGAGGCAGAGGTAATTTCAACACTGTGATGTCATCGAGATTGACCCTTCTTGTGAACTTGCACCTAGTATAATTATTGGACTGTCTTACTATGATTTGAGCCCTTTTGACATAGGTCCTTTTAGAATGTTTCAAGTCCTTTCAAACTGCCTTTGATCATAACCATAACGATGATACCATGTTGAGAATTTAAGGGCTATAGATTAATACAAATTCTCTTCTTGATAACTACTTGTGAGCTTGCTGAGTTAATCTTTCATCAAGTCAATTATCAAAGTGCTTATACAAATGTAGAGACAATTGATCTTTCTTGTAACTGAGTATTTTGCAATAAGTTAGGAAGGTAAATCTCTGATTTAACTTCCTTACTTGAGGTTTTTGACTTTTACAATTCTTTCCTTAGAGATAACTTAATCATATCCTTTAGTCAATATCTCAATCTTTCAGTTACTTCAGCAATTACTAACCTTTAACTGCTTCTGTAGAATACGTCCTTCAGTTACCTTGGAAGGTGTATCATTCAGTTCTTCCTTTAGATAATTCTGCAATCAAAACTGTTCTTGTATTTTCTATCTTTCAAACGTTGTCACCTTCAGACTTATACGTAGACAATCTTGTCCTTAGATCTTATTTGTTATACCTTCAAACTAATACGTAATTCCTAATCTTACTTGACTGTAATTGTTACTTAAATATCCGCAGTACCTCAGAGACAAATCCACAAATCTGTGCTTTCTTTTAATGTGTTCTACCCCAGACGTTAACTTAATCTTTTCTCCCTTCTTTACGTTGTATTGCCTCAGTAGAATCCGCAAAACTTTCTTCTTTTGCACGTTGTATAACCTCAGTATCATCCGCAGATATGTTCTCTTAACTGCAACATATGTAGGGTATATATAGTAGTTCTAGCCAAGTAATTAAGCCGACCTTATAGCCATTAAGTAGGCCGACTTTACATTTGTTTGTAGGTTGACTTCATAGGCATATCTTCAACGTTTGTAAGCCATTCTTCTGCAATGTCCTGGAGGGTATTCTTCACGCCTTTTACATGACTCCTAATTACACTTATGTACCTAATAGACATCAAGAAGAAGTCTATAGACCTATACTAAGAATATTGCTCATGAAACCCATGAAGCAAGTAAACCAAAAATTCATTTTATTATTATTGACTTCATCTTTACATAAGTACATAATTACATAGTCATTATAAGGAAGACCTACCTAGTTACACTTTTCAACATTATAACTATATATAATTTTCATGTTTCTAGGTTGGAGATTGTACTATTTTCATTGGAAGATGCTACTGTTGATGCACACAAGGCTCTTGAGTTACTTGGTAGGATTCTCGCAAAATTGGTTGTTGAAGGGATATTTTTTATTCAAGATATAGCAAGGGAAATCAAGGATGGAGGTACATAACCAGGAAGCTTATTAGAAACGAGGGGATTTTGAGGTATTTCTCAAGAAGAAAATTTCAAGGTAGTCTGCTCACAATTTTAATGCCTGATCAATTTTGTGGTTTATTTGTGATCTCTCATGTTGACAAGTGAATGGTTGGTTAGCTTTTAGCTCGTGCTCACATTTGTTGGTTCCTGAAGCTCGAGCACTTCATAACAAAAATAGGCAAAGTCAAACAACACAAATGGTCCACTAGCTCTCTTTTCATTTGCTAATATTATAATGAAGTTTTATTAGAGGCACTGTTTGTTTGTTTATTTTGGTTAGAAAAGGGTTTGCTCTTGGTTTTATGTGATTTTCAATTTAATGTATGTAGCATGTTGAGAAATGGGAAAGAATAACATGACATTTATTTTGCAGAAATTGATGCTGAAGGAAAATTGCTTTGACATTGTTGATGTTAAGGTATATGTTGTATAAACTATTTATAATCTAATTTATGTTATATTTTAGTGTTCAATGTCTTTCATTTCTTACAGTGCATTTTATTTTCTTTTGTTTTCAGAAAATGAAATCAGTATTGATGGTAAGAAGCATGAATTGAAAAAAGAGAAGAGCAATAACGTTGGAGCGACAAATGCAAAAAGAGAGAGGAGAACTGGTCTGGTGATACCTTTAGAACCAATATCTCGCATAAGACACACATATAAAGACTGATGATCAAATCTTCAGAGTTGGTGAATTCACCTGTAATGCCTTGACAACACAATGATAATGTTTTGAAGTGATGAAACATCATTTCATGTGCAAATTGTAGTCCAACTAATATAAATTTGGAAACTCATATTGTAATGTTTTAACATTTCATATAAAGTCACATGGTCATTAATTTCATCATTTTTTACTAGTGTGTAATGCCTTGACAACACAACGATAATGTTTTGAAGTGATGAAACATCATTTCATGTGTAAATTGTAGTCCAACTAATATAAAGTTGGAAACTCATATTGTAATGTTTTAACATTTCATATAATATAATTTATGTGGTTGAAATTATTTATAGTTGCACTTGATGTTGTTTAGTATTGTAATTAAAATATGCGACTTTGTGTTTTCATATTAGATGAACATGTACATTGTATGACATTTTTTAAATCATACAAATTAATTTATGTTGATTAATAATGAACACAAATAAAATGAATATGCGACTAAATTAGTCATTTATAATGATTATTAATGAAATGAATATAAACTACTAAATTAGCTGTTTATATAATGAATAAATGACTACTGCAAATGATAAATTTGTGACTACAAATGATGACTAAATTTTGTATATATACGACTATTAGTAGCCAATTCACAGTATTTTATAACACGACTAAAATTTAGTCACATTTCTTCGGTCATTAATTGGTTTCAAACAATGACTAAAATTTGCATATATATGATTATTAGTAGCTAATTTACAGTATCTTATAACACGACCAACATGTTGGTCATAGTTCTTTGGTCATTAATTGGTTTTCTCGGGTGATCATATAGTAATATATTTTGTTGTATATTTGGTCATTAATTGTGACATTTAATGACCAAATCAAGGACCAAATCAATGACTAAATGAATGACTAAATCAGTGACCAAATGAATGATTAAATGAATGACTAAATCATTGACAATGAAAGACCAAATGAATGACTAAATTAGTGACCAAATTAGTGACTAAATCAATGACCAAATCAATGACCAAATATACAACTAGATAACAAAATTGAGATAACCAATTAATGACTAAGCTAAAAACGACCAAAAGTTGGTTGCGTTATAAGATACTGTAAATTAGCTACTATTGGTCACCGACCGAAAAATAGTCGTTTATATGCAAATTTTAGTCGTTTTTTTAGTAACAAATTAGCCACTTTGTACTAGTGCTCTAAATGATTCTATGGATTGCTTTCCTGTTTAAGTTTAAAGGACTAATGAATCTACAAGATTTTTCTAGACTGTTATATACTCAGTTTGTCCCACTGTGATCGCCATTATGTTAGGGTCTCGTGATTTGGCTGATTGGAAAACCAAATGACAGTGTAACATCAAACCAATCTTTGGAGCCCAAGGACCTAGCCTTCCTAGACTCAGAGAGGGCTCTCTCTATTTGTATAAGGGATATCTGTGTGTTTGCTTATTGTGTTATGATTTTAGGCTAGTTATGAAGTAGGTTTTTTGGTTTTGGTTTTTTTGGTTGTGAGGGATGAAACTGATCAAAGATATAAGATAGGTAAAAATATTTCAGATCAATTGGGCTATGGGGTCGAAGAGGTCAAGAAAGATATCAGATGGTGATACAAGGCTGTCGAAGGGCCGATTTGATTCGAGGTAGAAAAGATTTTTGGGCAAAATGGAGTAAGATGGACATCAAGTTTGTGAATAACAAAGGATTCCAAGCATAACTAGTTTAATAGTTGACACAAACATGGTAGGGAAAACCATTAATCATGAGAAATGTAACTATAAGCTAATCAATACATAGAAATAACTTATTCAAAAACCTTATTCATGAAGTACCTGCTCTCTAACTTTGGGAAGTAAGCTATCGAGACTTTGAGAAATACACTTAAGACGGACAAACAGCTTAAATCACAATAAGGAAAGCGCTTACTAAACAGAGGTACTAAGTTTATTCATTTATTTGAAAACAAGATTACATAGTCTTAGACAAAGGGCAAGATCAGAACAAGACCTCCTTGGTTCAAAAAATGACAATCTAATCAGTCAAAGAGAAATTTCATGGATGGAGCTATGGCTAGCCATGAGTAAGCAGGGCATACCGTAAATCATACTTAGCATGCATAAAACCATGAATGAAACAAGAAACAATATCCTTAAGTTATTAAAGAGCAATCAAGAATTCTTTAATGTGACTAAGAATGAAGAAAACATGGAAGCTATGAAGAAACAAGAAATTTGAGGTGCCTCCAAGGGCATGTCTCAAATTTGTTCTCTACTGTCCTATAGCAAGCAAGAACATGGATTTGTGAATGAAAACTAGGAAACAAAACAAAAAGAGAGACACTATACCATTCTACCAAGTCATGGAATCCAACAACAATCCTCTTTCATCATCCAAGAACATCCAAGAGACTATCCAAAAGCATGAGACAAGTATTTCTTCCAAAGCTTATATGACCATATATTGCTTCTATTCATCAAGTTCAACCTTGTTTACAATGAAAGCCTTCGGAATAAATAGGCCAAAGTGAGGAAAACCCCTTGGTTCAATTTGCAATCTTATTGGCCTATCCAAAATATCTAGACTTGTCCTTGAGGCTTTGCAAAGCCCAAGGCACAAAATATCTCATAAAATATCTAAAAAATGCTAAAATAGGGAAATAAATTGACTTTTCATAACTTCTCATGTGCAAAAATAGCTAAACGCACATGAGGAAAAAGCAGTTTTTAAAGGTTCAATTTTTACAAAAATACTCAAAAAATACATAAGCAAAAGGTACCCTGACTTGCCGGCAACTTTTGGCAGCCTTCCCGATGTCAAAATAAGGCTCATGATAGCTCATTGGAAAGCTCTAAGTGTCTAATTTCTGGAAAATTTAGAATTTTCCCAATATAATGCCTAGAAGTCCTCCAAAAATAGGCCTATGTGTAAAAAACCAAAAAATAAGGCTTGCTGATAGACTGGGCAGAGTGTAGAAAAAGTGAGAATTTTTCACCATTTTGGGGGAGAAAATGATCTTCAAATGTCCTGAAAATCGCTGAGTATGTGCTCCTAAAATTATGGCATCCATTGATACCATTCTCATCCTTTGATGATCCCCCAAACTGAAATGGCGAAGCCCATGAGTTTTGGGCAAAAACCCAAAAATGACAAAAAACCAAAATATGTCGAAATTTGCCCAAAATTGGTGAGCATGACCCTCAAGGGTTCTCAGCAACATGTTGTGAAGCAGAGGACAAAATATGAAGTCCTGAGGTGTATTTCCTCACTTTCTATGCCGGACGCTTCCTTTTAGCCTCCTTGAGTTTTTCTTGAGCAGCCTTCAACTTGCGCCGGGAAAACTGATTCAACTTTTTATAATGCCCCGTCATTCTCCTTTGAATATATAAATCCCTGTTTTCCTTCTCCAATTTCTTCTCCAAGTGTTCATTGACTCTCTCAAGCCATGCCTCCCTATTTTTCTCTATCTCTTGTTCGAACAATGCAGTGAGAGGGGTAGATTGGAGAAGGGCATTTTCCTCTTCTTTTTGCTTCTCAAGAGCCCTTTTTAGCCCCATGGTTCTTGGCCTCTTTTGCCTAGGATGATCTTCGCCTTCACTTTCATCAAACTCACCCATGATTTCTTCCAACCTCACTTGGGCTTTGGAGGCCTCCTTCTTGTATTTGATCGCCCGTGTCTCATAAACAACCATCTAGACACTCATTTGCTTATTTTGGATTTGCAAAAATTGATTGAAATTCCTAGCTCTATGAAGATCATCCTTCAAGGCATCAATTTGGCTTTCTCTATGGATTAAGAGGTTTTCTAGAATCTGGGCCTCATTATCACTATCATCACTTTGGATTTGGAAGTTGTCGAATGCACTCTCCTGTTCATGACTACCTTCTTCCTTGCCCTTCCCTTTGCTTTGGGTGGCTATTCTAGTGCTCTTCCTCCTAGGCAAATCAATCACGAGCTTCTTGGGAAATTTTCCTTTACTTCAGAGGGCCCTTGTCACATTTGGAGTGACAACTCTAGGCACTCTTTTCTTTGCTTTTTGGGGCTTGGCCATTTTTAGAGAAGAGGGTATGGCCCCTTTACCCTTGTCACCTTGCCTCTCTTCTTTTTGAGTTTGTTGTTCCTCTTGAGGAGGTTGTTGTTCTCGAGGAGGCTGTTGTGTATCATCTTTTGGCTGCCTTTTATCATTACTTTCATGCTGCTCATGTTCAGCACTATCATGCTGCCCCTGTTCAGTCTCCTTTGTCTGTCCTTGCTGCTCTGTCTCACCCTCATCATAAGACAACTGTGTATCATCAAAGGTCTGCTCACCCTCACTGTGTTGCTTTTCTTCATCTCCTTGCTGTTGCTCATCATCACTGTGATGCTGTTGTTCAGCGCTTTATTCCTCATACCCTTGCTGCTGTGTGTCATCAAAAGTCTGTTCGCCCTCACTGTGTTTCTTTTCTTCATGTTGCTGCCCTTCATCATCTTCCTCATCATCGTGGTCATGCTCTTCTCCCTCTTCAGGCTCTTCTGCTTGCTCTGTGGTAAAATTGAGTTTTTTAGGAATGGGTCTGCTAGAGGAAGGTGAAGGATGATGAGTAGGATGTGTAGGGGATGTGTGAACTGGAGGGACAGTGGAGAAATCCGGATGGGTGATGAAAGTATCCCAAGAGACCTCTCTCTTTTCAAGCTGATGAAGAATGATGATTTTGATAAGAGAGTGATGGAAGAGACAGGCTATTTTTGTGAAGGAGGCTTCTTCTGAACAGTGGAGGCAATTTTCTCAATTCTCTTGTGTAAGAAGAAAGGAAGATTTAGTAGCTTGGTCCTTGTGAAATGCATGAGCAGTCGAATGTGATAGGCATAGATTCAGGAGAATCTTCCCTCACAAGTGAAGTACTTCATGATAATCTTCATGAGAGGGGTGTAACTGGCTAAAATATATGAGAAAGGGAAAATAGAAGGACATGACTCTCTATGCTCAGGCTTTAGAAAGGGCTTGTAATCATCTGAGTCCAAATGGCTTTGTTTAAACCATTTCTCACCAATATAGGGGATTTTAGTGGCCTTGGAGATGGACCTTGGGGAAAATTTGAAGTCAAGGCCTGCCAACTGGAAATGCTTGTCTTGAAACCTTAAAGTGCAAAGGTGTGTCAAAGGAGAAAAGCTCTTCACCTCTTGCACTCTTTGACAAAAATCTAAACACCCAACTTCATGGAAATTGAATAAGACTGATGGGTGGGCATTCACTTCTTCAGTGGAAATAGGCTCATATCTCTTATGCAATCCACTCCTACTGTCCTGCCTGGGAGGCATCTTGTTCTGGATGCTCTCTGCAAAACCAAATTGCCTCAAAAAGGTTTTCAAGAATGTTTTCTCAAAAAAAAATCCGTCTTATTTGTCAATCACTGTTTGATCAAGGCAAATTTGCCTCAAATGCTGTGTAAAATGTTTTCTTTGATATTAGGTCTCTTCTCCTCCCAAAACACTGCCTTTCCCCTTTGTATGCCAATCAAAAAATAATTTTTAAAACAAGTACTCAGTCAACTAAAATGCATACACAGTCAAGTGATTTTCGGTATTTGGGTAAGATCACAAAGCTCTTGGTGTTTTGGTGTAAGCTAGGCAGCCTAGTATTTAGACAGAGGCAAAATACTCCTCTCAATCAAAACACCCTCTTTGTACTTTACTGTTTTCTCACACATATTTTTACAAACACCTCCAAATGGAAATGACAACTTCACACACTAAAGTTTGTTTTATGGACAAAGAGGCAACCCTGAATTTTCTCTTCACCACACAGAGATGACCTTTGACAGTGGCAAAGTAATTTATGTATGATCATTGTTGTTGAAATTAGGCCCACTGTTTCATTTTTCAAATACTGTGTTTCTCCTTTTAAACAATGCCTTCACCTTTTAATATTGTTTTGAGGACAGTTTGTCAGGCTTTTTGACATCAATAAAAACCCACCATTTTTACTATGTTCACCTTGAGCAATCATAAACCACAACAAATCTCGAGTTTTTAAGCAAAAAGATCAACCCTTCTAAGCACTTTTTTCACCAATGCATATAGCTGACATATTTCATGCTTCATCCCTATTTTTGAGGATAGCTTTAGGTTCTTTAAAACAAAAATGACCACTTCACTTTCAACCAATCGCAACAATATTCTTTAAAAATTTTAATCCCCAACACACCTTGATTTACATCCAAAGTTTCTTTTTTTCACCATCATTTAGTCTTTGAAAAACGCAGCATTGATCACCCTTTTAGAAATTTTGAATATACCAAGGAGGCACATAAAATACCTTGAAAATCGATGGCAATCGTTGTTTGAGGGGTTTGAGCAGCTATCAAAGCTTTTGGAGGCATTTTGATGATTTGAAACATGCGCGACACGTTTGAAATGAGAAAGCACCGTGCATAGGAAGGCTATCGGGTCACTGACGGGCAGTCGTGACCGGCGCCTACAGGCGCGCTGCGCAGTCTTCAAGCCCGAAAAATCTATGAATTTGCCCGAAAAATTCCTCTTCAGTCTCGTGGACATCCAAAGGGGAGTGTTGCCTTGTGTTTTGGTAATGCAAAATAGATTGGCAATGGTCCTTAACCCCTTTTGAAAGTGAAAAAGCCAAAGTCCTTTTCACACTTGATTGGTGAGGGTTTTTTAAGAGATGTTTGAAAAAGACTTTGCTTTTAAACAAAACTTGAATCCTTATCCCTTAAAACATAACCTGATACCTTTTTGTTCGGATAAATGTCATAGTGGTAATGAGAATTTATTTTATAAGCCTAACCCTTTTTTTGAAATAAAACAACCTTTTTGAGAATTTAAAACTTTCACTGTTTCTCATTTAAGGAATGAAAAATTGTTTTCCTTTTGATGTCTGCACTGTGGAAAGGAAAATTCTACTCTGAGCCATATGAAGGATTGTAGATGTATTCTCCAAATGATGCTTCTCTTTGACTGGGAGTGAGGGCTAGTTGTATTCACCTAGGCTTTATCATCCTCTGTTCATCAAAAGGGAACTTTCTTTCAACAATCTTTCCTTTACTTAAAAAGCAACAGCGAGGTATCTTTGACCTCTTTTATAAGGAGCAAGCCTTCATTTGTAGCAGTGGCATGCTTCAATGGTTTTTAATGTTGTTCCAGAATTAAAAACACATGTCACAATCCTTCTTGCACATTTATGGATCTATATGTTCAGTTGCACTACCCCTTAGGAAAAATAAACTCAAGTTGCCTCTGTCTTTTATGATGAGTTTGTTGAACGAAATTTTTCATGAACAAGAAGAACGGGACCTTTTGAAAAACAATTATCATTCTTTGGCCTGTGTCTAACCTAGCTGATTTCAACTTCTTTTCACTTCTGTTTTTTTTAAAGGAACAAAGACTAAATGTCGATCCTTCTTATCAAGGAGATGGGTCTTTGTAACTTTTAAGGATTTTATACCTCTCAGCAAGGTTTGTTCATTTCTTGGCTTCAGACTATCTTTGAAAGAGAATCTATAATAGGAGACAAGTCAGCTTCTTTGATATTTTATAGCACTCATGCTTTTCCTTTCTTTTTGACATGATTTCTCTATTCAGAAGCTTTCAACTGTCTTCTGTTGCTCTTACCATTTGTCTCTTAATCAATGAAACCCTGAAATCAATCACTGCTCTGGCCCTCTGCTTATAGATGAAGGAGGCCTATTTTGAAAAATGCCTGATTTCCTTCCAACCTCTGTCTCAATCAAAAAAAGAATGTTTGATGAACCTACTGATAGTGGTTTCCCTTATATATGTTGGCGGAAGTTAGTTAGAGGCTAAGACTGTTGGATTCCTTTGGCCATCTGCTCAATAATATTTCTCCATTGATGATCAAATCATTAGCTTCATAATGTAATTCAATAATAAGGGAGCTTATGCAAACAATCTTTGAAAAGCACCACTGCTTGGCCTCTGCCTTAAACATCATTTTTATTCAGAAACCCTTAGTTTTTGTCTCTCTGTATCCCAAAATTTTCCTTACAGTCATTGTAATTATAGAAATCCAACTTTATCCTTGGCCCTCTGTTTATAGATGAAGGTGGCGCTCTCAGTCTTCAACCCTCTACTTATAAAATGAAGGAGGTTTTTCTATCCTCAACCCTCTACTTATAAAATGAAGGAGGTTTTTCAGTCATGCCATCTCATCAGCCTTTAATAGTGTTATTTTTCCTTTCACTGTCTTTTCATGCTTGAGCCAATGAAGAATGACAAATCAATAATGGTTTAGATAAGCACTTCTCTGAGACATGTAATTCTTCTTCTCAAATGTCTTTGTGCTTCTTTAGGCATCATAAGTATTTTGGTTAGTATTTGCAAAGCGCTTCTTGTCATTCATAATTTACTAACCTTTGACTGTGATCGCAGGAGCTTAATGAAACAACTCCCTTCCCTGTAGCTGCATTCCAGGCTCAAAGTCACATGAGAAGCAGTTGTCTTCTCATGTGGAAACAAATACTATCTTCTGGGAATGCTGGTATGCTTTTGTTCTTGAAAGATCCATGAAAACACTGTAAAACCACCTAAAATCAGTTTGACCTATGGTACATGTATAGCTGAGACTTTAGGGTTTATTAGTGGTGCGACCTAGGGTTGTAACCAACTTTGTTCGCAGAATGGGAATGGTCTGTTATGACTGGTCTCCAGAAGATAGAGGTTCTTTGGATTTTAGGATATTTTGCCAAGGAAGAGATGCCTAAAGCGCCACTACCTAACTTAGGGGAAACTTCTTTGGACAGATTTGGATTGTTTCTTTGGAGCTGATGGGAAAACTAGTATGGCTGAGGCTAGATAGGGCTTGATAATGAGGTTTCATCTCGTCATGGGCAGACTGAAAGGTAAGAGGGCAAAAAATTTTATGGGTGTTTTCTAGCTGGCAAATTTGACAATTTTTTAGATCAGTTGTGTTGAGGTTCCCATGTTTTGGCCAGATTGGCAAGACCAAAAGATGATACAACATCATAACCACTTTCAGACCTCAGGATCTAGCCCTCCTGGGTCCAGAGAGGGGTCTCTCTATATAAGAAAAGGTTTTATGTCTTTGAAGCTCAGTGTTAAGATATAGGCTAGTTATAAGGCTTGGCCGGGGTTTGTTTATTTGATGTATGTTTGGTTGTTGGGAATCAAGAAAGAAGGGTTCAATATGAGACAAGGATGAGAAAAGAGGTGATTAGGCAAGAGGGAGATACTTTAGGGAACATTCAAGACCATTGGGCAATGGAGTCAGGAAAGGGGTTTACTTGCTATTCAATGTGCAGGCTTTCAATTGGGCTAGTCATCTAAAGCATTGGATCGTAAAGATGATAGTGTGGCATGAAATGGTAAGATTGGAGGAAAAAATAGAGATTTAGAACATAAAGTTAAAGACCTGAGATCAGAGAGAGACTTTGAACTCTCAATGCTTCGGCCTCCAGCTTGAGGGATCTTAGAATGGTTCAATTAATTGAAAAGGATCATAGTGAGATAGAGATAGAGTTCTAGACCTCCCAGTGTTCCCAATTCATTCAATTAAATCCTAACAAGAACATCTAAGACCATATTCATTTAATTCATACATCAACTAGCAGGAAATGACATCCACTACACTGGTTAAATTAACTGAAATCAACCCTTAGATAACACATTTAGTAGAAAACATCTGTTGTGTAACCAGCTCCAAAAATATAAGAAAAGAGATATGAACGCCTTAGAAATAAGCCACTTCGAGGGGGCAACCTCCAATACATTACATAAATGAACAATTCTTGGGTGATACAATTTACAAAACCTCCTTTCTATATATAGGAGTCCATGGGGCCATAATGTAATCCTAGTGGGCCACAATGTAATCCTAGCCGACCTGACAATAATAATGTAAGGGCACAATAATAACAATATGGGGGTTACAGGGGTACAACAATAACAACAAGTGGGGCTACACTAACATAATAAGGGACTACACTATTAATATAGGGACTTAACATGCCCCTCTCCTTCAAACAAGTGTTGTCCTCAACGCTTGATTATTTCTTTATGCTTCTGTATAAAATTCTCATCCTCCCATGTGGAATATTTTACAGGAAAGTTCTTCCACTTGATAAGATACTCTGAAATTGATCGTACTTTTCGAGTTCTTGTTTTTATGACTGCTTCATAACTTCTTTTGATGTGATATTGATCTTCCGGTTGTTTCATTTGATTTTGCACCAAAGTTAGGTTATCCTTTGAGAGTTGGAGAACTTGTTGTTGATGCTCATTGTGATATTCCACTACTTTATCATCCATAATAGATTTTATTTGATCCTTCAAACCATCCAAATTAACCTCCATTTTTGCTTTTAAACCATCTATGTCATCTTCGGTTGCTCTTCGTAAGATCGAAATTTGTTGCACTTGGTACCGTAATTTTGATATCTCATATTGCAATTCTTCCTCCTCATGCGTCATAGTATAGCTTTCTAAGGGCTTAATGGGTATGGAATTATTTTTTGGAGGCATAATAGAACCCATTACTGACAAAAATTCTTCAATATTCCCTTGGAATCAATTCAACTTGATTCTTCAAACAAGACTTATGCAATTCGGAAAAAACAATACACACCTTTTTCTTGCTTTGAGGAGCTCAATATTGAAATTGAATTATATCTGTAATTGAAAATCTTCGATATCTGAAATTCAGCCTTATAGTATCCCTTTGAAGCTTCCTTCAAATGCCACAGGTCTAACCTGATTTGGATTCTCCAAGACAAAGTTGTGTCCAATCTCCCACAATGACCTAATTATGGACTGGTTCCGTACAACGAACTTGTACGACTTGCCACGTGTCACTGTTTCATCCTTTGTCTCTGAAATTGATAACCAAGAAACTATAGTCTGTGTGATTATGACCACTTTTTACGGCACTCCAATCCAATTCTCAGAGAGAGAGTTATTGAACTTTTCCCACGATCACCTCTTTGAGATGCAATTCAGGAGCCTGAAAAAGCACTACCTTCCACAAATCATATCTCCAAAAATATTGCGAACCAAGTTCTGAAATTTTTTGAAAACCTTCCTCCAGCTTTCAGCTTCGCACCATATGAATTTCAGATTTTGAACCTTCGTAGAAACAAATTTATAGCGAAAATTCCACGATGACCTGTTTAGGAGCTTGAAAAAATACCTAACTTCCACAGATGATATCTCCGAAAATATTGCGAACCAAGCTCTGAAATTTTTAGACAAGCTTCCTTAGGATTTCAGCTTTGCACCCTAAAAATTCCAGCTTCTGAAACTTCGTAGAAAAAAAGTTATAGCGAAAATGCCACGATGACCTGTTTGGAGCAGCGAAACCCTAGAATCCAAAGCTCTGATACCAAATGTTGTGTAACCGGCTCCAAAAATAGAAGAAAAGAGATATCAACGCCTTAGAAATAAGCCACTTCGAGGGGGAAACCTCCAATACATTACATAAATGAACAATTCTTGGATGATACAATTTACAAAACCTCCTTTCTATATATAGGAGTCCATGGGGCCATAATGTAATCCTAGTGAGCCACAATGTAATCCTAGCCGACCTAACAATAATAATTTAAGGGCACAATAATAAAAATATGGGGGTTACAGGGGTACAACAATAACAACAAGTGGGGCTACGCTAACATAATAAGGGACTACACTATTAATATAGGGACTTAACAACATCAAAGGCAAGGAGAGCAGAAACATAGGGTACCTAACAAGGGTAAATCCTATGCCAGATTTCTGATGCGAGCCAGTAGAAATGAAATGAATTGAACTGCAAGTTAAAAACAAATACAGAGATAGAAAAACATCACCGCTGCTTTAGATCAGGATCCAGAGAAATGTGCTTGTCATATTAAAGAGCAACACCAGTCAAGTAAAACATTACCAACAGCTTAACATCAGTCTGAAAACATCTTCCTCTTCCTATCTTATAACTTTGCATAAAGAATATGTCTCAAAATAAACAGCTTGTAATTCTATGATAACCGATCAACAACAACAATGAGTTTCTTCATGAAATTTATAGCTGAAGTGGAGTAGAGAAGGTAGGTGAAAGACTAAATGCAGCATTAAAGCTCAGAAGAAGAAGAGGGCCGAACCCCATTCTGTTTTAAATCCTGGGCATTCATCTCTGGTACTCTTTTGGATGAAAGAGTGGTCTTCATCCGGCTTCCATTTACTCTAGGTATGTCTCTGGTGTACTTTGGTTGCAATACTCTATATTACTTTTAGTGAATAAACAAAAAGGTCAGTAAATGACTGCGAAGTCTGCCATACTGCATATCAAATGCTCCGATAGCATCAGGACTATTGTCAGGATAGAAAACTCCTCTGGAAAACGGCATAGAATGAAAACTGCATGGGCGCTTCATCCTTTCACGGGAAAGAACATTCTGCAGATGGTGAAACCCTGTTGGCGTTGTTGTATGTGTCCTAGGACCTTCTGATCGATCCATGATGTCTTTGATTTTGTTTTCTGCCTTTAATTTATCAGATCAAGGCTCAAAATCTGCAATTACAGGCCCTAAACACTCTGTTTCCCACTAATACTCCTTTGTTGCTCCATTCCAGTCTCTCTCAGTGAAAAATGCGCTTTAAATGGCTCTGCGGAAGTTTTTTACAGGGTTTAAACCTGTTCCTTTAATGAAAGTCTTGTCGGATCATATTCCCAGGCCTTTCTCCATAATTTCAGCTCCTGAAAATGGTCCTTTCTGGTGTTCTCTGTCACTATAACAGAGACTGTGAAACATGGCGGATTTCTGCCTGCCTGTAACCCTGCAAAACACACAAACATGTTAGGAAAACCATGCATGGGGATGGTGAATGCAGCGGGGTCAATGGGAATAGACGTGCAGACTAGTGGAATGGTGGAATAGTGCAGGGTGGCGGCGAAAAATGCAGTGAGATGATGGTGGATGGACTGGTGAAAGTTTTAACGTAAAACATTAAAATTTGACCTATGAATGGACCATATAAAGGGCGGAGGAAAAAATGCAACAAAACATGTGGAATGGTGATGTTGCAGGGCCCAAGCGATGGCGGGGCTGACTTTAAATCTGGACCGTCCGATCTCAGGAGGAGATCGACGGCTGAAAATGCATCGGAGGGTGATTGATGGTGGGCCAGGGGTACGATTTCCTTGGACTATCTCCTATGCAACTTCATGGAGTGGTCACCATTGGATGGGCAGCTCTCGATTGGACGGTGCACGTGCATATTGCACCAAGTTTTCTGCCGGACGATAATGCGTGATGGGGGGGGGCGGTTTTCAAACAGTGCGCATGACACATGTCAGGCGATGAGTGGAATCACTGTCGAATGGAAGAATACCGCCAGCCCTTAGAAAGCAGTGCGAAAAATACAGGCGGTTTTTGAACAGGGCGCGTTGGCGTGTGGACCACCGAGGCAGGTAAGCTCTGGGCCGTCGGATCAGCAGGTGAATGAATGGTGGAGATGCGATGAACGGGCGGGGATCGCGATGACCGTCTGATCTATACATATCGATGATCTAAAAGGCTCCGATGTATAATTTCGGTAAGCGCTTTTATGCCTTGGCACTGGATCACATGGGGGGAAACAGATCAGGGGCTAGGGCCAAAATGTGCTAAACCCATAGACATGAAAAATATGGCTATGTGGTCCATTTTAATGCAATTTGAAGGTAGGAAAGGGTAACGATGGAGGGGAAAAAGGGGAAAAGAGGCCAAACAAGGGGTGTGTGTGGGATTGTAAAGGGGATTTTAGGGGAATTTAGGGGATAAGAGGGGAACCTTGATAGAGGGAAAAGAACGCTAAAATGGGGCATTCTACAGGGATACAAAGGGAAAATGTAGGCTTTTTGAGGCACAGTTTTTGCAATCAGTGAGAATTTTTGGATAGATATAGCAGTGGAAGTAAATCATAGGGTAGAGGTCATGAAGACGCCTTCAAGGATGATGTGTCTTCAGGGGAGATGCATTCCTTGAAGGCTCAAAAACAATTTAGCCCCCTACTTACTTGTCAAGAAATTATAGGGGGCTAACAGTGGCTCCACATGGGGATGGCTTCTTCTTGAAGGAGTCAAGAATTCAGAGAATGATCTTTGGTGTAGGCCAGATGCTTGCTACTTGAGCCACCCTTCTTCTTTGGTTTTCAGCTGCCACAATTGTGAAGACATCAATTTAGCAGAAAAAATTTCCCAAACAAAGTACCTACCCATCCTACAATCCTAGCATTTTCGTCTAGGGTGCATTTGAACTAGCAGGCCCTTTACATCCTTTTTATTTTTTACAAACAAGAAATAAACCTATTCTGTTTCTACCCTTATTGCTCCATGAGACCAGATTAAGCTATTGGTCTCATATGTTTCTCTACCTAATCTAACATCTGCTGGGATTAAACTGTCCAACAGATTTCTTCTCTATATTCTACAACAGAAATTTAAAAGTAGTCAAACTAGGATTAGACAGTCTAGTTTGCTGTAGATCCAAGGCATAAAGACAGTTCCACATGGATAGAAACTTGCAAAAAACTAAAAACAAAATCTTGAAGGTTTGAAATCTGAAATTTTGAAGCATCCTTCTTTCTTCTGTGACTCAAGTTTTGATCTTGTTAGAGTCACTTTCTTTTCTTCATTTCAGCTCTAGTTTTGGGCTTGTTAGAGCTGATTCTTCTTTCTTCTTTGCTGATTCAGGTTTTGGGCATGTTTGAACCAACTATCTTTACTTCCTTTGGCTCAGGTTTTGATCATATTAGAGCCAATCTTTTTCACTTCAGAGGTTCATGTTTTGAGCATGTCTGAACCTCTCCTTTATCTCTGTTTTTTTGAAACAAAACACTGCAATGGTATGTACAATGGAAATGGAAACTGGAAATTGGAAATCAGTAGTAGTAATGTTTGAGCATCCTGCCATTAACAGGACCCCCAAACAGCTCTGTACCATCTATTTCTTGCAAAAAATATGCATTTGGACCTACAGTGGCTTGGATGATGTATGGACCTTGCCACAAATTGTCAAACTTGCTGTTGTGCCTCAATCTAGTCTCCTAAACTGAGTTCATTTAATTGTCAACCAGGATTTGTAAACTGCTAAAGTGAAATGTACCATATGTACCTAGGTGCTTGTTTCCTAGTGCGTTGTGTGTAGTGTTTTGTGATGTTTTGGTCTTTTATGTTAATTTATGATGTTTTTGGTCTTTTATGTTAATTTATGATGTTTTTGGTCTTTTGAAGTTTTGTGTTTACAATGGAAATGTCTAGAAAGCTAATGAAAAGAAATTGGTGGTCAAGAACACAGTTGAGCCTAATGTATGGAATGGCAAATGTAATCAAAAATACTGAAGCAACATCTAAACTATGACTGAATAAAAACAAGAGCTTAATGATGACTTCTTAAACAAATGACACAAACTAGACTTTGAGAAATGATCACTTAAATATGCAAGTTTTCTAACTAGACAATTAGACACTAATCATGATGCAACATTCTATTCTAAACTCATTTATTCCATGACTAATTCCTAGTTCTATTCTGCAATTTCAATTAAAGGTCAGAGTCTATTCTCCAAGAGTTATTGGTTTCTTTTCAGGGTAGTTCTGTTGACGAAGAGCTCTGTTTGTAGTGAGGAATTTGCAGAGATATTTCAGACCTTGTAATGATGTTATCTTCTGTTCCTAAAGTTATGGATCACTGATGGTTTTCAGAACAAAAAGATATTTGTAAATAATGAAGGATGTCTTAGGAATCCTATCAACTAAAGTGATCTACTGTGCAAAGGGTGACAGTGTGACTATGAGATATGAGTGCAATGAATTGATTTAAACATGAGCTTAAGATGCTTCTAAACTAGAACAATGTTAAACCATACGCCATCATCAAACTTTGAAATGAAGTAGCTGGACATGAATTAAATGCAAAATGAAACTCCGGAGCATTCTAATTAACATGCACTATCCTATGAAGTTACACAATCGGTTTGTTCATCATGAGTGATATTTTGGAAGAGTTCCTTCTTGTGGAAGAGTAGAACAATTTTGACTGTGGACTTGTATGCAATTGAAAGCAAATGAACTGAAAGCAAATGAAACTAAGTTGTCACATCACAGTTATATCTTGAACTTCTTAAGGATGTCTTGGAAGAATTCCTTCTTGTGGAAGAGTGGTTGGGACAAGTGCAACTATGATAGTGAAGACTAAAAACTACAACTAATTCCTATGACACTATAGCTATTCATCATTCATTGTTATGATTTGTTGGAAGAATGTCTTCTTGTGAAAGAACTAGGATGAATATAACTACAGTCTCTAGTTAAAAACAAATACAACTCCTATCCTACAGTACCATAGTCATTAAACATTCATCGTTTTAATTTATTGGCAAAGTGTCTTCTTGTGGAAGAACTGGAACGAATTATGGCTATAGTAGCTAGTTAAAACAAATACAACTCCTATCCTACAGTACCATAGTCATTAAACATTCATCGTTTTAATTTATTGGCAAAGTGTCTTCTTGTGGAAGAACTGGAATGAATTATGGCTACAGTAGCTAGTTAAAACAAATACAAATCTAACTGATATCCTACAATACCATAGTCATCAATCATTCATCATTTTGGTCTGTTGGAAGGATGTCTTCTTATGGAAGAACTGGAATGAGTATGACCACAGTATATGAAAAACAACAACTACTAATTCAATATGCAGAACGTAAAGACAGCTAGGAAAAACTTATCTAGTTTACGCTAAGGAAATCCGTTCAAGGGGCAGGGGCCCTCTACCACTTGACGGCATTCGACTTCACAATTAAATCACGCCTTCAAGATAATTTTGTCTGCTCCATTAACGATGCAATAGTTTGAACATAATACTCTGTGTCTTAAAAGACGTAACACAGAGTTTACACCAAAATCTAGCAGCAAATCTACACAAAATTTCTAACTAAGCTCTCGGCCTACTCAAGAGTTTATAAAGTAAATGCAAGTAACAATAATTACAATAATTTAGGAATGATGTCTTCCTAATCCAAATCATCTTAGGAGTCTTTGAGGTGGCTGCGTAAAAGAGAAAAGACACCTGGACTGTAATAGTCCTAGTAGGAGTCTTCCTTCACAAATGTGTTCCCACGTGCATAACCGTACCCAGAATTCATTTCCTCTTCCATGACGAGCAACACACCATGTAGGCACGACGTGGATCATGCCCATATGCGTTTTTCCTCAAGAGGCCACCCGGAACATGCTCAAACATAAAGGTAGCTGCAGAATCGCCGGTTAGCTACAGAATGCCTGCATTCTGCAGCTAGTTCCGGTCAAAATGCTTAACAATGGCAACAATCACAAAATTCAACAAGTCAGTCATGTAAACCATTCTATAAGTAATTTTAACTATTTTTATTGATCAATTGGGTTTAAAATAGAAATGGACAAGGGAAAATGAGGTAAAATGAGGTGAAGGAAAGCACAAATTTGAGGCTCAACATACCCCCACTGCTGTCTCTTTGCATGTCCTCATGCAAATTATCCTATGAATTCTGAGGCTTCTGCAAGGACATATAATCCCCTTCTTTTCCTTTGTCTGCATGCTAAAGGCCTTCTGGGTTTCCTGATCACAAGTTTGAACCCGAGGTTTGTGAGTGCTCTGATCAACTTTCTGTTCCTTGTCTTCATCTTCTCATTGGTTCTCTCCACTTTGTCTATATGCAGGGATAAGGTTGAGTTCATGTCAGTCTTGAGCTTTATTTGATCTTTGAGAATTTCATTCTCATTTTTGATGTGTCTATTCAACACTTCCAACTCATACCTATCCCTCCTCAATATATCAATTTCAGTTAGTGGAGGACTGGGGGTTCTCTCTTCTCTTTCTGAAGCTGTTCTTTCTAAAGTTTCCACATAATCATAGATTTCCTGTTGAGCAGGATCAATCTCGGGGGTGCCTTCATAAAAATCTTCATCATCATACTCTTCCATAGATGTTTCTTCATCTTCAATATTGATTACCCCTGTTTGTTTGATTGATGTTTTCTTCAGTTTTCCTTTTAATCTGTGGCTTCTCCTAAGTTGAGAAGAACCCTCCCCTTTTTCTATAACAGATTCTTTGATTACCTTTTCTGCCTTGAGTTGACTCTTGATTCTAGTCAACTTCTCCAAAATGACTTCTTCACTGCTTTCTTGAACCGGTTTGTCAATTTTACCTGTTGGAGTCCTCCATCTCCTACTTCTCTTTGTGGCCTGTGGTTCAGGTGATAGTTCTTTTGTTTCCTCAAAATGATTTCTTATTAAGAAATCATCCCATGTATCATTTGATTTAGATAGATGATGCTCAATTAAAATTTTGACTAACCCATGATGATACAGGGTTGTATCCAAAAACTGAACTCTTCTCTGAACACAGGAAGCCATTTTCTTCAGACTTTGATACAGGAAATATGGTAGATTCAAATCTTCTCCTAGAAAATGCAACATTAGTCTCATATGGTAGACATAAAATGTCCCATATCTACCCTCACATGTAACAAATTTTTGTAAAAGAAGTAGTATATTCCTCCATTTTCTCTTCAATGTTGTACTGGGAATTCCCTTCTTGAACACACTAACATCCATGTTTGGTGATTTTAAGATTTGTTTCCATGAGTCACTATGGAATTCCCTATTTTTAAACCATCTTTCCCCAGCTCTGGATAATCCTGTAGCCTCTGCTATAAAAACTTCATTAACAGTAAACTTAACATCTCCTATTTCAACCTCAGTGCCTTGGAATGATCTAGCAAATGTTTTGGTGACTTCCTTATGGAAACCATTAAACTTTTCCAAGAATTGGAGCCATCCTATTTGTTGTAGCATCTCCTTGCTTTGTGGATAACCTTCTAAATATTTTGATCCTATAGGCTCAATCCTTACGATGAAACCCATGATTTTTCACTATCAATTAACACTCTTCTCTATCCACAAAACAATGGCTTTTACTTTCGGATTAAAATGGCTTCAAGCTCTAAATAAAAATGGTTTCAATTTTGGAAGAACATACCTTTGAAATAGCTAGAGTCTTAAAAATCTCTGGTTTGTATGCCTCTGTTTGAAAAATGCCTTCGAATCCTCAGACTGATGTACTTCTGTTGAACTTTGGAATGATATGGAAGCAATTTCAATTTTCGAGCTAATGTGTCTCTGATAGACAGTGGTAGATGATTTCAAATTTTTTTTTGTGCAATACCTCCGTCTTTGGTAACAGAAGACTTCAAACTCAATCACTGAAAAACACTTCTGTTTCCAGTAACAACAGACTTCAAACTCAACCTCTGTCTCTGATAGCAAATGGTATGCTTCAAATTCAACACTACAGCCTCTCTGTCTCGGGTAACAACAACTTCAAAACCAGTCACTACCACACCTCTGTCTTTGGTAATAACAGACTTCAAACTTCAATTACTACCACACCTCTGTCTTTGGTAGCAAAGTCTTCAATTTTAGCACCTCTGTCTTCTAGTAGCAACAGGCTTTAAACTCTACACGGCCACAATTTTGTGTTGACAGTGCAAATGCTCCAAACTTTGTTCTCAGTGATATGCTCTCTGTTCAATGAGTTCTCACACCGTTATGCTTCCAATGTACCTCTTCTGTTCTGCCCCTGATGATAATAATGCTTCTGCCTTCGGAATGGAATACTGGCTACGGAATGACGTTATGGCAAATGGTCACGGCATAGAGTGGTGAAGTGAGGTGGAGGATTGCATTAATGATTTGAGGAGACGGCGGAGGATTTACGACGGCAGGAAAAATTTTCATCATTAAAGAACTTGGTTAAGAGTCGTGGGAATTTCAAATGATTTGGCCGTTCCACCGCTCAAATGCTATTGGATAGAAAATTTGAATTGGAAGATTTAATACAAATTCTATAGAGGGTTTTGTTTGGTGTTTGATCAATAAAATAATTAAAACAACTCTTTGAATAATTTCACAACTAAACTATGCTAAATTTTCATGAATTGCCATCGTAATTTAAATTTATTACCTCTTCCCTTTATTTGATGTTTGTGTAGCCTTTGTCTTCTCTGCTCATCTTTGGAGGAATCTTTCACAATTTTCTTGATATTTTTGATTCATGAATTCACTGGATCACTTTGTTGTAATTCTGATGTCTGCTGGTTGAT
This sequence comes from Pinus albicaulis, assembly GCA_034641835.2. NCBI lineage: Eukaryota > Viridiplantae > Streptophyta > Pinopsida > Pinales > Pinaceae > Pinus > Pinus albicaulis. The sequence goes on along the minus strand of CM076569.1, from coordinate 236,943,122 downwards.
GCCTTCAGGTTTTATAGCTGCGAAAAGACTGTCGGGCTGCAGAAAAGGTGATCAGCTGCAGAATGTCCACTGAGCTGCAGAATGTTCCTGTAGAATACTTTAATCATGAAAATGAAATGTCTCTGGAATATGGGTGAAATGTTTATGAAAATGGATGAAATGGATGATGGATTATGAAGTGGATAATGGAATAAGAATGGATTCAGTTCATGGAATGAAGGAACATAAGGGCTGTACTGCAATTCATGGCATATTTTTATTCACTTGCAGCAAGATATCAAATTCTATGTTTTGACATGAGAATGGAAGATGGAGTGAAATGAATGGAATGAAATGGAGTGAAATGAATGAAATGGAATGGAGTGAAATGTGAATGATGGATGAGATGAAGTATGGATGGATAGTGAATGGAGTGAGATGAAATGAATCATAAGTACTATGGCACTGAACTTATGATTTATAACAGCTGCTTAGAAACAAAAATGGGAAAAGTTAGAGTGTCAGAGAGACTCTGATTTTCACCCTATCTTTTCTGTATAAACATGCCAATCAGTGATTGGTTTTCATGTTTATACCTTTATTTTTTTTTATTTTTTTTTAATTTTAATTTTAATTTTTTTATTTTTTTCAAAAGAGAAATGCTTCAGAAAATTTAATCAAGTTGATGAAGAAGAGAGGCTCTTCTTCATTAACTTCACATCATTGTCTTCTTGGAACTTCTTGACAAACTCTTCTCTTGAGAGTGGCTTGTGGTATAGCTTCAGTCTATGGCCATTCACAAGAAAAGTGACCTCCTCTTCATCTATAGTTCTGATTTTTACTGCCCCATTATCAAAAATTCGAACAATTTCATATGGCCCAAGCCAATGTGTCCGAAATTTCCCTTGAAAATCCTTGAATTTTGAATCAAACAAGAGAGCCCAATCACCCTCTTTAAATTTCTTCTCTTTGATATACTTGTCATGCCATCTAGCCCTTTGCTGTTGGACTAGACTTGTTTTCTGAACTACATCTTGTCTGATCTCATCCAATTCATTAATTTGCTCCAGTCTATGCTTTTGTGCCTCTGTTAGATCAAGTCCTAGCTGAACTGCCATCTTGAATGTTTGGATTTGGAACTCTATAGGAAACAAAACTTGCTTTCCATAAAAAAGCTCATAAGGAGTATGGCCTGTTGTGTTTCTCCATGTAGTTCTATAGGCCCACAAGGCTTCAGGAAGCCTATCTACCCAATCTCTTCTATGTAGATGAAAAGTCTTTGTTAGGATTCCTTCAATGACTTTATTAGTGGATTCCACTTGACCATTTGCTTGTGGATGATAAGGAGTAGATGTTCTATGTCTGATTTTGTACCTCTCCATCATTTGCTCCACTAGCCTTGATGTAAATTGAGCTCCTTGATCTGTAACAATTTCCCTTGGGACACCAAAACGAGTAAAAATATCCTCAAAAAGAAAAGCAACTACAGATGCTTCATTAGCAACAAGTAATGGTTTAGCTTCTACCCATTTAGTAACATAATCAGTGCAAACTAATATATATTTCTTTTGTCTTGATGGAGGACTAATAGGTCCTACAAAATCCAAAGCCCATTTTTCAAAAGGTTCAATGTGTACCCGAGGTTGTAATGGCATCTCACCTGAAGGAGAAGGTTTCCCTACCCTTTGGCAACTGTCACACCTTTTGACATACTCCTTTGCATCTTTAAACAAAGATGGCCAATAATATCCTAAATTAAGGATCTTATAGGCTGTCCTCTTATCTGCAAAGTGTCCGCCACAAGGTTCATCATGACATGCCTTGAGAATTTCAAGCATCTCATCTTCACGAACACACCTTCTAATGATCAAATCTGAACCTGTCTTGTACAACTCATTAGCGACCCATGAATATCTTGCACTATCATTAATGATTTTTCTTTTATCCCTCGCATTCATAATTGAAGGAAATTTTCCTGAAACTAAATAATTAGCAATATCAGCAAACCATGGAGTTTGAGTAGAAACTGCAAAAAGATATTCATCAGGAAATTGATCTTCAACCGGAGTGTCATCTTTGATATTTTGAATTCTAGATAGGAAGTCAACCACAGTGTTTTGTTTTCCAGACCTATCTAGAATAGTAATGTTGAATTCTTGCAATAATAACAACCATCTTATAACTCTACCATTAGTGATTGATTTATTCATTAAATATCTAATGGCAGAATGATCAGTGTGAATAAAAGTTTCATAGCCTGTTATATAGTGTCTAAATTTTTTAATGGCATGAACAACAGCTAAAAAATCTTTTTCAGTTACAGTATAGTTTAACTCTGCAGGAGTCAAATTTTTACTGATATAATAGATGGCATAGGGAATTAAATCTTTCTGTCCCAATACTGCTCCCAGAGCTGTATCGGAAGCATCCGTCGAGATATGAAAAGGTAACTTCCAGTTAGGTCCCCTTAATATAGGTGCTTCAGAAATTTTGGTTTTCAGGGTTTCAAAAGCTAACTGGCAATCAGAAGTCCACTTAAATTCACAATCTTTGGTGAGTAATTTGAAGAGAGGAGATGTTATTTTGGTGAAGTTTTCTATAAATCTCCGATAGTACCCCGTAAATCCTAGAAAACTTCTTACATCTCTTTGACAATTTGGAATGGATAGGTTAGAAATAACTTCAACTTTCGCTTCATCAACTCTAATCCCATCCCCTGAAATGTGGTGCCCTAAAACAATACCTTCAGTAAACATCATAAAACATTTTTCATGACTAAGTGAAAGGTTTGCTTCTTGACATCTTTTTAAGACTTTTCCAAGTTTTCTAAAGCCTCTTCAAATGTGTCCCCATAAACTGTGAAATCATCCATGTACACCTCTACACAGTCATGTATTAGATCCGAAAAAATTCCTAATACTGCCCTTTGGAATGTTGCAGGTGCATTGCACAATCCAAATGGCAATACTCGGTAGGCATAGGTACCCCAAGGACAAGTAAATGTGGTTTTATCTTGGTCTTCAAGTGCTACTTGGATTTGATTGTAACCACTAAATCCATCCAGGAATGAAAAGTACTTTTTACCCGCTAATGTATCTAATACTTGATCTATGAAAGGTAAGGGAAAATGGTCTTTAAGAGTAGCTTTATTCAGTTCTCGGTAGTCAACACACACCCTCCATTTTTCATTTTTCTTAGGCACAATCACCAAAGGAGAAACCCACTGACTATCTGAAATAGGATAGATGAAGTTAACATTTAACAATTTTTGTAATTCTTCCTTGACAATTTCCCTAAGATTTGGATTCATCCGTCTTTGAGGTTGTCCGATTGGTTTGCAATTTGCCTCTATATAGATGTGATGAGTACAAGTCTTGGGACTTATCCCTTTCATGTCAGTGTATTCCCATGCATATGCAGAAGAATGTCTCTGTAATACTTTGACTAACTCTTCTTTTTGAGATTTTTCTAGGTTTTTGTTTATGTTCAAGGTTTTGCCTGGAAAAATTTCACTTGTAGAGCTGCCAAATTTGTCCATAGAATGAAGAGACATCTGCCTAGATGACAAAAATTCAATATTGGATCCCTCCTGAAATGATTCATGTTTATGCTCTGGAGAAGATTCAAAATTTTCTAGAGTATTCAGAATTTGATTATCTTCACTAATTTCTGAAATTGTGAAGAGTGGTTGCAAATATTCTTCATCCTCTATCCATTGAGTGTCATCTAGATCCGTAATTGTCCTAGCTGGAGGATATAAAGTGAATTTCTTTGTTGAACTTCCATCAGAAATATACATATCACCGGACCTACAACTAATAAAAGCATCAGCTGTAGCCAACGAAGGTCTTCCTAGTATAACAGGATGGCCTCCTAGATTATTCTTGGGTGTAAGGATCATGAAATCCACAGGGTACTCCCAAGAGTCTAGGGACACTGGAATGTCTTCTATTACCCCATCTGGTCTGATCACAGATCTATCTGCTAGTTTTAATAGTGTGGGTGTAAAGAGAAGATTAGGAAGTTTTAGTTTGTCCATGATTTGTCTACTCATGATATTTATTGCTGCTCCTAAGTCAATGAGTGTGTTTTGAATTTCAATTCCATTGATGTGAATTTTGACAACTGGATTTCCGGGGTCAAGGTACTTTGGAATAGTAGTCTTACCCATCATAATGTCTGCTATTTGTCCTACCAGTTGAATTTTCTTGGTTTCTCTTATTCTTTTCTTTGTTGCCTTCATACTCAACTCCTTTATTGTTTTGGCTAAAATTGGGATTTCCTTGATGGCTTGCAATAATGGAATTTTAATGCAAACATTTCTCAATTCATCCAAGAAATCATAATTAGGCACCATTATTTGTTTTTCTACACCCTTGTCAATTTGTAATCTTTCCGGAAAGGGAGGTATAGAAGTAGATGTGGATGGTTGCTCTAATACTGGAGTTGGGCTTATTGGATCTTTTTGTTTCAGTTTTTCAATGTTTTGGCCTTGAAAGGATGTTTCTTCCTCAAGAATTTTATTAACCCGTAGGGATTCTTCCTCATAATTATCTTGTTCTTGTATGATCACAGAAGGTTTCCTCTTCTCAAGTATCCTTCCAGACCTAAGTTGAACATCACTAAGGTCTAGAGGAGTAATTAAATAAGTTGGAAATTGTTGTCCTTCTATCATGTATGTATTCTGAGGATTCTTATTATTGGGGTTTGGTATGGGCTGAGCTGGTAATTGATTGGATTTTTGAGGGAATGGTAATGGAAGTGGTTGATTTTGATGAGGTTGGTTCAGATGATGTTGTTGGGAATTTTGTTGAAAATTTTGTTGAAGATTTTGAGGAAAATTTTGTGGATATGGTGGATAGGATGGTGGATACTGATAATATGGAGAGTATCTTCCATAGGGACCTTGTGATCCTTGTGCCCAAGCTTGAGATTGATTTTGAAATTGGGGCCAAGGTTGCCGCCAAGAATTCCAAGGTGGAGGTTGATTATACATTTGATCATGAAATCCCTGTGTCTGAGATCCCTGCCAAGGTCTTCTAGATACAAAGTTAAGAGATTCTGTGGAATCTGTAGGAGTTTCTTCTTGACAAACAGCCTTGAGACCATGAAGAGAAGGACAATTCTTGGTCTCATGTTTCTCGGAACAAATAACACAGGTTTCTACAACTTTTACATCCAAAGGGCACTCTCTCAAGGCATGTTTCTTCCTACATTTGGGACAAAAGATTGCCAAGGCATCAGATTCAACCTTTTGCTTGTTTTGTATCTTGAGGGTGTCTATTTGTTCACTAAGACTCCCTAAGATGTCAGATTTAAAATCATCAAGCATGTTTCCTATTTCTGATCTACTTACTGTCCCAGAAGCAGATTTACTTGCCCTTGCAAGAGCAGGATCTCTTGGACCTTTGACAGTTTTGGATTTCCCTCTGGAAAGGTTGATACACAACTCAGATATTTCAGGTAATGTGAGTTGTGATATATCCCCTTTTCCCATCATGTTAAGGATATCCAACCATTCATCCCTAATGGTTTTCAACAAAAGAGATTTTAAAGTGTCTTGATCTAGGTTTTCCATTTGTGCCCTTTTTATGTTGTATTTAAATATTTCCAACAAATCTTCTAAGTTTTCATCTTCTTTTTGTAACATCTTGAACACTTCTTCCTTATGATTAACCGGCATACAATAATCCAAGTATCTCTCTAGAAATGCTTGTTTCATGTCTCCCCATGTCCTAATGGAACTACTGTTTAAGCTCATAAACCACTTCAATGCTGCTCCTTTCAGAGTTGAAGGAAATAATTTCAATTTTTGGGCATCTTGAAGGTAGTCATAAGTCCTACACAGTACTTCAAATTCGAATAAGAAAGTTTCAGGATCCTCAGTTTTTAAGTCCATAGAAGTTCGGAAGGACAGAAGGTGAAATGTTTTTCATGGTTGTATTGGTTTCTCCATCAAGTATAGGGAACCCAAAAGAGCTTCCTATTCTACCTCTTCCTCCATCTGCACCTCTACCTCCTCTTCCTCCTTCTCCTCTACCTCTACCTCACCTCCTCCAAATAATGTGTTTTCTCCATTAACAACTCCTCCTCCTCCTTCTTCTGCCATGGTTGACTCTCCTGTGGAAGTAGAAAGGTTTGTATCCTCAACAAAAGTTTTTGGATCCTCTTCTATGGCAGGTTCAATGGATGAAGTGGAAGGTTTCTCTAATGGAATAGGTGACCTTAGATCTTCTAGAAGTCCAGGATCGGTAAAGGATGGAAGATGGGTTTGAGTTGAAGGTGTACTAGTTCTGGATCTAGATGAAACAAGTGGTGTTCTAGATGTCAAACTTCTGCCTCTGCTGCTTATAAATCTTCCTCTTGAATCTCTCTCCCTACGCATAAAATTGTTTTTGGATGCTAAGAAACAAAGGTTACCTAGTTTTCACTTCCCCGGAAATGGCGCCAAAATGTTGTGCCTCAATCTAGTCTCCTAAACTGAGTTCATTTAATTGTCAACCAGGATTTGTAAACTGCTGAAGTGAAATGTACCATATGTACCTAGGTGCTTGTTTCCTAGTGCGTTGTGTGTAGTGTTTTGTGATGTTTTGGTCTTTTTATGTTAATTTATGATGTTTTTGGTCTTTTGAAGTTTTGTGTTTACAATGGAAATGTCTAGAAAACTAATGAAAAGAAATTGGTGGTCAAGAACACAGTTGAGCCTAATGTATGGAATGGAAAATGTAATCAAAAATACTGAAGCAACATCTAAACTATGACTGAATAGAAACAAGAGCTTAATGATGACTTCTTAAACAAATGACACAAACTAGACTTTGAGAAATGATCACTTAAATATGCAAGTTTTCTAACTAGACAATTAGACACTAATCATGATGCAAAATTCTATTCTAAACTCATTTATTCCATGACTAATTCCTAGTTCTATTCTGCAATTTCAATTAAAGGTCAGAGTCTATTCTCCAAGAGTTATTGGTTTCTTTTCAGGGTAGTTCTGTTGAGGAAGAGCTCTGTTTGTAGTGAGGAATTTGCAGAGATATTTCAGACCTTGTAATGATGTTATCTTCTGTTCCTAAAGTTATGGATCACTGATGGTTTTCAGAACAAAAATATATTTGTAAATAATGAAGGTTGTCTTAGGAATCCTATCAACTAAAGTGATCTACTGTGCAAAGGGTGACAGTGTGACTATGAGATATGAGTGCAATGAATTGATTTAAACATGAGCTTAAGATGCTTCTAAACTAGAACAATGTTAAACCATAAGCCATCATCAAACTTTGAAACGAAGTAGCTGGACAAGAATTAAATGCAAAATGAAACTCCGGAGCGTTCTAACTAACATGCATTATTCTATGAAGTTACACAATCGGTTTTTTCATCATGAGTGATATTTTGGAAGAGTTCCTTCTTGTGGAAGAGGTAGAACAATTTTGACTGTGGACTTGTATGCAATTGAAAGCAAATGAACTGAAAGCAAATGAAACTAAGTTGTCACATCACAGTTATATCTTGAACTTCTTAAGGATGTCTTGGAAGAATTCCTTCTTGTGGAAGAGTGGTTAGGACAAGTGCAACTATGATAGTGAAGACTAAAAACTACAACTAATTCCTATGACACTATAGCTATTCATCATTCATTGTTAAGATTTATTAGAAGAATGTCTTCTTGTGAAAGAACTATGATGAATATAACTACAGTTTCTAGTTAAAAACAAATACAACTCCTATCCTACAGTACCATAGTCATTAAACATTCATCGTTTTTATTTATTGGCAAAGTGTCTTCTTGTGGAAGAACTGGAACGAATTATGGCTACAGTAGCTAGCTAAAACAAATACAAATCCTATCCTACAGTACCATAGTCATTAAACATTCATCGTTTTGATTTATTGGCAAAGTGTCTTCTTGTGGAAGAACTGGAACGAATTATGGCTACAGTAGCTAGCTAAAACAAATACAAATCTAACTGATATCCCACAATACCATAGTCATCAATCATTCATCATTTTGGTCTGTTGGAAGAATGTCTTCTTATGGAAGAACTGGAACGAATACGACCACAGTATATAAAACACAACAACTACTAATTCAATATGCAAAACGTAAAGACAGCTAGGAAAAACTTATCTAGTTTACGCTAAGGAAATCCGTTCAAGGGGCAGGGGCCCTCTACCACTTGACGACATTCGACTTCACAATTAAATCACGCCTTCAAGATAATTTTGTCTGCTCCATTAACGATGCAATAGTTTGAACATAATGCTCTGTGTCTTAAAAGACGTAACACAGAGTTTACACAAAATCTAGCAGCAAATCTAATACAAAATTTGTAACTAAGCTCTCGGCCTACTCAAGAGTTTATAAAGTAAATGAAAGTAACAATAATTACAATAATTTAGGAATGATGTCTTTCCTTATCCAAATCATTCTAGGAGTCCTTGAGGTGGCTGCGTGAAAGAGAAAAGACACCTGGACTGAGACAGTCCTAGTAGGAGTCTTCCTTCACAAATGTGTTCCCACGTGCATAACCGTACCTAGAATTCATTTCCTCTTCCATGACGAGCAACACACCATGTAGGCACGACGTGGATCATGCCCATATGCGTTTTTCCTCAAGAGGCCACCTGGAACATGCTCAAACACAAAGGTAGCTGCAGAATCGCCGGTTAGCTACAGAATGCCTGCATTCTGCAGCTAGTTCCGGTCAAAATGCTTAACAATGGCAACAATCACAAAATTCAACAAGTCAGTCATGTAAACCATTCTAGAAGTAATTTTAACTATTTTTATTGATCAATTGGGTTTAAAATGGAAATGGAAAAGGGAAAAATGAGGTAAAATGAGGTGAAGGAAAGCACAAATTTGAGGCTCAACACTTGCCGTGCTTTCCTTTGTCCTCTCTCCTTGAGTCCCACTTCAGAACTTTATCTCTGATTTTGAAATCAGAAGCTTTGGTTCTCTTGTCAAACAACTTCTTTATGTCTTCTTGAACTCTCACAACTCTGTTATAGACCTCTTCTCTTGTTTGCTGGAGATGAATCGTTTGGTTTATCCTCCTCACCATGCTATGTTTTCGCATTTTTCGTTTAGATTTCTAGTCTGTTCATTTAAAGTGTTTATTTCTATGTTACGGGGTGGTTCTTCCTCATCTGAGGACTCTTCACTTAAGCAGCTATTGTCAGATGTAGGGTCTGAGTTAGAAGATTCAAAATCACTTCTACCTACCAGGAAATCTTCAATATGCTTATCGCCCTCCAAGACCTACCAATATTTTTCATTATTCGGCACTGCAGGTCTGAATTTGGTCTGAATGATGATTTTTTGGTCGTTGGGAGGCTTGTGATATGAACTAGCCACGTAGGCTAATCCATTTGCAATGGCGCTCTGACTCCTAGGGACAAACACCAGATCGTATTCTACAAAGGTTTTCAATAGATCCATAGTGTCATTCCTGTACACCCTCAACCTAGGGTGTTTCACTGTGTATTCACCGTTCACTTGTTTTATGACCAACTCAGAGTCTCCTTGCAGAGTTATCCTATGAGCTCCTTGTCTTTTCAACAAATTCAGGCCTAGGATAAAAGCCTCATACTCTGAAATATTGTTTGTACATTTGAAGTGTAGTTTGCATGCATGGCTCTCTGTGTAGTCACTCTCTATGTTATGTATCCACACTCCTGCTCCAACAGTTCTCTTGGCGCATGACCCATTGAAATTCATTTCCCATAAGGGTTCGTTCTCGGGCTTAACATCGTTTTGTTCTTGGTGTGGTGTAAGAACTTGTGAAGGGTGATTAATCAGTTGACTGCATTCTGTTTCTAGTTCGCTTTGAGTTTCGTTGTTGGTGCACTGCCCATGGGTTTCTACATTATTTTCTTCTGAGTCTAGAGTAGCCATTATGTTAAAGTCTATGGGCCCTGTTTCATTGTTTGTATCTCTGTTTTTGAATCCTGGCTCCTCCAGAGTTTCATCATTGCAAAGGATGAAGGAGTCAAGATCTGTGTGCACTGAGTATAAAGGTGAATTTTCAGGCTTTTCGGGGCTACTGACCAGGAATTTCAATTGTGTCTCTCTATACAATATTCTGAGTTGGCTAAAGACTGGGATTGTGGCATATTCCCCATCCATCTACATTGTACCTTGCAGCTTGGCTCCCCATGACCTCGACAGCAACATGCCATACTTAGGTGGCACATCCGCCACCACAACATCCATGACCATGCATTTAGCTAGAATCTGGGTTAGGCTGACACATAAATATTTGATCAAGCCAAGACACTTTACCTTGCTAGAATCAAATTAATATAAGTCCTTATAGGGACAGGTTATCTCCAGGTCTTATCTTTCCATAACTACTTTAGGCATCAAGTTGTGTGAGGCCCCGGAGTCATGCATTGCATTGTGAAGGATCTTATCATGGATGTTGAGATTGATATAGAAAGGAGGTACTACCCCTTCTTGAAACTTCCCTTCTATCTTAGGACCAAATAGTAGGGTTGGTTGATCATCACTCAGATTTACTGTGTCACTATTCTCACTTAGATTTAATGCTTTCAAAATTTTTCCTTTATATACATCCTGAGTGGCCAGCTCAGAGAGTGGTATAGAGATTTTATTTTTTGCAATTTCATTTTCCAAATTAAAAGTGGATTGACTCTTTGGAATGTTCGACTCTGCTTTGTTAGCCACTACCTTGGTGGCTGAATCAGTGTGTTGATCCTCATTATGTACAGTGTTGATGACAGTTTTATCAGGAGCACTAACTGCAGTGCTAGTGTTGCTAGTGGGTTGGCTTTGTTTCTCACTGTTTTGGTTGTTTTTCTCTTTGTTTTTCCCAGAACTCTCAGTTGCTGATTTGTTACTTCCAACACTTTCTCTAGAAGGTTTCTCAGGTATTTTGCTTAATGGTAATCTTAGAAGATTTTGGTTTGGAAGTGTCTAGGCTCTTTTTGCTCCTAATTTCATACTGTTCTCTGACCTGCATGATGGCATTTTCAAAACCCAGCCTGTAGTCTTCAGATTCAAATCTTTCCTCATCCCAATATGAGGCTAAGGGCTGATCTTCCTCTGCGTAGCAGTTGTGGATTGAATCTTCTTTTCCAAACATGCTTATTGTGTTCCCTTCAGACTCTTCTATGATTCCCTCATCCTCATCAAGAAATTTCTCTTGAAATGGGGGAATAACTTGTTGATTTGACTCTCTTTGTCTATTGGGAGTGGTGTTGTTTCTTCTAAAGTTTTGGTTCTGGTTATGGTTTTGGTTTCTGTTTTGATTGCTAACTATGACAACCATTTTTTCCATCATTTGCTGTAGCTTTTCCACGTTTTTAGATAGACGGTCATAATTTGGATCAGATGTGGAAGCTACATTTTCATCCCTATATGTTGCCCTTTTCTCAGCTCTCAATCTAGCCTTTTTCTCAATTAGATTGGCCTCTACACTCACTGCTCCCCTTTGCATGTCTTCCAATGTGTTGTAATCCCTCTCCCTAAGCTATTAGGCCATGTCAGCATCCAGGCCTTCAGGGTATTTCACTAGAACCATACCTTGGGGAGGTTTCATGTGTGGTGGAAGAGCATTATAAATGCTGTTAAACCTTGTAGAGTAGTCCGGGACGCTCTCTCATATGTTTCTTTTCAGGTTCTTGTATTCTGCTAGGATTTGGAGAGGGTTGGCCTTGACTTCCCATTTGTTTATGAAGGTATGATATAAAGCAGGAAGGTCTTGGATACTATTAGGAGGTAGGATTTTGAACCATTTCTTCACATCACCTCCTAAGCTCTGGGCAAATATTCTCATTTTGACTGTATCATCATCTATCTCCATGTAGTCAAAAGAATCTTCCATCCTATCTACATGGTGTTGATCTGTGGTAGACTCTTTTTTAGTGAACTGTGGGATCTTTGACTGATAATCATTGGGTAAGGGCACCATAGGCTGAGGTAAAACCAGAGGTTCATACCAGGCTGCCATGATGATGTTTTGCGGAGGTAAAGGGTTAACTTGAGTAGCTAGTATATGGATGACAGGGATATTATGACCAGCAGAGGACTGATGAGTAGATCTAGGTGTTTGTGCTCAACTTAGTGTTCCTAAATTGAGTTCATTAATTGTCAACCAGGGTGGGTAAACTGCTGAAGTGTGGTGCACTATATGTGCCTAGGTATTTGTTTCTCACTACGTTGTGTTTAGTGTTTTCTGATGTTTTTGGTTTTATGGTTTTATGTTTGAAAAGGGAAAGAACTAAATGCTGGTGAAAAGAAGCTATTGGTTATATTAAAGCAGAACAAGGCCTAAACTATGGATGGCAAACAACAAATGCAAATACTAAAGTAGAACATGGCCTAAACTATGGCTGGCAACAACAAATGCAAAGCTTGATAATGACTTCATTGCAAGGAAATAAGTCACAACATGAGCTTGAACTTATCCAATTCATTCATTAAAGATGTGTTGGAAGAGCTTGAGAAATGGACAAGTTAAGTGTGAATGAAGTTCTTCTAAATAAATAATCGACTTACAATGTTACAACATCTCATCCATGATTAAAGGTTTATTGGAACATATTTGGAAAAGAATATTTGTAGCACAATAATATTTTTACTCTAAACTAACTTCTAATTATGTTCTGCAACTCAATTTAGCACCACTAGGCGTCACTCAAAAGTTATAGGTTTCTTTTTAGAATAGTCCTTGAGAAAAGGCTTATTTGTGAAATGGTAAAAAGGTTGCAAAATACTCCAGGCCTTAGACTAATACTAGCTTCTGTCCAGATGATTATGTATTAATATGAGGTTGGAACAAAAGAAGTTTTTTTAAATAATGAAGACCATGGTATCTAAATTTAACAACTAATACAATTTAAAATGCAATGGATAACAACTAAACTGGAATGCTAATACAATGAGCTAAGACTAAACTAGAATGCTACTAATCTACTTGAAGTACAGTGAACAGAGTTAAATTAAAATGCCATTATCAAACTTGAAATGTAGTGACAGAGCTGAACTAAATGAAATCATCCTCCGGAGTGTTATGACTAAACTAACATGCAGTTAGTCTATTGGAATTCTACAACCCATCTTGTTCAATGTGACTGATATTTTGGAAGAGTTTGTAAAAGCAATTCTGCTTGTATTATTCAATGCAATTAAACATAAACATAAGATTTGAAAGAAAATACAATTAAAATCTAAGATACCACAGTTGTTTCTTATTCATTGTTAATGATGTTTTGGAAGAGTTTGTAGGAGTAAGACCGGCTGTGACACTTAGTGTAAACAAGCATGAATCATAAAATTCGAAAGGAAATGCAACTAAAACCTACAACACCACAGCTATGCCTTATTCATCGTAAAGATATTTTGGAAGAGTTTATAAGATTAAGTCTAGCTGTGATGATCAATGTAAACAAGCATGAAACATAAACTTTAGAAACGTGCTTAAGATAGAAATGAAAAACGAGACTAAAATACTTATCTAAACCATATAAACAAGGTTGCTCAGGAGGCAGGGGCCCTCTACCACCGGAGTAGCACGAAAAATCTACTTCAATATTCACTCAGTGCCTTCAATAAAGTGATACTTCTTGCATTAGAGAGAAATTACTTCAAAACAGAGTGTTTTTCGTACTTCTGAAATCTAGCAGTCAAATACAAAATCGAACCTTGTCCCTCGATTTCCCAAGCCATATTTATAATCAAAATTACATAACTATCTTGAGATAACCTAGGGATAATTGTCTTTCCAAATAAAAACCAAACTAGGACTCTGATGGTGGTCATGTAATGGAATTAAGGACATCTGGATTGTCCTTGTCCTATTAGGAGTCTCTCTCCTAGTTTGAGTTCCCACGTACATAACCGCCTACAGAATTCTGTTCAAACTTCGTGGAGAGCAAAAAATGATGAGGGAATGATGTGGAATACGCCCATATGTGTTTTTCTCCAAGATGACACCTGGAACCTGCGTAGACATGAAGACAGCTGCAAAATCGACAACTAGCTACATAATGTCTGCATTCTGTAGCTAGATCTAGTTCAAAAAGTACTATAATGACAAAATCATAAAAACATAGCAAGTTAGTCATGATATTCATTCTTAAAGAAATTTTAACTAATTCTACTGATCATTTGAGCCTGTGATTAATAATCGACAAAGGAAATGGAGTGGAATGTGGTGGAAGAAAGAACATCTTTGGAGCTCAACACTAGGATGACTGAGTCTCCAGTTTTGAATGAAGTGAATATCAGGGGGTGTGGATGGAGAGGTCTGTCTATCCCAAAGGTGTTTACCACTTTGAGGTGGCGAACTAGGGTGCTCAAGCTCTGGCTAGTCTAGGACACTGAATGACCTAGTTCTTGGTAAACTGTTTAGACCGCCTAGGTCAAAAAATGGGTCTGATAGAGCTGCAAAGTTTTCTGGTGTAGAGTTAGATCTATAGATGTGGCTAGAAATAGTTGGTCTTATAGGTGCAGGAGATATCTTGAGGATGCTCTCAGGGCTATCAACTATTTTAGGTGGGTTTGGGTTGGGATAAGCCCTTGTGTGAATGGTTCTGAAAGCCAGAACGTTGTTTTTCCAACAAAGCAGCTTAACCCTTCTTGTTCCTTCCATTATGTCTGATGTTGTTATTGAAGCTGGTCTCCCAGTGGAGTATTATGTGAAACCAAGGTAATCAGTAGGCCTACTGATCACCAGTGGAGTCTTTGATCTTTAAGGAGCTATGGAGTCACCAGGTGGAAGGTCTGGGATGTTTCTGGGGGGTACATTGTCCACCACAGTGTCTATGAGATATCCCTTTTCAAGGATATCTTCAAAACACAGCAAACTCTAACCAGAGATTGACTGGGAGTGCTTTTACTAGATATGTCACCTATAAAAGAGTGTGAGATCCGGAGGCTACCTGGCCCTTTCCAGACTCTGTCTAAGAGTGTGGGAGAAACACAACAAATGGTGTAGAAAGTGAATTGTGCATGGAAGTGTTTCACTACCAACCTGACTAGAGTTTCTAGGTATTCTGAGGCTCTTATGATGCAGTAGGATGGAAAATACTCAGAATTTCCCCAGCAAAGTCGCCATTATGTTGGGGTTCCCATGTTTTGGCCAGATTGGCAATACCAAAAGATGAGACAACATCAGAACCACTTTCAGACCTCAGGATCTAGCCCTCTTGGGTCCAGAGAGGGATCTCTCTATATAGTCAAAGGTTTTATGTCTTTGAACCTCAGTGTTAAGATATAGGCTAGTTATAAGGCTCGGGTTTTGTTTTTTTGATGTATGTTTGGTTGTTGGGAATCAGGAAAGAAGGGTTCAATATGAGACAAGGATGAGCAAAGAGGCGATTAGGCAAGAGGCAGATACTCCAGGGGACATTTAAGACCATTGGGAAATGGAGTCAGGAAATGGGTTTACTTGCTATTCAATGTGCAGGCTTTCAATTGGGCTAGTCATATAAAGCATTGGATTGTAAAGATGATAGTGTGGCATTAAATGGTAAGAGTGGAGGAAACAATAGAGATTTAGAACGCAAAGTTAAAGACCTAAGATCAGAGAGAGACTTTGAACTCTCAATGCTTCGGCCTCTAGCTTGAGGGATCTTAGAAAGGTTTAATTAATTGAAAAGGATCCTAGTGAGATAGAGACAGATTTCTAGACCTCCCAGTGTTCCCAATTCATTCAATTAAATCCTAACAAGAACATCTAAGACTAGATTCATTTAATTCATACATCAGCTAGCAGGCAATGACATCCACATCCACTACACTGGTTAAATTAACTAAAATCAACCCTTAGATAACACATTTAGTAGAAAACATCAAAGGCAAGGAGAGCAGAAACATAGGGTACCTAACAAGGGTAAATCCTATGCCAGATTTCTGATGCGAGCCAGTAGAAATGAAATGAATTGAACTGCAAGTTAAAAACAAATACAGAGATAGAAAAGCATCACCGCTGCTTTAGATCAGGATCCAAAGAAATGTGCTTGTCATATTAAAGAGCAACACCAGTCAAGTACAACATTACCAACAGCTTAACATCAGTCTGAAAACATCTTCCTCTGCCTATCTTATAACTTTTTACAGAGACTGTGTCTCAAAAGAAACAGCTTGTAATTCTATGATAACCGATCAACAACAACAATGAGTTTCTTCATGAAATTTATAGCTCAAGTGGAGTAGAGAAGGTAGGTGAAAGACTAAATGCAGCATTAAAACTCAGAAGAAGAAGAGGGCCGAACCCCATTCTATTTTAAATCCTGGGCATTCATCTCTGGTACTCTTTTGGATGAAAGAGTGGTCTTCGTCCAGCTTCCATTTACTCCAGGTATGTCTCTGGTGTACTTTGGCTGCAATACTCTATAGTAATTTTGGTGAATAAAAAAAAAGGTCAATAAATGACTGCGAAGTATACCATACTACATATCAAATGCTCCGATAGCATCAGGACTGTTGTCAGGGTAGAAAACTCCTCTGGAACATGGCATAGAATGAAAACTGCATGGGCGCTTCATCCTTTCACGGGAAAGAACATTCTGCTGATGGTGAAACCCTGTTGGCATTGGTTTGTGTGTCTTAGGACCTTCTGATCGATCCATGATGTCTTTGATTTGGTACTCTGCCTTTAGTTTATCGGATCAAGGCTCAAAATCTGCAATTACAGGCCCTAAACGCTCTGTTTCCCACTAATACTCCTTTGCTGCTCCATTCCAGTCTCTGTCAGTGAAAACTGCACTTTAAATGGCTTTGCAGAAGTTTTTTACAGGGTTTAAACCTGTTCCTTTAATGAAATTCTTGTTGGCTCATCTTCCGAGGCCTTTCTCCATAATTTCAGCTCCTGAAAATGGTCCTTTCCGATGTTCTCTGTCACTGTAACAGAGACTGTGAATCATTTTGGATTTTTTCCTGCCTATAACCCTGCAAAACACACAAACACGTTAGGAAAACCATGCATGGGGATGGTGAATGCGGCGGGGTCAATGGGAATAGACGTGCAGAGTAGTGGAATGGTGGAACAGTGTAGGGTGGTGGCGAAAAATGCAGTGAGATGATGGTGGATGGACTGGTGAAAGTTTTAACGTAAAACATTAAAATTTGACCTATGAATGGACTATATAAAGGGCAGAGGAAAAAATGCGACAAAACATGTGGAACGTTGACGTGGCGGGGCCTGGGCAATGGTGGGGCTGACTTTAAATCTGGATCGTCTGATCTCAGGAGGAGTTCGACGGCTGAAAATGCATCGAAGGGTGACTGATGGTGGGCCAGGGGTACGATTGCCTTGGGCTATCTCCTGTGAAACTTCGTGGAGCGGTCACCGTTGGATGGGCAGCTCTGGATCAGACGGTGCACGTGCATATCATGCCAAGTTTTCTGTCGGACGATAACGTGCGATGGGGGGCGGTTTTCAAACAGTGTGCATGACACGCGTCAGGCGGTGAGTGGAATCGTTGTTGAATGGAAGAATACCGCCAGCCCTTAGAAAGCGGTGTGACAGATACAGGCGGTTTTGAACAGGCCGCGTTGGCGTTTGGACCACCGAGTC
The DNA here is from genome assembly GCA_034641835.2 of Pinus albicaulis. Lineage (NCBI taxonomy): Eukaryota > Viridiplantae > Streptophyta > Pinopsida > Pinales > Pinaceae > Pinus > Pinus albicaulis. The sequence continues at coordinate 236,925,591 of CM076569.1, read as the reverse complement.
GGGTAAGCTCCGGGTCGTCGGATCAGCAGGTGAATTAAATTTGGAGATGCGATGAATGGGTGGGGATTGCGACGGCCGTCCGATCTATACAGATCAACGATCTAAAACGCTCCGATGTATAATTGCGGTAAGCGCTTTTATGCCTTGGCGCCTGGCCTTGGCGTTGGATCACGCGGGGGGAAACAGATCAGGGGCTAGGGCCGAAATGTGCTAAACCCATAGACATGAAAAATATGGCTATGTGGCCCATTTTAATGTAATTTGAAGGTAGGAAAAGGTAACGATGGAGGGGAAAAAGGGGAAAAGAGGCCAAACAAGGGGTGTGTGTGGGATTGTAAAGGGGATAAGAGGGGAACCTTGAAAGAGGGAAAAGAAGGCTAAAATGGGGCATTCTGCAGGGATACAAGGGGCAAATGTAGGCTTTTTGAGGCACAATTTTTGCAATCAGTGAGACTTTTTGGATATATATAGCAGTGGAAGTAAATCACAGGGTAGAGGTCATGAAGAGGCCTTCAAGGATGATGTGTCTTCAGGGGAGATGCATTCCTTGAAGGCTCAAAAACAATTTAGCCCCCTGCTTGCTTGTCAAGAAATTATAGGGAGCTAACAAGCTGCTAGAAAACTTGATTGTTACAGCTAGTCATCACCAACAAGTGAAAAATACTAATGACTAACAGCATATATTCAGATGAAGGCACTCACTAGGATCAAATTTGAATACCATAGAGATAGGATCGGGGTGAAGGATAATAAATTTCTTGTTGAGAGGGATTATTGAGATTCAACAAGAAAATTTCAGCGCCCATGCCTAGTGCATTAAGCACCTACAGTAGGGTGGGGCCCACGGTGCTATTTTTGGGAGCATGTCTATTTTAGTTATCCCTTAATTAAGATGGACAATAAACTGTAATCTATTCTCAATGATGACTTGAAATAGTTAACTGAGAGTGATAAACTCAATTAGATAATGGATTTCGAGTTAGAGGTAGTTGGTGAGGCATGCAGAGTAATTCTAGTTGAGTTCGAAGTGCAGTGGTGCATTAGTTAATGCAGGTTGTAATCATTTTAACTTAGTTAAGTGAGTTAAACTAAGTTGTGCTAGTTGTAACTGAAGATACACTAGTGAGAGATAAAGTGAATTAAATATTGCTTAATTCACAATCAGTGATCTCACATGAAACTAAGGATTTACTATTATTAGTTGCATGCATGTCAGATCCAGTGGAGACCCAGTTGAGTTCTAGGTGAAAGGGAAGTTGACTATCAGTTGTAGGATTATTGGGTTGCATACATGCAACCAAACACCCATTGGAGTGCCCATGATACTTGCGCAGTAAAGGAAGGTAAGATTTCCTATCTTTTATGGATTGCATTCATCAAGAATTGTGCAAGAAAGGCAGGTTGTCTAGATGATGAGAATTGGCTATGTGTTGGTCAGTTTTGTTCATGACAATGTGAGACAATTAGCTGAGTACTGGAGGGATATTGTGAGAATATCTTTGTATGTAATTGTTTCATGATCCATGTTGAATATACAATAGAAGAGAGTGGGGTTTTTAGCTGTAAAATTTCCATGGGAATTTATTTGTGTTGTGGTTTGATTTGATTCTTCTTACTTCATGTGATTGGCGATTGTGTTTTTAATTCCGCAAAATATTTGTAGAAGCAATTCAGTATTTAACTTTAGTACATTTTTATATCGGCTGAATCCAATATATACATGCATGTTGTATAATTTCTACATTTGGTGCAACATAAGGGCAACATAGAAGGAGATATAGGAACTTGTAGAAGGAGAAGAGGCATATTTGTTTTGGGCCGTAGAAGTAGGGCTACTTCAACAAGGAAAGATTGTTCGTTGGATCTTATACAACATTTTTTGAAGGTGTATTTACTTCTACAGGAGGGCTGCATCACAAAGGGATAAATATGGGGTTTTGGGATGTTGTGTTAGGGTGATTACCACCTAAAGTTTGTAGGTCGCAACCCTGTAGTACCCACAGGAACAAAGAAAATTTTTTAGGGTGATCAAAGAGTGTCGTAAAGCATGTTTATAAGATTGGAAGTGTAGAACAAGGCAGATTGGATAGGAAGCAAACAAAGGAGGGTAAGACACATCATTTGAAGGATTGTTGAGGGTGTTTTTTGTAGGGTTGATGTGGATTGTGCATGCCCAAACCAAAACTAAAACAGGAACAACAATTCGTGAAGTAAAGGTATGTCATTTATCCTATGTTTAATTGTGTTGGATCAAATTTTGACCTATTTAGATGATGGATTTTGGAGGATTATAGTAGCCAAGAGATAGGGTTGACATGGACTACTAGATTCCCTAATCAGTGGGTGGATGTTACAATAGTATCTTAGAGCCTATATTTGTGCAATACATCCTCTATTTCATAGAAAAGGGAATATTTTCAAAACTATAGATTGAGTGGTATTTGAGAAGATGTAAATGACATGTTGATAAGTCTATTGGTAGCCAAGAGGAGGGGTTTATGGGTGTAAGTATTCCCTAGCTAGAGGTAGACACCACAACATGTATTGGCCACTCGTGGTATGTTGGAGGGAAACATAAGAGTGGCCGAAGTGTGAATGTGGATTGGGAATTTATGGTATGTCGAAGGATATCGTGATAGGTCCCAAGTTGGAGGCTCATGTGGACCATATCCATGAAATTAGATGGTTTCTAGAGAGGCAGTTGTTGAGCTCAAGGGTATGATCAACCAGGAGCAATTTTGAGTATCCCAAGACTTGTGTGTGGAGAAGAAATTCTACAGGAGATGATGGGCAGTCCTCCTATCCCATGCTCATTGTGGGAGATGGACATATTATAGTGATAGGTGGAATACCTACATGCCCTATATTCGTATTCATTGGTGCATCACAGGAAGACCATAGTGGGCTAAAGTCCCTAAGTAGTTGAGGAGCAGCAGTGGGTAGATTGAGAGTTTTTCACAAGTGGAGCCGTGAACAAATTGAGAGGAGTCTCAATGTGTTGATGGACGAAAGATGAACTAGAGAGTAGATTTTTAGTCGAGGTTCAGTGGTTAGATGTAATTAGATCATTGATAGAGGCAAGAGTTGCAGATTGGGAGTCGAAGGACCGAGTAGGCACATGGTATGACGGTGAGGAGATGAGAGAGTCGATTGCATCAGCCAGATGGTCAAAGTGTCTTGTTGAGGGTAGATTGGTCATCGATGTACTAAAAGCAAGCCCCAATTTGTAACTTGTACTAGTGGACGATTGAGGTTCGTTATCCCTGGTACGAGAGCCCTAGACTGTTGTATTATATGTTTTTTAATATAACGAATTTGGGTTGGAAAATGTAAAAAGTTTTCTATATTCTGTGCATGTGTGATTTACTGTTGTTTATATTTTGTTGTGCAAAGTAGTTTTTTTGAGATTATTGGTTTGGTAGTGCTAGGTATTTTAAGATTCTATCCTAGACCCAAGATCGTGGAGATTCAACATGTGCTTCTTCTATATTGTCTTTATTTGTGTTTATTCTTCATGGATGTTGCATTTATGGTATTTTCATGCTCTTTAGACAAATTTGTTTAATATCACCAAAGGAAAAATCTCGGGTCATGTTGGTATTTGAGTGGTATTATTTGATGTGAATTGTGAGTGTGTATGCTTACTAGGGCCAAAATCAAAGAGGGTGAAGGAAAAATCAAGTCTTTTAATCTTGAGGTCGGATGTGCAACTTGAATAAATAAAATGGAGGAAGATAAAATTCACATAGAGAATGAGAAATATTTCCATATGGCCCTCTTCCATATGGTAGATCAAGTGGAAACATGGTTTATATATTATGAAAGGAGAATGGAAAAGTATGGAAAGAAATAGGGAGCTCCAGCAGATGATAATACCTCAATAAATAGAGGAGGTGGAGGAGAACCTCCTAAATCTCCATCCTTAAGTTCAGGCTCTTCCTCTTCCCCTCATTCTCATCATTCAAATAGTCATCATCCTAAAATTCTTCTAAAAATCCACTTTTAAAGTTAGATGTGAAATTTTATTTTTCTTTATTTAATGGAGAAGCTAATTCAAAGAAACTAAACAATTGGATTAGATATATCTAAGCCTATTTTATTATACAATAGTTCAAAGAGGTTGAAGAAAATATTCAATTAACATCTCTTTGGCTGGGGGGCATAAATCTTGTATTATGGGAGAGAAAACTTCAAAAAGGTATTCAACATAATGGAAAACTCATTTCTTCATGGTGTGATTTTGTTTCTACATTAAGAGGGCAATTTTACCTAGTGGGTTTCAGAGAAAAAAGCCAGGATGGAATGAAAAAACTTGAGACAAGGCAGAATGTTCAAACTTCTATAGAAGAGTTTAGGAAGCAAGCATTGGCATTGAATATTCCTTTAGACTCAACAAAAAATTTGATGAAATACATTGACACTTTACACAATTATATTCATCATTCATTGTTGTTGCTTGATCCCACTATTCTAGATGAAGCTAGTTTGAAAGAAATTAATCTTGAAATTAGGGGAAATCATGGACAAGAAAGCCATCATAAGAAGGCTCCATCCAATCCTATGAAAAATAAGTTCAAAGGAAAATGAAAGGGAAAGATGATAATGACAGAATATAAAGAATAAGGGAAGCCCTCTTAACTCATTGGAAATATGGGTACGATTAGGAGCACTGTCAGAAGCTACACCCATAGTTAAAGCCTAAGAAGTTTGGTGGAAAAGGGAAGCAGAAGATTATTGCTACTGTGTAACAAGACCTTGGTTTTGATTCTAGTGATCAAATTCATATCGTAACCATTAGGGTACAAGGTGAAGATTCCTTTCATGTTAGTTCAAGTTCTGAAAGAAAAATCACATTGGTGAAAGAAAAAGAAGATAATTGTTTCATATAAGATTTATATATAAGCACAAAAAAATGGATACATTATTTGATCTAGTTTCTCAAGTTAATTTAATCTCAAAATAAATTTTTAGTAAGTTGGGTTTGGAAATGAGATCTCATTGAAAACCCATCCTGTTGGTTGGGTGTACGACAATGCAAAACTCAATGTCACCAAATAGTTTAAGGTTCAATTTTCCATTGCTTCAAAGTTGATAGATGAGGTTGATTTAGATGTTGTCCCACTTGAAATTTGTGGCATAGTGTTGGGAATATCATACTTGTATGAGAGGTCGGCATTAGAACAAGAACTATCTCACTAAGGATGGGGTGGAACATATTTTCAGAGCTCACCACATGAAGGTTAATTCAACTCTTGTCGATGCAGGACATATGAAGAGAAAAATTAACTCCAACAAGAAGTGTATGCTCATATTTGTGAGAAAAAATATGCTAAAGAATTTGATGCTTTCAAATGATTTCATACTTCTCCCATGAAATAAAATTTTGATATTATCTCCATGGGGGCTTCACTCAATGAACCTCTAGCATATCACATGCGTTCATGGCATACTAAACAATACCCCTAATGTTACTACATATTAGAAAATACCTCTAAAAATGAAATGATTTAACCCCCTTCCAATATGAACCCAATACACCTTCCCAATTTAAAAACCCATAATTTCATTACATATTGTGGGTGTCCATTTTTTCATTAATATTTTTTATACCCCTTTATATTTTTTCATTAACTTTGAGCTCCATTTTTTATACATGTCAATATAAAAACCCTTTACCCCATATATATCCCACAATATATTATGTCATTTCCTCCTCATTATATGTCCCCTAATAATAACCCACGTGGTATGGTATTCCTCTCCTAGTGAAGCCCCCATGATTATCTCTAACTGTGATTATATTTTTCAGGAACCAAGCGGATTTCTTTCCAAGAGAGAAATCCAACGTGAGATCCATCTTCAACAAGATTCCCATTTGAGAAATGTGGGCATGTATAGGATGTTATCTATTGAAATGGAATAAATCAAGAAGCAGGAGCATGAATTTTTGGACCACGGAGTCATCAGACAAAATTCATCCCCATGTGGTTCACCAATTGTGTTGGTGTTGAATAATGATATCACATGGATAATGTGCATGGATTATTGCGACCTCAACAAGATCATGGTGAAAAAATGATATTTTATCCATTATATAGGTGAATTTATTAATCAATTGAATAATGGTGTTTATTTCACTAAGTTTGATTTGCATAGTGGTTACCATCAGATCTGCGGGATTGTAGAAAATGATGTATGGAAAACTGATTTTAAAATTAACCAAGGACTATTTGAGTGGTCAGTAATGCCATTAGGTCTTTGCAATGCCAAAAAAACATTTATGCAGGTAATGAATGATGTATTTCAACAATTCTTAGATGAGTTTATGCTTTCATATTTATATGGCATTCTTGTCTTTAGCAAAACATGGGAAGATCACGTGAAACATGTTAAACAAGTATTGGATACTTTGCAAAAGGTGAAATTGTATGTAAAGTTGTCCAAATGTGAATTGGAAAAAAATTATTTGGTGTATTTGGGTTATATTATTGGAAGAGGTCAAGTAAAGGATAATCCATCTAAATTTTTTGTAATTGTTAAAAGGCCTAAACCTACAAATATGACATAAATGAGAAGCTTCTTGGGAGAAGGTGACTCTTGCGTACTGGAAAAGATTTATAGCTAATTTCTTAGTCATTGCATCTCCTTTAGATGACCTTACTAGTGTGAAGGAAGTATTTCGGTGGGGATATTGAAAGAAGTAGAAGGCTTTTGACACTTTAAAGGAAAATATCAGCGCAATGCTAATACTATTGTTGGGCCTCCAACTAGTCATGATTTTCTTGATGAAACCATCCATTTTTGCATCATTCCATTCACCCATTGTCAATATCTTTAACCATATTGCTCCATAAACACACCAAATTCCTGCATACATATTTATATGGTTTATTATTATTATTTCCATTATTTTTAATGAATTAAGAACTTTTCTTGGTTTTACTGATGACAATTTGGCCATTTCAAGATTCTGCAACTCAAGTCAATTTCCGTAGCTATCTCCATGGTTAAGGTATTAGCACCACTCTATAAGGAAATATGACACTTGGAATTGGTTTCTATAAGCTTCAATATGGATTTATATTGGTAAAATCCCACCTAGATCACACGTGTGGACCTCTAGCAAGAGATCAAAGGAAAAACACAATAATTTTTACCAATCAACTTCAAACACATTTTCTAAGAAAATGAAAATGATATTTTTTTTCTAAGTTTAGTAGGACTACATATTCATCAACATTTCCAGATACATCACCTTTGTCAGGGAAGGGAATTGAACCTATGATGAGTGCCTTAACAACCCGCCTCTTAACGGTTTAACCAATACCTTGCGGACAAATGAAAACAAATTTTGGAAAAGGAAAACATGGGTGTTCTTTTGCACGAGTCCAATCAGTTTCCTATCAACAATTTCCTAAAATTAGTTACCATTTGAGATATTTATGGGGTTCTTCGATCCCTATTTTTCATATTGCATGAGAAAATAGTTTTGTAATTTCACAGTCAACACCGAGTCACCAAAAAGATTGGAACGAGTTGCTATTTAGAAAATCCGTGTCAAAGAGATCATTATTATCATATATGGGTTGATATTTGATCCAAGGATCCATAAAATAAGATTGTATTTTATTTTCAAAACTGGTCTCATGACCAAGATTGAAGCAAGAAAATTTTGAGTTTATTAATTTTCTATAAATTGCAGTCTCTATAAATTGCAGTCTCTTTGATGAGAGGAGATATGAGATGTCAAGGATGAATATTAACTTGTAATTGTTGTTGCTATTTGAATAAGAGTAACTCCTTTTTTTCCCTAATTAATGTAATCTCTGACATAGCACAACTCTTAATGAAATTGGTGATTTGAATCAAATGATCTAAGTTTATAATTCCTCACACTCACCAGGAGGGCCCCCAATGGAGTTGTGACATAGTATATTTGTCATTATAATCTCATTTTGTTTTATTATTTTCTTAAATTTAACCTTTAATCTCTTTATATGTTTGAGTTCTTTGTTTTCAATATAGTTTTCTTACTTGATTTTTTATGTCTGTTACTGGTTGAGTGCTCAATATAAACTCAAAAATCCAAAAACACTTTTCTTGAAGTATTTTCCAAGAATTTCTTTCATTTACATGCTTTTTCTATTTATCATTTTCATAGTACATGGTTGGTTCTCGATAGAATCGTTGTTCTAGTCATCATTTTCATCAGACACAGAGGCTCTTGCACTTGAATTTTATCAACATATCATTATTGTTCACTGCTTTCTAGAGTAGTTTCCAATTCTAAGTTTTGTAGAATATTTGTGCTTTTAATTTGATAGTTAGATTTCCTTTCATTATTTTAGATTAGATTTGTTTAAAATCTCATATATTAAAATTAGAGTAGAGTTTTTTTACAGTTAATAGAATAAATTTCCTTTTTCAAGTCAACTAGTTAGATTTCCTTTCATTGTTTAATATAATAGATTTCAATTTTTTTTATAATAGATTTCAATTTATTGTCCAATTAGAATTTATCTCGAAGGTTTGATAGTATATTTTTCTTTAAGAGTTTATTTAAATTTCAAATTTTTGAGTTTGAATTCATTCGCCTTTTAAGACAGAACATGTGCATATGCTTATCAAAACTTAGTCATAAACATGTTTAAATCATCATGTGAAATTATATTAGTTTCTTTGAATTGAAAGTAGATATCCTAGCACATATAGTTCACGTATACTTCACGAGTTCATGAAACCCGAGTTTGACAATTAATGACAAGTAATTTAACAGTCAATTAAATGACCCAACAACTACCCTTTCCATATCTTCTACAACCATTCTATATTGAGATAGATTCCAGTGGATATTCCATGCATGTGGTATTAATGTAGCATCAGATACTATTTTTTTACCATTCAAAGACTTTCTCTCACACTGTTTTCAACTATCCCATGTATGACAAAGAGTTTAATGCCTTGGTTCAAAGTGTTAAGAAATGGAAGCATCACTTGAGAGGTAAGAAATCTATGATACATATATACCATCAACCCTTATAGTATCTCTAGTCATAGACCAAGTTACAATAATCTCTTCACTTCAAGTAGGTGGGATTCCTTCAATAATTTCATTTGGTAATCAAGTACAACAAGGGTACTAGTAACAAAGTGACATATTCCCTTTTTAGATCTTCTGTTTCTGCATCTATTGTTTTGAAGAATGCTTCTTTATCTCATGATAGATATGTTGAACAATATGATATTGATGAATATTTTAAAAAAAATTATGAGAGGCTAACCCATGGATCACAGGTGGAGGACTATCATTTGTAGGGAAAATTTCTCTACAATCTTGGCAAGTTATATATTCCTACAATTGAAAGAGTCAATGTAATTTGAGAAGCTCATACTTCTCTTGTGTCTGGTCACTTTGAAGTAGTAAAAATATTTGCTCATTTGAAAAGGTTTTTTTATTTTCCTCAAATGAAATAAATTGAAACCAAATTTTTAAATTGGTGTGTCATGTGTTCTTTTTATAAGCTCATTAACACAAATTGGAGTTGTACAAATCACTCCTTGTTCTTTCTCATCCTTTGGAGAGTATCTTCATGGATTTTTTAGGGGGGTTTCCTTTGTCGAGAAAGGGACATGAATCCTTGTATGTGGTAGTGCATAGGCTTAGAAAGATGTGTGTCTTTATGTCATGTACAAAGAATTTCAATGTTGAGTAGAATACTCAACATGTCTTTCAACATGTATGGGTCCATTTGGGACTACACACATCCATTCTATTGGATCACGATTCTTGATTCTTTGGAGAATTTTGGACAAGCTGGTGGAAGATGATGGACACCAAGCTAAATAGGAGTATGGATTTCCATTATTCTGATGGAAATAAAAACATCATCAATAGAATAGTGGTTCATTTTCTCTGAGGGTATTGCAAAAAACATCCTAATTTTTGGGATGAACAAATAAATTATTTTTAGCAGGCATACAATCCGTATTTTCACTCTTCTACTCAAAGTTCACCGTTTGTTACATGTTTTGGGTACCTACCAAAAGAGACCTTATATTCGGTCTTTGGGAAAGATGATGATTCAAATGAACAAAGTGATGAAGATAAGGTTGTCAAGTTCATTTACGGGATCCAAATGATACATCAAGTATTTCATGAAAATTTGGAGAAGAGTCGGGCACAATATAAGGTTCTACATGAAAAACAAATAGTTGATCATCAATTCCATGTTCAAGACTAGGTATGGCTTCACATTAGCAATGACAGGTTGAAGGGAGAAGGAAAAAAGTTGAAACCAATAATATATGGTCCATTCACTAACTTAGAAATTATTGGGACAAATGATTATCACCTTGATATTCCATCTTATATTCATATCGATTTCGTAGGTAATGTATAGAGCTTGAAAATTTATGAACCACCCATGATCATGGATCCATAATAGAAAGGTAAAGTTCCACCAATGGATGATTGCACTCTAGAATAATTGGAAAAGTTGCCCAAAGAAATCATTCTAGACAAAAGAATCAGGACTTCACGATGGGGAGTTGTAGCGTACCTTCGAGTGGGTTTCAAATAAATGCATGCCAACAAGGAATGATGGATTTAAAAGAAGAAAGTGAGGGAGAAATTCCCTCACCTACATGTTGATTAATAAGGCTTTTGGAGGCCCAAAATCATACCAGCAGGGAGGATTAATCCAGGAGGATTTAAAAAGGCTCAAAATTGTAGGTCCTCAAATCTCAACAAATGGGCACCAAGTCATATATCTCATTGAGATTATTCCAATGGCATGAACTACACCTCAATTCGGTTCTGTATGATAAAGTTATTCTCAACTAAAATTTTGCAAAAAAAAAAAAAATTCTATGTAGGTGTGACCCATAGGGTGCTACATGGCTCTCACATAGACTATTACATGGCATCCGAGTTAGTAGTTACTTTAACCCACAAAGGTCGACAAGATAGTATGGTCAACATGTGGCATATCATGTGACGTGTCAAGGGAAGCTGGTAAGACATGGGTGATTGGGAAAACACATGGGCCAATGGGTATGTTCCATGTGGCCCACTTGTATGGTTCCATGTGGTACCTAGATGGTATCCCACAAGGTTCCATCCAACCTGCAGACACATGGAAAGCTGGAACACATGAAAGAAATTATCAAAGGACTGGGCGGTTACGTATATGTGTGTGTGCGTGTGGTTATATATATAACTAAGCAGTTGGAACCAACATGCAAACCTTAATATATATTTAATATGGTTATTAATCACATTCCACTTGCATTTCATTATAAACGAAAATTGGATGCCCGTGGGTTTGACCCTAGGACCACTCCTAACTGCAACGCCTTAACATATGTTTTCCAACCAAGACTACCAACAACTTCGTTGGAAGTGTTGGGTAATTTAATTGTTAAAATACTTCATTATCAACAGAGGTTGGTGTACTTGTGAAGTGTATGTGCACAATATGTGCTAGGAGATTTATTTATGATCAAAAGATTGTATTCAAATGAAAATAGTAAATATAGCATTTTCAAGGCTAACTCTCATCAAGTGTACGCACATGTTGTTTTTATAAGACTTGTTCAAATTGAAATAAATCCATGCTAGAATGAATTAAAAAATAATCTAAGAGAAATAATTGGAAATTTATTCTATTGAGAAGAATTAAAATCTTATGCTATTGAACTGAATTGAAAGACTATTGTATTGAACATAATTTAAAACTTACTCTATTTAAACTAATTCAAAAGGATATTATAATTGACTCAAAATAAATCCATTCTACTTTGACTGAAAATAAACTTATTCTAAACACTTTGAAATTGATTATATTCTAAGAATGCATAAGGAAACATAACTAGAAAGAAGAACTGAATTGAGCTTGAAAATTAGTGATCTAAATTGCAAGTCTTGACAAATTAATAATGTGCACAACTATGATTATAACCAATCTTAAAATTAAATTTTAAATATGAGACTAAGCAAATAATTTGAAATAGACAAACTGATACAATACTTATTTTTGGTATTCTGAGTTTAATGATGAGTACTCAACTCGTGTAAACAAAATAATGATGAGTAAACTAGAATTGAAAACATAGCATGAAAAATTTCTCTACCTACAAACTAGATTGAAATTAATTCTAAGGAATTTATGAAATCAAACAACTATACTAGCTTACAAATATTCAGGGTGCCCTCTCGTTGAGTGCAAGGAAAGAAGAACTCAAATCAACGAATCAATGACCAACGCATGTGGAATATTATTGAGATCAAAGTAATTATATGACTGAAAATAGAGTCTCTAATGATAACCACATTTACAAACTATAATAATCAATACATTGTCTTTTATCTCAAAGAAATTTATAATATCCCTACACTGACATATTCAAAGAAATAAAAGTCGAGAATCTAGTTCTTTGGTTGAAAACTAAATGTTCTAATTGAAATAGGAAATATGCTTCTCATGATTTTCTATGAGAAGAGGAAATCATTAGAATATTTCAAATTAATGCATTATCAAAGTTAAATCCAAGTCTCGCTCGCTTGATCCCATGTTCATTTGATAGTGAAACTTCCTAAATTAAAATTATATGTGAGGATATACCTAGTTGACTTTTTATTTGACCAACCAAATTCTTGAGCTCTATGATATTCCAAGTAGGAAAGATAGGTGGATATCCATATGCTCAAAATTGGGCATCCATCCATGTATATTTTTCACCTTCAAGCTCGCGAGAACCTGCATAACCTTGGAATTAGCTGCAGAAATATTGGCTTGGTTCAAAATATGCGCTTTTCAGTAGCCATAATAATTTTTTAATCAATTTTCACAAATAAATGATAGATTACAAGATATGAATGAATGATAATTGTTTTTATGTTTGAGAAAAAATATGTATGAAATGGATGAAGGAAAGGGAAAAAGGGTGTCAAAATGAGGAAACTTCAATACCTAAATAGGAAGTTCTGCCCATACCACATGATTTAAAGCCTCAAAATGTATTCATTCATGACGATGATAGATGAATGAAGGTCGGGCCATGAATATGGTTGAGTGAAACTCGATATAATGGAACCATGTTGGACGGGTGCGATTATTTATATTGATTCTCAGGTATATTCTAGGTAATATTCTATAGGAATATTCTTGGAATATTTTGACTACTGTAGCATCTTGAAGATTCCCTAGGAGAACTAGAGGTGAAATTTATAGAATTTGGTCAAGTTTATACTCATTTTTCAAGAAATTTTGCAAGGAGTGCATTGATGTAGTCAAAATTGATATCTAATTAGTATAATTTAAGCTCACTCCTAGAAGTGAGGTATTTTCATGTATTTTTCCACGTACTTTCCACTATTTTGATGAGATAATATAGAGACCTCTCCACTTTGAAGCTAGGCCCGAAGACATAACTCTCACATTGTGAGTGAAATCCATTAAAACATATTGGTGCATTTTCTATATTGTCTTCATTTTTCGTTGCTTCTTCATGGATTTAGAATTTATGGTATTTTCATGCTTTTTAAGAAATTTTGTTTAACATCACTGAAGGAAAAATCCCAAACAAGTGGAAATAGAGAAAAAAATATTCATACTTTTATATATAGAAGTGTGTGTGAAATTGTACAAGAAAAAATAGATTGTATGATTGATTAGGCTACATATCGTAGTTTTCTTCATCATATTTGGGAAGTTGGAACAAGTAGAATCTACTAGAAGAAGTTGCATTGCAGCGACAACACATTCAATAATAGTAGTCCACATATTGAAAGAAATTCCACCACCACAAATAACCCCTCTCCTCGTGCTATAGTGATGGATAATCGAATTCTTTCTAGAAATCACTAGCTATTTAACTTTCTTGTGCTACATAACAGGATGGCCAATCGACTAGATAATGAAGATATTCAAATTCCTCACATGATGGAACGATCCTCTGTGTAGCAGGAAACTTCATCAATGAAAACAAAGTAATAATGTTCCATTGCTTGAAAAAAACCTTTGAACCGTTTATTACTTGATAAGTGGTCTATATCAAGGGTCAAGGTATCCACTTTATGGTGGAGCGTCATTAGGAGTGGCCTTCAACATGGTATAAGGTATCTACTATATGTTGAATTCTTAGAAGGTGTAAGATGAGAAATTGAGTGAATATATTACATAATTTTCTTTGCAGGTCACTTCATAAAAGAAAAAGTAGTTGCTTGGATTCTTCAATTTTTACTATGACAAGGAAAAGGAAAACTTCCAGTCAAATATGGAATCTTCCTAGCTTCTCTATATACAAGCTATACATCTCCAACTCCAATGACATTATTATTATTCAAGTTTGATTATATCAACATACCAAACATCTCTAACTCAGTTCGAAGAAATTCCATGCAGAAGACACTTCAGATACATTACTATTCAAGTTCATCAACACACATTTCATCTATCATAGTTGAATTTAGCAATCCCTACTACCTATAACAATCATTGTAATGTTTTAGATGGTTCTAGGAAGCTTCATCGACAATCACTTGAAGGCTTCAATCCTCATGTGGAATTAAAGGAGTTTATATCCTCTTACTCTCTCAAGATTCATCTTCCGAGATTTAGGAGAGAGTAAATATGTTTGGAAATGGATAACACCTATACTTTATTAATACACAGGAAAACATGTTTAGAAGGCTTGGGAATTATGTCATGGATTTGATATCTCATTGAGTGTAGCAGAGGGTGACGAAGCTATAGAATTCCTTTAAAATTACCCACAATGTGAACATCCCCTCCATCATAAGTAGCTTCCAACATGGTGTATTGCATGTTCATATCCCCAAGCTGAATATGAATATATTTAGCCCATATCACATCCAAAACTCTACTATAAATAATCACTGCCATGAGTTTTCAACTGAGACATACAAAGATATGATAGTTCCTTGGTACCAGATAAGGAAATATGTTTTCTAGATGATTTAATGGTTCAAGAAAATGAACTTGATGGGAATAATGTTACAGATCACTTATATTCCCAAATAGTACCCCATTGTCTAGGAAATAAAATGAATGCACTATTATTACACAACAGTCTATTGGTCCTCACGTTCCTAAATTCTCTTCATAAGATAATTTTTCTTCAAGTAGAATATAAGATCATGGTGATCCCAAAAACTTGGTAGAAGAGATTAAGGAAACCCAAATTGTATCCTAGAATCCACAAGATAAACATAAAAAAGATCCTCGTCCTATTAAGTTGTGCCAAAATCCATAGCTAAAATAAGAAGAAATATGGAAAATTATGGAATAAGACATTAAGCATCCAAGATTTGATGATGAGGGGAAAACCCTGCAAGACTCTGATGATGGAGATAAATCATATTCCATTAAGGGCATCAAATCAATTATTGAATAACAGGAAGAAATTCTACCCATTCCAAAAGCCTTGGAAAATAAAATAATGCATGAATTATAGATATTGAATTCATGGGTTCCATTCTTTATTGATTCTTTGGATTGCACATTCACCACAAGAAATGGGCAGTGTGATAACAAAATAATCTCCTTTTTGACAATGTGATAGTTGACCATATTTTCCATGCCTATAGAGCAAGATGATCCTATGGGTAATATTTTATTTATACTTATAACTAGAATTGAAAAGATGTATTATTTGTACAAAAATACTAGGAGAGCATTGGAAAGTTATAGAGTGGACCTCATTTCAAATCAATGGAGATAATAAATTCAATATGGTAGATGTCACTGGAACATATTCCTTTCAACATCCATATTTTCAAAACATAATAATGAATAATATTTAAATAAGTCAAAATAAATGAAAATGAACTTGAGATGATGGAAATTGGTAACCAATTCATGGAAACTAGTATTGAGTGGGATCTAGTTGGAAGATATGTTGCAACATCAATTACATTTGTTCATGAAATAAAATTTGGTTTGTCAATGGAAAATAATGGTCAATATGGAGGTTTGATTTCCCAACTACAAAAATTTCCCGAATTGTTATTTTGAGTCCATAAATTACTGCAACCATTGTACACTTGTATGCAAGTTATATGATAATGTGGATGACCTTTAAATAAATAAATATGGTACTATAAACGTTTTTCTACAAATACAAATCATCTCCTAAGCATGCCAAATATTTTGTAAACATTGAAATGATAATTAATGACAATTGATGGATAGATCCATCATCACCAAGTTTTCCCAATATTTGGCTAAGATCTCTTCCAAAATGCAACATCTTCCTTACAAGATGCAACATCAAAGTCTAATTGTATTTTTTTTGTCATATTGAAAACATTATTTCAACATAATTATGAAAATGGGAAAATACTAAAATCATCTAAAAGTCAAGGATTGTAAGAGGTCATGAGGTAGTCTAAGATTCATGGGGAAGGAAAAGAGTTTCCTACCCAGTTTTATAAATATATCCCTGTGCCTCTGAATGGGGGATTTTAGTGCTTGATACTTTTGGTACTTAGGTAGCTATTTTTAGGGCTCCTTAGTTTCCCAAGGCTGAGAAAGGAAACCAAAGAGGTAACAACAGACCAACTTTTGACTTGGTATATAGCCCTACAAAATCATAGAGGGCTCTCTCAAAATCAATCTCACATATAGTGAAAGTGACTGGATATTATTAGGGTTTTAGGCTACTTATTTTCTCAATAGGGTTTTTTATTTAGGTTTTGATGGATAAGAAGCACTAGGTTTAAGAACTAGGCCAAGTGTTCTAAAAGGATAAATTGTAGTCATAGAATGAGGAAAGATAAATGTAACTAGTGAAATATGAAGATTTATAATACACAATGGAATCACTAATCACTGCAAAAACCTGCTTGAAACCCCTCAAATCTTGTCTTGAAGTCAAACTATCAAAAAACACAGCAAGTGCCTTGAAAAAGTGGCATAAAGGTGAAAAATAGACACTATTTGACCATCTTATGAAATTTTATGAATATATAGGTGTCCCCATGTACGTTTCTGACATAATTATGCCATATTATATCTCCACATGCTTGAAATTATGCATTTATACCTCCTGAGAAAAGGTGCAGAAAATACTTGTTGCATTTCTGGGTAGTCAAATTTTTGCGTTTTTTGTAAACATAGGGGTAAAATATGGACTAATATCTCTTAAACCATAAACATTTTACAAAAATGGGAGAGTTTTTCATCGATAAGGTTGTTTTGAAGAA
Source organism: Pinus albicaulis (assembly GCA_034641835.2). NCBI lineage: Eukaryota > Viridiplantae > Streptophyta > Pinopsida > Pinales > Pinaceae > Pinus > Pinus albicaulis. The sequence continues at coordinate 236,908,364 of CM076569.1, read as the reverse complement.
CAACCTCTCTCGGTGTTGGGAAATTCATTCCCATATTCTTGGAATCTATGCCACAAACAAATGACTAAAACATGCAATTAAATTGGAGAATTTGATTGTCTAAAATAGGACTCCAAGAAAGTTGAATATCTCCCAATCTATGAAACCTGTGTAGAAACGGAAGGAGGTTTTTGTTACTTGGTCTATTATTGACCAAAATCTCTTTCAATTTTGTAAAACTAATCTCCCTTTGGTTAGAAACCCATTTTTAAGAAAAAATTTCCCTATGTGCAGAAAATGACCTCAAAACCCTAAAAATCATGCCAATCACCTCCTTATTTTTGGTCTATTATGTTTCCATGGTGAAAGAGATGTAGTTTAAGCCTTTGAATTGACATGGAATTAAGAAAAAGGTATCAAGAAGTGTTTCTCATGGGAAAGGGGTTGTGAAGGGGAGGAAAGGATTTGATTTTCAAAAGAGGGCTAAAAGTGCAACCACTTGAGGGGAGGGAATGAAGGGGAAGGAGAATAGGATAATTTATGAGGAAATTATGCGGGGTAGGGATACATTTTATGAAGGAAATGGAAGTGGAATTTATCAATTTGATTGAGGAAAGAGGGGTAAAAAGGGGAAAACACAACCCTAGGCCAGAAGCACAACAAATAGCTAGGCTTGTGAGGGTAAATGGTAAAATGAGTGATTTTTAGTGTGGGGAATGGTAGGAAGTGATTTATGAGGGTAATTAGGGATGTGAGGAGGAATTTCCCATCAAGTGAGGAAAATCCCTTGAAAAATGCAAAAACACAGCGCAACCTTAGGAAAGGATTTTAATAACATTTATAAAGAAATTGACTGCATCAAGGGTTTGTGAAGGCCCCACTTACTTGTTTACAGATTCTTTGAAACACTAAGATGACAACTAAACCTTTTCTTTCCTCCTTATCCCTCCAAAACAAAATCGCAACAACCCTGCTAGAAGCACGACATAAATGCAGCAAACTGATAAACCGAGCAATTGATGATGGAATTCGAACTTCTGTGTTGTGAAACCAGCTCCAAAAAGAGAAGAAAAGAGATATCAACGCCTTATAAATAAGCCAATTCGAGGGGGAAACCTCTAATACATTACATGAATGAAAAATTCTTGGATGATACAAATTATAAAACCTCCTTTCTATATATAGCAGTCCATGGGGCCATAATGTAATCCTAGTGGGGCCACAATGTAATCCTAGCCGACCTAACAATAATAATTTAAGGGCACAATAACAACAATATGGGGGTTACAAGGGAACAATAATAACAATAAGGGGGTTACACTAACAACAATAAGGGACTACACTAATAATATAGGGACCTAACATGCCCCTCTCCTTCAAAAAAGGGTTGTCCTCAACGCTTGAGTAGCTCTGGGTGCTTCTATATAAAATTCTTATCCTCCCATGTAGAATCTTCAGTGGGTAAGTTCTTCCACTTTATGAGATACTCTGAAATTGATCGATTCCGTCGTTGTCGAGTTCTTGTTTCTGTGACCGCTTTAGGTTCCAATATGATTTTTCCTTCCTCATCAAGTTCTGGAAATATTGTTTGAACTGGAATATTTTCACCTATAATCTTCTTTAAGCATGAAACATGGAAAACTGAATGCACTCGTGAAGAAGCAGGAAGCTCCAATTTGTATGCCATAGTACCAATATTTTGCAACACCTTGTCAGGACCATAGTACTTTGGAAATAATTTATTATCCTTCTTAGCTTGCTTGAGGGACATTTCTTTGTAAGGTTGTAGCCGTAAAAATACCTAGTCTCCTACATCAAAACTTATCTCGCTGTGATGTTGATCTGCCTATTGTTTCATTTGATTTGAAATAAATTCAAAGTATCCTTAAGAGCGAGAGAATCCTGTTGATGCTCAATGTGACTTTCCACGCTTGAACCGATTCTTCTAAATATGATGTATGATAGTGATGATGATTCATAGTGCCATAGCCGCAATACGGAGTGAAGATGGAAGGAAGTGTTATACCACCATTCAGCGAGAGGTAACCACTTGACCCATTGTGTTTGTTTATCAGATACAAAACAACGAAGATATCCTTCCAAACATTTATCTACTATCTCAGTTTGACCATCAGATTGAGGATGATAAGATGAGCTATGAGCTAATTGAGTACCCAAACAAGAAAATAACTCCGTCCAAAAATTTCCAGTAAAAATGGGATCTCTGTCGCTCACAATAACCCTTGGGCTTCCATGTAGCTTTTGAATTCTGTCCATAAATGTAGTAGCAATCGTACTTGCTTTAAATGGATGAGATAATGCACAAAAGTGTGCATACTTGGTAAGTCTATCAACTACCACCATGATGACACTCTTTCCTTCGGACTTAGGTAAACCTGTGATAAAATCCATTGAAATCTCCTCCCAACGTTGACTTGGAATGGCTAAAGGTTGTAGAAGTCCTGGGGTCTTAATTGTTTCCACTTTATTCTGCTGGCAAACCAAACATTCCGCCACAAACTTTCGAATATCAGATTTAAGGCCATCCCAAAAAAATTCTTTCTTCACCCTGTGGTAAGTTTTTAAAAATCCTGAGTGTCCTCCTAAAGGAGAAGTGTACAATTCCAAAAGAATCTTTTGTTTTAGTTGGGAATTCTTACAAAGATATAAGCGATCTTTGTACCATAAAGAATCATTTTTCCAACTAAATGTATCAGATGTACTAGGATCTTGCTGCAACTTTTGAATGAGTGCCCATACTTCTTTGTCCTTCTTCCATTCATCTCTTGCTTCGGTTATCCAATCTGGTTGGATAATAGAAATGGCACAAAGCAATGCTTCCACCTCTTCATTCTTTCTTGAGAGTGCATCTGCAACAACATTAAGCTTTCCTTTTTGTAGATTATTTCAAAGTCATAACCCAACATCTTTGTGACCCATTTTTGTTGCTCTTCTGACGATAGTCTTTGTTCCAAAAAGTGTTTAAGACTATCATGATCGCTTTTTACCTTGAAGTGTCTTCCCATTAGGTAAGTTCGCCATTTCTTTAGTGCATGCAATATTGCTAACATTTCCTTCTCATAAATAGGTTTCTGTAAATACTTTCCTTTGATTGGACGACTTTCAAAAGCAATGGGTCTTCCTTCCTGCATTAAAACTGCACTAATTCCATTTCCTGAGGCATCACATTCCACAATAAAGGTTTTTGTGAAGTCTGGCGTAGCTAAGACCGGTGCTAGGCACATTGCCTCTTTAAGATGTTCAAAGGCCTTAGTTGCTTCAGGAGTCCATGAAAATGCATGTTTCTTCAATAATGTTGTTAGAGGTGCTGCTATTCTCCCATTATTCTTAACAAACTTGCGATAATACCTTGTTAACCCAATAAATCCTCGCAACTGCTTTATGGTTGTCGGGACTTTCCATTCCTTAATGGCTTTAATTTTGTTAGGGTCTACTTTAACACCCTCGTGAGATACAATATGACCCAGATATTCCACCTCTTGTACTCCAAAGAAAAATTTTGATGTTTTTGCATATAATTGTTTCTCCTGCAATAGTTTGAGCACCCTGTCAACATGTTCAACATGATCCTTCCAAGACCTGTTGTAGATTAGTATATCATCAAAAAATACTAGCACAAATTTTCTAAGTAAGGGTTTGAAAATGGAATTCATCAACCCTTGAAATGTAGAAGGTGCATTGGTAAGGCCAAAATGCATGACCAAAAATTCATAATGATCCTCATGAATTCAAAATGTTGTTTTTGGAATATCTTCAGTCTTCATTCTAATTTGATGATATCCTGAACGAAGATCCAACTTGGTAAAATAAATGGCTTCATGTAATTCATCCAATAATTCATCAATCACAGGAATGGGAAATTTATCTTTAATGGTGAGCTTATTGAGCTCGTTATAATCTAGACACATGCGCCATGATCCATCCTTCTTGTGTACCAATACTACAGGAGCAAAGAAAGAACTTTGACTAGGTTGAATTATACCCGCCTCTAGCATTTCTGCAATCATACGTTCAATTTCGCTCTTTTGGACATAAGGATATCTATAAGGCCTATCAACTACTACCATGATGACACTCTTTCCTTTGGACTTAGGTAAACCTATGATAAAATCCATTGAAATCTCCTCCCAACTTTGACTTGGAATGGCTAAAGGTTGTAGAAGTCCTGGGGTCTTAATTGTATCAACTTTATTCTGCTGGAAAACCAAACATTCCGCCACAAAATTTTGAATATCATATTTAAGGCCATCCCAAAAAAATTATTTCTTCACTCTGTGGTAAGTTTTTGCATTCCAGGTCTCCTCTAGAGAAGTGCAATTCCAGAAGAATCTTTTGTTTTATTTGGGAATTCTTACAAAGATATAAGCGATCTTTGTACCATAAGGAATCATTTTTCCAACTAAATGTATGAGATGTACTAGGATCTTGCTGCAACTTTTGAATGAGTATCCATACATCTTTGTCCTTCTTCCATTCATCTCTTGCTTCAGTTATCCAATCTGGTTGGATAATAGAAATGGCAAAAAGCAATGCTTCCACCTCTTCATTCTTTCTTGAGAGTGCATCTGCAACAACATTTAGCTTCCCTTTTTGTAGATTATTTCAAAGTCATAACCCAACATCTTTGTGACCCATTTTTTCTGCTCTTCTGAAGATAGTCTTTGTTCCAAAAAGTGTTTAAGAATATCATGATTAGTTTTTACCTTGAAGTGTCTTCCCATTAGGTAAGTTCACCATTTCTTTAGTGCATGTAGTATTGCTAACATTTCCTTCTCATAAATAGGTTTCTGTAAATACTTTCCTTTGATTGGACGACTTTCAAAAGCAATGGGTCTTCCTTCCTGCATTTAAACTGCACCAATTCCATTTCCTGAGGCATCACATTCCACAATAAAGGTTTTTGTGAAGTCTGGCGTAGCTAAGACCGGTGCTAGGCACATTGCCTCTTTAAGATGTTCAAAGGCCTTAGTTGCTTCAGGAGTCCATGAAATGCATCTTTCTTCAATAATGTTGTTAGAGGTGCTGCTATTCTCCCATAATTCTTAACAAACTTGCGATAATACCCTGTTAACCCGAGAAATCCTCGCAACTGCTTTATGGTCGTGGGGACTTTCCATTCCTTAATGGCTTAAATTTTGTTAGGGTCTACTTTAACACCCTCGTGAGATATAATATGACCCAGATATTCCACCTCTTGTACTCCAAAGAAACATTTGGATGTTTTGCATATAATTGTTTCTCCTGCAATAGTTTGAGCACCCTGTCAACATGTTCAACATGATCCTTCCAAGACCTGCTGTAGATTAGTATATCATCAAGAAATACTAGCACAAATTTTCTAAGGAAGGGTTTGAAAATGGAATTCATCAACCCTTGAAATGTAGAAGGTGCATTGGTAAGGCCAAAAGGCATGACCAAAAATTCATAATGACCCTCATGAGTTCGAAATGTTGTTTTTGGAATATCTTCAGTCTTCATTCTAATTTGATGATATTCTAAACGAAGATCCAACTTGGTAAAATAAATTGCTCCATGTAATTCATCCAATAATTCATTAATCACAGGAATGGGAAATTTATCTTTAATGGTGAGCTTATTGAGCTCCCTATAATCCGGACACATTCGCCATGATCCATCCTTCTTGTGTACCAATACTACAGGAGCAGAGAAAGAACTTTGACTAGGCTGAATTATACCCGCCTCTAACATTTCTGCAATCATGCGTTCAATTTCGCTCTTTTGGAAGTAAGGATATCTATAAGGCCGGATGTTTGGAGGAACACTTCCCGGAATCAAATGAATAGCATGATCATGATCACGAATAGGTGGGAGTCCTTTGGGAGTTTCAAACACCTTGGAATGATTGTCCAAGACTTGTTGGAGATCTGCAGAAATAGATGATTTTGATGTTGGAACTTCTAGTGAGCATAATTGTGCAATTACGCCTCATTGTTATTTCTTTAGAAGCTCTGTCATGACATTAGAGCTTATTATCTTTCCTAGCTTCCATGCAATACCCTATAATTCGACTTCCTTTCCTTCTGAAAAAAATTTCAAGAAAAGTTCTTGAAAATTAAAAGCTACCGTCCCCAAAGATTGTATTCATTGTACTCCTAGTACAACATCAACACCTCCCATAGGAATGGAAAGCATTGGAATATTCAATACATATTCCCCTATGATTAGATTGATATTATGGCATTTTCCCTGTGAGTAATGACTCCTTCCATTTTGCAACCATCACTTGACATTCTGGTGCTGGGTATAGGAAACAATTCAATTCCTTGGCTACCTTACAATGAATAAAATTATGGGTACTACCCGAATCAATCAACACTATTACCTTTTTCTTCTTGATATGTCCTTCTATCTTGAGAGTTTGAGGAGTGGTAATTTTTGCCAATGCATTACATGATATGGTCTTAATTGTTTCTTCATCTTCTTGGGTTGGTTCCTCGTGTATATCCTCTTCTTGTTCATTTTCTTCTTCCTCTTCACAATCTATGTAAAATAATTTCTTCTCAGCACACTTATGACCTTTAGTGTATTTTCTATCACAACTGTAGCAAAGCCCTTTTGCTCTTTTTTCTTCCAATTTTTGTGGTGTAAACCTTGTAGGTTGTGGAAATCTAGGCATAGCAACACTTCCTTCTTTATAGAAGTGAGTGGTAGGCTTCCTTGTCGCCATAATTTTACATTCAATTTTTCTTTCCAACCTGAATGCCTTCTCTAATGAATCAGGTTCCAAAACGTGAACTTCATGTTGGATGTTATCCTTTAAAGTACCTTTGAAGAGATCAATCATGTGTTCCTCTGTCATCCATCTTAGATTCCATGTCATATATCTTAGATTCCACACCTTTCTTCAATCCATCCATCTTTGCTTCCACACCTTTCTTCAAAACATCCATTTCATTTTTTGTTGCTCTTTGCCAGAGCGAAATTTGGTGCACTTGCTCTTGTAATTTTGATAGATCATGTTGTAATTCTTCATCTTCATGAGTCATAGTAGAGCCTTCTGAAGGCTTAATGGGTTTTGAATTACTTTTATGGGGAATTTTTTTTGAACCCAATACTGATATATATTCTACAATATGCCCTTGGAATCAATTCAAATTGATTCTTCAAACAAGACTTATGCAATTCATAAAAAAATACACACCTTTTTCTTGCTTTTGAGGAGCTTGATATTGAAATTGGATTATCTTTGTGATTGCATCTCTTCACCATCTAAAATTGGGCACTGAGGTAGCATTCTTAATTATCTTTCGAATGCCACAAGTCTGACTTGATTTGGATTCTCCAAGGCAAAGTTATGTCCAATATCCCACAATGACCTAATTATGGACTGGTTTAGTAGAGAAAATTTGTACGACTTGCCACGTGTCACTATTTCGTCTTTTAGCTCTAAAATTGATAGAAAGGAAACTACAGTCCGTCTAATTGTGACCAATTTTTACGGCACTCCAATCTGATGCTCAAAGAGAGAGTTATGAAGATTTTCCCACTATCACCTCTTTGAGATGAAATTTAGGAGCCTAAAAAAGCACTACTTTCCACAGATCATATCTCCAAAAATATTACAAACCAAGCTCTAAAAGTTTTTGATGAGTTTCCTTAGGATTTCAGCTTCGCACCATAAAAATTTCTGATTCTTCACCTTCGTCGAAAAAAAATTATAGCGCAAATTCCACGATGACCTGTTTAGACTAAATTGAGGATCCTGCAAAAAGACCTAACTTCCACAAATCATATCTCTGAAAATATTGCGAACCAAGATCTAAAATTTTTGGAAGATGTTCCTCAGGATTACAGCTTCGCACCCTAAAAATTTCAGCTTCTGAAACTTTGTAGAAAAAAAGTTATAGCGAAAATTACATGATGACCTGTTTGGAGCAGCGAAACGCTAGAATCCAAAGCTCTGATACCAAATGTTGTGAAACCAGCTCCAAAAAGAGAAGAAAAGAGATATCAACAACTTATAAATAAGCCACTTCGAGGGGGTAACCTCCAATACATTACATGAATGAACAATTCTTGGATGATACAAATTACAAAACCTCCTTTCTATATATAGGAGTCCATGGGGCCATAATGTAATCCTAGTGGGGCCACAATGTAATCCTAGCCGACCTAACAATAATACTTTAAGGGCACAATAATAACAATATGGGGGTTACAGGGGTACAATAATAACAATAAGGGGGTTACACTAACAACAATAAGGGACTATACTAGTAATATAGGGACCTAACATTCTGATGGATGTGGCAAGTGTTTCAATGGAAGAGAGGAGATCTTGAAGCTTTGGAATGATATAATGAAGTCTTGAAATAATTTATGTTCCTTTATAACTCAAAAAAATTGATTTTTGCGTGATGAAAACATGACATCATGTGTACTTTTGAGAAAATGACTATTGAATGATTTAACACGCAACATTATTTCTTCAAAAGGAAATGTTATCATGATTCTTTTTGTTTTCTAGTTTCTCACTCCCATGATGGTGACCAAAATGGATGACATGAATCCCTTGTTTTATTTTGATGACTGATGATCCGGATCTTGGGGGGAGGCCCCCAAGATCTAAAAAGTTGAAATGGATCTAACAAGATCTGCAAAATTAGAATGCCAAAAAAAAGAAGAGAGAACACACTGCAAATAAAACCACAAAGAAACTTGTTTTATTAAAATAGAGAATAACTGTAGAAGCTACATTGTGGTGGAAAGTCTATCCTTTTACAAACTGGGGATTTTTATTTATAGCCTTTTTTGAGTTACAATACCATGCGTAGATACCATAGGTGGATACCATGGGTCAATACCATGGGTAGATACCACTTACAATACCATGGGTCAATACCATGGGTAAATTCCATGTGTGAATGAATACCATGGGTGGATACATGCCATGGGTCGATGAATATCATGGATAGATG